>JALIGW010000004.1:80298360-80365860 GCA_023053685.1 Diadophis punctatus similis | reverse complement strand
ACAACTCTGAAACGGTTCCTTGTGCCACTGAGATTTATCAATGCCTAATTTTCCTTTAAAAACTTGGAAACGATTATTAAGAGGAAGCGAAGATTGCTGATTTCTGTGGCTCGATGCTTAGTTCAGGATGAACGCCGCCGGACTCCCAAGAAATTTTGATTTGAGAATGAAAGTAAATATATGGGTCCCAGGATAATGTTGAAAGCTCCAGTCTGGGTTAGTCAGCGGGAATAAATCTTTGCTGACCCAGATTGGAGTTTGAAACTATGATTTGTTCCACTAAAAGCTCTAAATTTAACCACTTCCTCCTTCTGCATTTCTGGATTTGAGAATAAATAATCTGGTTTGATGAGCCTTACTCCCCCCACCCGATACTTTCTGCGCCAACTCAGGAAGCTCAAACTGCCCAAGGAGCTGCTGATACAGTTCTACAGAGGAATCATTGAGTCTGTCATCTGCACCTCTATAACTGTCTGGTTTGGCTCTGCAACCCAACAAGACAGACACAGACTTCGGAGGATAATTAGAACTGCAGAAAAAACAATTACTGCCAACCTGCCTTCCATTGAGGACCTGTATACTGCACGAGTCAAAAAGAGGGCCGTGAAAATATTTACAGACCCCTCGCATCCTGGACATAAATTGTTTCAACTCCTACCCTCAAAACGTCGCTATAGAGCACTGCACACCAAGACAACTAGACACAAGGACAGTTTTTTCCCGAACGCCATCACTCTGCTAAACAAATAATTCCCTCACCACTGTCAAACTATTCACTAAGGCTGCATTACTATTACTATTAGTCTTCTCATCGTTCCTATCACCCATCTCCTCCCACTTATGACTGTATGACTGTAACTTGTTGCTTGTATCCTTACGATTTATATTCATATTGATTGTTTCCTGATTGCTTACTTGAACCCTATGACAACCATTCTTGACAAATGTATCTTTACTTTTATGTACACTGAGAGCATATGCACCAAAGACAAATTCCTTGTGTGTCCAATCACACTTGGCCAATAAAGAATTCTATTCTTCTATTCTTCTATTCTATACCAGAAAAGTTGTTTAAATGCTTCTCACAAATAGGGGGCACACTGTGTAAACTAGGATTGTTAAAAACCATTACTTAGGAAACTGGTTTACCAAAGCAAGATTCTCAGGGCATACCCCATAGAACAGGGATCTGCAACCCGCAGCTCTGGAGCCGCATGTGGCTCTTTCATCCCTCTGCTGCAGCTCCCTGTCGCTCAAAACATGCATCACAACCGCCAATGTGCGGCACCCGCTGGCACACGATTTATTGAGCGTTTCGACCCATCTTTTTTTGGGGAGTTCAAAATGTTTTGGTTGCATGTGGAAATAAAAATGTGTTTTCTCTGTAGCAGGTCATTGATTTCACAAATGCAACACACGATAGGTTTTTTTTATACATAGCATAAAGATAAAAAAGGATATACAGTATGCAATGTTATCTTCATTTTAGATGTCAAAAGGTTTTTGTGGCTCCCGGTGTTTTCTTTTCTGTGAGAAACGGGTCCAAATGGCTCTTTAAGTGTTTAAGGTTGCTGACCCCTGCCATAGAAGGATGGGAAGGTGGTTTATACCTTGTTCCAGTAAAACGAACCACTTTCCTGGAATGTCAGCATTGTTTATTCATAGCCTGCTTAAATCTAGGCAAGTGAGTCTAAAAAGCTTTATATGGGACAGTCTTAAAAGATGGTGGAGAAAACATCTGGGACATGTTAAACACGATACAAATTCTCCATCAGCTGCTTGGCTTCAAAGAACCAGTGTTATCCCTTTGGGGTCTAAATCAAAGCTAAGGAGGCTGCCAGATTTTGTTAAATTACCACTGCTAGCAGACCCAATGCTTACTGCTAATGCTAAGAGTTATAGTTTTATCACATCTGAAGCCCCAGAGTTTCATCACCTAACTTGAGTCTCTAGGATCATGTACTTTCCTATCACCAAAGGAGGCTACATTTGGGCTGGAAAAATCCAGAGAACTACAAAATGGCAGCAAAAAGTTAATGATTTCCTTCCTTCCTTCCTTCCTTCCTTCCTTCCTTCCTTCCTTCCTTCCTTCCTTCCTTCCTTCCTTCCTTCCTTCCTCCCTCCTTCCTTCCTTCCTTCCTTCCTTCCTTCCTTCCTTCCTTCCTCTCTTATTCCCTTCCTGGTGGTACAGTGGTTAGAGTTCCTTCCTTCCTTCCTTCCTTCCTTCCTTCCTTCCTTCCTTCCTTCCTTCCTTTTTTCCTTCCTTCCTTCCTCTCTTTTTTCCTTTCTCATTCTCCTTCCTGGTGGCACAGTGGTTAGAGTGCCTTCCTTCCTTCCTTCCTTCCTTCCTTCCTTCCTTCCTTCCTTCCTTCCTTCCTTCCTTCCTTCCTTCCTTCCTTCCTCCCTCCCTCCCTCCTTCCTTCCTTTTTTCCTTCCTTCCTTCCTCTCTTTTTTCCTTTCTCATTCTCCTTCCTGGTGGCACAGTGGTTAGAGAGCCTTCGTTCCTTCTTTCTTTCTTCCTTTCATTTCTTCCTTCCTCTTCTTCCTTCTTTACCTTCCTCCCTCCCTCCCTCTTCTCATATATCTCCTTCCTTCCTTCCTTCCTTCCTTCCTTCCTTCCTTCCTTCCTTCCATCCTTCCTTCTTTCTTTCCTTCCTTCCTTCCTTCCTCTTCTATATACCTCCTTCCTTTTCTCCTTCCTCTTTTCATATACTTCTTCCTTCCTTCCTTCCTTCCTTCCTTCCTTCCTTTCCTTCCTTCCTTCCTTCCTTCCTTCCTCCCTCCCTCCCTCCCTCCCTCCCTCCCTCCCTCCCTCCCTCCCTCCCTCCATCCATCTTCTCCTATCTCTTATCTACGGATATGTTTATATATAGATCTGTAGGTATATCAGCTCCAGAAATCTACCTCTGTCCTCAGCAGGATCTTAATGGGAGACACAAAATACTTCTTGGTAGTAATTTCCAGATTGCGATTCCATTGTTTAGTGAATTTTTTTTTTTACATACTGGAGGGATCTCTCCTCTCCTATTTAGCATCGATATCGGACCGCTGAGTAGTCTGCATTTGTCACCCTGGGCTGAAGCATCACCTGGAGGCTGATCATACCCAACTGTACACCTCTGCTCACAGTGAACTGAGCCATGCTGGGGACATCCTATCCTAGTGTCCGGAGGCTGTGAAGGTCTGGTGACTAACTTAAAAACTGCAGCGATTCGCTTAACAACGGTGGCCAGAATGGTCAGAAAATGGGGCAAAACTTACTTAACAGCCGTTTTGCTTAGCCATGGAACTGTTGGGTCATAAGTCGAGGACCGCCTATGTTGTTAACTGGCCAAGTATCTTGCTCCTATGTATATTTAATTTGGATGCTTTAAAACATGTTTTTGGGTTTTTTTAATTGTATTTTTTTTTAATTGTAAGCTGCCCAGAGTCATTGATTGAGACAGGCAGCTATAGAAATGGAATAAATGAATAAATTTGAGAAGGAGCTGAGGCTGGAAGGATTACTTAAATATTCTGAGGTTGCAAACTGTGTCTATATAGACTATTTGGGAGTGTTTTTTTTAAAAACCTCTATCCATTTTAATACGTACGGAGCACTCACTTCATAGCTGAGCAATGTTCTCAGCCAATTCATGGGTGATTGCCTGTAGCTCCTTGATGCATTCTCTGTAGCAGAACATAACATCCAAAAGCTTATGTTGAATTCAATGAGATGTGAAGAAACTAATCTTAAGAGCAATGGCGAGATCTCATCTTTTATTGCATATATATCCCACATCATGTGGGGGAAAGCTAGTGATGGGATGGGGGGTAACCAGGGGTGAGTTGCTCACTTACCCAGACCGGTGCGCTGCTCCGCGTTTCCTCATGCTTCGTGTGCGCGCGCCCCCTCGCACGATTTTGCTTCTGCGCATGTGCAGAAGCAAAATCGCGCCAAAATCTCGCCAGGGGATGCGCGCACGTGCGTGATTTTGGCATGATTTTACTTCCACGCATGCACAGAAGCAAAATCTCACCGGAATCTCTCTCGCACGCGCGTCCCCTCGCGAGATTTCGGCGTGATTTTGCTTCCATGCATGCGCAGAAGCAAAAGCACCCAAAAATTTAAAAAAAAAGATGGCGACGCGCACGACTGCCCGGTGGAGCAGTCGCGCGCAAATTGGGTTATTGGCGTGTCCCTACCGGAGCTATGCACTGGACCGCACTGGTAGGAACCCACCCCTGGGTGTAACCTAATAAAGAAGCGTATGTTATACTTTATAATAGCTCTTAATAACTTTGGAGTTGCATGGACTAGCCTCATCAATGCACTATGCCAGTGATGGCGAACCTTTTTTTCCTCGGGTGCTGAAATCGCCCTCCCAGAGCCTCCACATGAGCCAAAAATCAGCTGGCGGGCACGCACATGCGCACTGGAGCTGAGCTAGGGCAACGGCTCGCGTGCCGGCAGATATGGCTCCGCGTGCCACCTGTGGCACCCGTGCCATAGGTTCGCCATCACTGCACTATGCCATGCCCTTGATAACAGAACAGAATAGAACAGAACAGCAAAGAACAGAAGAGAATAGAACAGAACATGTGGAATGGGATGGAACAGAACGGAACACAACAGAACAGAACAGAAATATATCACAGAAAAATATCACACTACTAACCAGAGCATACAAAACATTCGCCAGACCAGTCCTTGAATACAGCTCATCTGTCTGGAATCCACACCGCATATTGGACATAAATACATTAGAAAGTGTCCAGAGATACTTTACGAGAAGAGTCCTCCACTCCTCTACTCGCAACAGAATACCTTACGCAACCAGACTTGAAATCCTGGGCTTAGAAAGCTTAGAACTACGTCGCCTTTGGCATGACCTAAGCGTAGCTCATAAAATTATCTGCTACAGCGTCCTTCCTGTCAACGACTACTTCAGCTTCAACCACAACAATACACGAGCACACAACAGATACAAACTCCAAGTGAACCGCTCCAAACTTGACTGTAGAAAATACGACTTTAGCAACAGAGTGGTTAATGCCTGGAACTCACTACCTGACTCTGGTTTCGTCACCAAGCCCCCAAAACTTTACCCTTAGACTGTCCACTGTTGACCTCACCCCATTCCTAAGAGGTCAGTAAGGGGCATGCATAAGCGCACCAGCATGCCTACCATCCCTGTCCTAATGTTCCCTTTTATTAGTACCCATCTTATGTATATAAACAATGTTATATCTATGTATATCACCAATATGTACTTGACAAAAACAAACAAATAAAAATAAAATAAATAAATAAACATGTGGAATGGGATGGAACAGAATGGAACTGAACACAACAGAACAGAACAAAACGTGGAATGGAATGGAACAGAACAGGTGGAATGGGATGGAACGGAAAGGAACATAACAGAACAGAATACTGGCCAAATGTGATTAGATACACAAGAAATTTGTCACTGGTGCAGAAGCTCTCACTGTACATACAAAACAACAAAGTAATAATAATCATAATAATTATACCAATAAAAGATGTAAGTAGAAAAATAATGAGAAGGATAATAGTAATACAGCTATACTACATGGATAAATATCCTTAGACATAAAACAGTACCGTCTTATAGTTAGAAAGTGGAAATGTACTTATAATGGAAAGACGAACAAGTTATTGAGATGTTATCACTAAACAAACATAAATTAAACCTAATAGAACAAGCTGAATATGTAAACAATATTAAACATATGAACCAACATCTTTTTGAAAATGCAAACAAACCAGGGAGGTGGTTGGCATACAAACTAAAAAAGAAAAGAAAAAGAAAATAGGATAATCCACCAACTGCAGGATGAAGTAGGGAATTTGCAAAACAACTAAGAAGAAATTAAAAAGATTGCAATAGATCTCGGCTCTTTTTTTTCGGGCGCCGCTACGCTTTTTACCGGAGCTTTGTTCCGTTTGCCCAATATCATTAAGATATTGATTTTAATAAATCCAATCCCTGCCCATATGGAAGTCCTCGCCAACAAAAATGAGCACAGTCTGCTGCTCACTGTTTCACTTCCCAAACTGATGTGGTTGTCGCGGCCTCTGGTCCACCATGTCAAAATGACATGATAGATTGCATTCCTGCCGGTTAAAGAGAGATTCCCTCGTTCTAGCTGGCAGTTGCTTTCCACCTCGTTGTCCCCTGGGCTTCTCCTCTGTCTCGCGCGGTTCTTCAAACTCAACGCGTCCTCGAAGGATCCCCAGACACGAAAAATTCAGAGTTAAAGGACGGAGCTCATCCTTTTTCCTCTGCGCCGCCTCGACATCGCCACCGGAATGTCTCCCCCCTTCCTTTTACTTTTAATAATCTTGATCTTTAATCCCTTCAATTGATGTCCTAATTTTTTTTTCTTTTCATTTTTTCTTTGTCTCTTTTCACAAAATTACAAACATTTCAACCAGGGGCGGGTTCCTAATTATTTTACTACCACTCTGTGGGCGTGGTTTATTTTGTGGGTGTGGCTTGCCAGCCATGTGACCAAGTGGGCATGGCTTCTCGGACTGCTGAAGGGCGGGGCACTGAGATAGGTCCTGCCGCCCATTCCCCCTCCCCTCAGCAGCTCGAGAAGCCTCAAACGTGCGAAAATGCCTAGGATCATCACCGCACGTTCGTGGCTTCTCGGACTGCGGAAGGGAGGGGAATGGAGATAGCTCCTGCCGCCCGTTCTTTCAGCGTCTCACACGCTCCCTCAGCCATCCTCCCCTGCTTGGACTCACTGTGGGGTAGGAAGGCAGCGCATGAGCAGTGCCGGAAACTCGTCTTCTGGGCATGCGCAGAATAATTTTTTTAAAAAAATGGTGGTGCCCAGGCACCGGCAACCGACCGCACCGGTACTATGACATCACCAGCGGGCCGTTACCGGTGCTATAGAGTGGACTGCACTGGTAGGAACCCACCACTGATTTCAACAAGCCTCTTTTATACACCCAATGTAGGAAAATTACCCAGGTCACTCTCTTGGTTTGTGATGTCTACATCCCTTCTAATTATTAAAACATCAATCAGTTTCTTTTGTATGTCCAATGTAGTATATTTTAAAATCAACTGTAAGTCATCTCTGGTAAAACTTACTCTTCTTTCATAAAACCTTTTAAACATAATTTATCTACAGAGGCAGACATGCTTAAAATTAACTTCTGAGTCCATAGTTCAAAAATATCATTCAATGTGTCCAATGTTTTAAATATTTTGCCCATTCTGTATTAGTAAGTCAAATATAAGTGTCTTTTCCTTTAATTGTAACCTTTAGTTCTTTCTAGTTCCCTCTAGCATCTAATCTTCAAAGTCCCATCCTGTGATTTTTTTAAAAAAAACGAATTCAAAGCAAAAGCTCTTTCCCGTGGGAAGGATTATTATAATTAATTTCCAAATCTTTTTTTTCAAATTTATCTGGATCTTTAGTCTGTTTGTTACTTTCTAAAATCAAAGTTTTAATCACCCCTTTGCTGTTCCTTTAAAAAAAATGTCCTTAAATTTGTATTTAAAACCTGTTTCACTAATGACTGGAAGAAACTCACCCAACGCTATAAAACTTGTTAATTCAAAGATTTCTAATAGCTAAAAAGCAGATAACAAGCAATTTCTGAAAGTGATTAGTAAAAGAAATGTGCAAACCCAGTGTCCTTAAAAGACTAACTGTAGTTTGAGCAAGATGGCTATTCCCTTGTCTCCCAGAGATCTAAACCCACGGGAGACCATTATCTTGGCAGGGGTGAAATCCTCCTGGTTCGCTCTTACCTGTCAGTCGCCGCAGAGCCGAAGAAGCTGGTGGCGTTAGCGGCGCGGGGCTGCTCCCACCCGCTTCCCCCGCCCGCCTGGACGCCACCATTTGTGTTCTTTTGCCCTCTACACATGCGCAAAGCATTCTGCATGCGCAGAGGGCAAAAGAATGCAAATGGCGGCATCCAGGCGGGCAGGGGAAGCGGGCGGGGGCAGCCCTGCGCCGCAAACGCCACCAGCT
This sequence comes from Diadophis punctatus similis, assembly GCA_023053685.1. NCBI lineage: Eukaryota > Metazoa > Chordata > Lepidosauria > Squamata > Dipsadidae > Diadophis > Diadophis punctatus. The sequence continues at coordinate 80,357,859 of JALIGW010000004.1, read as the reverse complement.
TCTTCAGCTCTGCGGCGACCGACAGGTAAGAGCGAACCGGGAGGATTTGTGGTTTCCTCACACGGAACAACTATATGGAGAACATGTGTCTAATCTCATGTCCTCTCCACATCCAGAGAGGCATTACGAAGAGTCTATCCACTTGCTGGTTTTTCATTATGCTGCATTGGGCAGCTCTGGTAAAAATTCACGTTTCAGTTTGCCGTTATTTTCCCTGGATGTTCTTGCATTAGGCACATTTCATCTTTCTGGTGACTTGCAGATCAATTTTGCTTTGTTTTCTGATGAAAATGGGTTTGTTTTCTGCTGTCAAATTTCAGCAGGGCAATTGCTGAAACTGTTGTGGTGGTCACAAAACAGAGTGGAGGCTGCATTAAACTGTGGCTAGAATAATCACAAAACAAGCTGTGGAAAGGATTTACCTCACGGACGTTTTCAATTACACAGAAATGGGTAGATGCTATATCGCATTCTCTCCCCTACCTGAGTAACCGGTTCTTGTGGTTTTACATATTGCTTGGCCACTACTAAAACTGCAGGATATATGCAGACAATTTATAGGAGTTTACACTGAAATTGTTCCTGGCTCTGCAGAATGAGATAATAAACCTTCCATGAATGAGATCATTGGATAGTAACAACTCTACTTCCCTCGGCTAAAAACTCATATAAGCAGCGGTGGGCTGCTGCCGGTTCGGACCGGTTTGGGCGAACCGGTAGTTCTGACAATCAGCTGGCCCCACCCACCTGCCCCTGTGCTATCCTGTCCTATATTTCCTTATTTCTGGCTCATCTGATTCGCGTGGCACTCATCTGATTTCTGTGCCTCCGCTGTTCTACTTACCAGGGCTGCCTTAGAAGGTAAGCAGCTGAGCTTCAAATTGCTGTATTTTGAATGCTGCGCGCAAGTGTGTTAGGCATGCGTGCAAAGCGCGCGATCACCGAATCGGTTGTTAAACCGGTTGCAGCCCACCCACTGCATATAAGGAAGACGTAAACCACTCAGATTGACAAAAGGATGCCACTGCAATTTTTCCTTAGCTATTAGCTAAAGAACAAATTAACAACGGAGACAAATACCAGCATAAAGTCAGATTAATTGCGGCCTTTGATTGACAGTCAATGCTAAAGGAAATCAATGCTGACTGTTCTTTCGGAAGGACAGATACAATAGTGAAGCTCAAATACTTTGCAGGATCCAATCTGGGTTGGTCTCCGGGACCAGAGGTTCAGTCTTCTGAGTTTTTGGACTTGTGTTGGAGCCCATCCTCAAGGAACTTTGGGCTAGTCTATGTGTAGTATTTATGTGGTGCCTGGTTGTGTGTGGCTTTTTAATTGTTGATTGGGGTGTTGATGGCTGGCTATTAAGTCATTGGCTATTGTTTCCTTGTGCTGCCAAGTCCTCAGTTCCCAAGTATCTGATAAGCTGGTGGTAAATCAGCACTCCTGTTGACTGACGAGGGGCCCATTTCCCAGGCTTCAATAATTTCCCTGGCTGTTTTTGTACCTGCTCGGCCAACAATTTTAATAGCTGCGAAATTGAATGTATGTCCTTGTTCATTGCAATGAAAGTCAGAAAGCTCGGAAGATGAAACCTCTGGTCCCGGAGACCGACCCAGATTGGATTCAGCAACATTATCCTGGGGACACATATATCCACCCTCATTCGTCAAATACTTTGGCCACCTAAAGAGATGAGAGGACTCCTTGGAAAAGATGTGATGTTGAGAAAAATGGAAGGCAAAAGGAGAAGGGGATGGCAGAGGATGAGATGGTGAGATGGTGTCATGGACACAATGAACGTGAATTTGGGCAAACTCTGGGCCTGGCATGCTGTGGTCCATGGGGTCACAAAGAGTAACATCAAAAGGTCACTAAACACACAGTTGTAAGTCAAGAACTACCTGTATACAGCTGGCTTTTGTATCTAAGGAAGGATCTCATCTCAAGTCTACCTGCTTGAGATGCTTTTGGACCAATACCTTAAACATTAGACTGGTGCTTTGCAACCTTGGCAACTTTGAGACACATGGACTTCAATTCCCAGAATTCCTCAGCCAACCTGACTGGTGAATTCTGGGAACTGAAGCCCCACACATCTTAAAATTGCCAGGGTTGAGAAACATTGCAGTAGACCAACTGTCTCTCACAGAAGCCCCAATCACTATTTAATGCCTGTATTATTTATTTATTTATTACTTGCATTGATATGCCGCTCAACTCCACAGGGACTCTGAGTGGCTAACAAAAATACAAATAACATCAGTATAAAAAATTTAAAAACAGAGTTAAAATACAGTATAACAATATATAAAAAACATTTAGTCGACTCAATCATTCAATCTTTTCATTACAAGGGCCAGCATCAACAATCATTAGCCCCAGGCTTGCCGAAAAAACCAGGTCTTAACGGCTTTTCTGAAGGCCAATAAGGTGGGGATAGTCCAGATCTTGGGGGGAAGTTGATTCCAGAGGGTAGGAGCCACCACAGAGAAGGTCCTTGCCCGCGAGCCCGCCAGCCGACATTGTTTAGCTGACGGGACCCAGAGCAGGCCAATCCTGTGTGATCTAACCAGTCGCAGGGAGGTATGCAATAGCAGGCGGTCCCGAAGATACTGTGGCCCTGAACCATATAGGGCTTTAAAGGTAATCACCAACACCTTGAATTGCATCCGGAGACTAATGGGCAACCAATGCAGCTCACGTAAGATGGCAGTCGTGTGGGTGTATCTAGGAACACCCACAACAGCACGTGCAGCTGCATTTTGGACCAATTCAGCAACTTCATTTTTATACCGTATTTTACTTTTCTGCCGGCATCATCAACACCTGCTCCTCATTAATACAACATATAATATTTCATATCTGAATTGGCAATATTGCTATCCACTTATCTGGCCCTCATTTGGACAGCCCGTGAAATTAAATTAAAATGAGTTCTCCCTGATTTATCATGAAAGCTGTTCCTTCTGCTTTTTTTTTTCCTTCCCTTTTTAAATCAAAGGCATGGATTTCATTTCACTTTAGCCAGAAGGAAATTTGATGGGATCAAAATAAACACTGCTGGTTTCTAAGAAATTTTGCCTTTCAAAGGGAGCCCAAAATAGTTATCCCCTTTTTGCATTAGACTAGCAATTCATGTCATATGTTGTAAGTTTACATTTTAGCACTTATTCAGGAATACGGTGAATTAAAAGCCAGGCACATGGACAAAAAGTAAAAAGACGAAACGTATCCTGAAAGCTTTTTGCACTTTGTGTATAATTTCTGCGCCCCTCGGATTGCTTTGATGCAGAAGGGATTTTAAACAAAGAAAATGTGAGCTATATTTAAATATAAATCCTCCATCCAAAGATAACATACAATGATTCATTTATAATGATTCTCCTTCTTTCAGTATCTAGGGCAGGGTTTTGTTTTTTTTCCATATGAATTTAATAAGTTCTTAACTCCTAACAGATTAATTTGGAAACCAACTTCATATAAACTATGTGTTTCCCTCTAAATCCGGGAGAAATAATCCCATGTTCTAAAAATGACAAAAGGTCTTCAGTTTCATTGTTCCTGTAAGAAGAAAACCAATAGATGGAAACCAGGGAATGAAACAGGAACTACTGCAGATGTGAAATTGTTGGAACCTAACTAGAATCTATAGCTTTTTCTCTGGCAATATTACACTGCTAACCAGAGCAACTACAGCTCACCTGTCTGGAACCCGCACTGCTTATCGGACATCAATACAACCGAGAGAGTCCAGAAATATTTCACAAGAAGAGTCCTCCACTCCTCTGCTCGCAATAGAATAACTTATTCCACCAGACTTGAAATTTTGGGCTTAGATAGTTTAGAACTTCGTCGCCTTTGATCTGACCTAAATGTAGTTCATAAAATCATATACCAAAATGTCCTACCTGTCAATGATTACTTCAGCTTCAACCGCAACAATACACGAGCACGTAATAGATTCAAACTTAATGTAAACCGCTTCAAACTCGACTGCAGAAAATACGACTTCAGCAACAGAGTGATCAATGCCTGGAATGCACTACCTGACTCTGTGGTTTCTTCCCCAAACCCCCAAAACTTTAACCTTAGACTGTCTACAGTCGACCTCACCCCATTTCTAAGAGGTCTGTAAGGGGCGTGCATAAGCGCACCGTTGTGCCTACCGTCCCTGTCCTACTGTCCTATTGTCTAATTTACCTGTACCTACCTTGCTAATGTTTATGTTTATACCAATACCTACTATCTTGTACATGAGTGACAAACAAACAAACAAACAAACAAATAAATAAATAACCCTGGAGATCTCAACATAAAATAGACAAATAGAATGCATTTGAGATGCCCAATGAAGTAGCAGAGGAAGGAACCATCACCTCTTGAGGACCGTGCTGCCCCCAGTCCAACTTCTCAATCCATCCCAAGAGACCAGAAAGATCAGTGGTGAGGTAAATCACTAGGACCATTGGCTCTGGTGTGAGCAGAGACCACGATGAAATCTGGGTTTCCCTGAAGAGCCCACTATATCTCAGGGAACCAAAAGAAGCAGTATGATGTCCTCCACCTTTGCCTGGGAAGACTCACCTTCAAGGCCTTCTTTCACCAGAGAATTCCCTATGTTAAATGTGTCTCACAGAATCATCCAGATGGAAATTCATGCCCATCGTTGGGTCCAACCACCTGCTCACTACTGGGTACACAAGAGCATCTTTGACAGACCCCCACCGTTATCAACCCCACCCAACCCATCAACAAGAAGGTGTTGTGGAGATAAAACAAAGGGAGACCTTCACATAAGCCATCTGAAGTTTTCGGAGAAGAAGCTGGATAGAAATGTAATGAATAAATAAGGAATGATAATTAAAATAATGTGTACACCGCCTGGAGACCCTCTCTGAGGGGGATGGGAAGTTAGGAAATATGAAATAAATAAATAAATAAAAAATAAAAAAAATTAAAAAAATAAAAAAAATTAAAAAATTAAAAAATTAAAAAAATAAAATAAAATAATAATAATAATAATAAAATAATAAATAAATAAATAAATAAATAAATAAATAAATAAATAAATAAATAAATAAATAAATAAATAAATAAATAAATAAATAAATAAATAGCTGAATGGATGAATGAAGGCACATATATGTCTGAGGATAAAATAACGTTTAAGGATTTAAATAAATAAATGATGCCAATAAAGGAGAATATATATAGCTCAGGGTTAAAATGAGGGGTCCTTGGTGCTCTCTGAGCTTGCTTGTTTTCTTGCAGACATTTCATTACCCAAAACTAGGTAACATCATCCATCAGTACTGACGATGTTACCTAGTTTGAGTAATGAAATGTCTGCAAGAAAACGAGCAAGCTCAGAGAGCACCAAGGACCCCTCAAATAAATAATGTGCAAAGATTAAGGAATGTTTCCTGATTTTAAACTTTAAACTTTTCCTTTCCCTTTTCTTTCAGGATCCTGGCTTCTTTTACTGCAATGTCCGAGAGAAGGGTTTTTAGGAGAAGAGCAAGCAGAGCCTGGTGGTGGAGTCAAGAGAGGAACCAGCCTAGAATCATTACATTGCCACAATTGGTCTAAGACCAGCCTCTCTTGAATTCCACTGATTCCTATCTAGAACCAATTTAGCACCGAGCGTTAGTTGACTAGATTCTCATGTATAGACATAAGCAATAAGTCTTCTGAACTGGAACTTAATGTGTGACTCTGATTCTTCGCCCCTGACAGGATGGTTCTTGTTGCTGTTGCTATTTAGAAAACCTCCCCTACTAAAGACTACAGTTTAAATACAAAGAGGGGGGAGGAAAGAAGGGGAAATGAAGAAGAAAAAATGTTAAGTTGTGGGAATCATGACTCAGGAGAACAACTTCAGAACAACTGTTTATTGGCAACTTTCTGTACAACCAGCAACTTGCAGTCTGACAGCTAGCCCTTTTATAGGGAGCTGTCAGATGCTTTAACTAATAGCGTTTGAGCATTCTCCCGCCCAAACGCTGGACCTGGGTGAAACCATGTTCACTGTCAGTACATAACAAAAAAAAAAAACACAGGGCACTGATTATTAATTACCCTACAGACATGTTTAAAAAACAGGTTCACTGCCATTCCAAACAACCACAGGTAGTTGGATTGCTTAAACATCTACAGTTCCAATACTACGTCCAAAACCTTTGTAAACAAGAAACAACAAAGGTACACAAAAACGAACTCCAGAGATATCCTGACTTGTGAAAACAGGTTCAAAGGTAGCATCTGAATTGAGAATTTCAATCTGGCAAAGCTGTGAATGTCTAAATAATCGCACACCCATTGTTGGCAAAAATCTGCATAGTTCTCCTTCTAATGTTGATTTTTAAGTGGAGCAATTAGAATCAGGCCTAAAGGTGGAAAGTGCAATATTAACATTAGCCTTTGTCTTATTTTTTTTTAAATTTGACGATAACTTGAATCTTGCTCTACATCAGGGGTGTCAAACTAAAGGCCAGCAGGCCAGATCCGGCCCATGGGGTGCTTAGAACTGGCCCATGGGGCCGCCCTGGAAATAACGAAGGACTGGCCCATGATACCTCTGCCAGCGGAAATGGAGCTCCATTTTTGCTGGCAGGGGGTTGCAGGAGGCCGTCGCAGCCGAAAACGGAGCTCGGGAGCCCGTTTTTGCTGGCAGAGGGTTGCGGGAGGCCGTCGCAGCCGAAAACGGAGCTCAGGAGCCCGTTTTTGCTGGCAGAGGGTTGCAGGAGGCCATCGCAGCCGAAAACGGAGCTCGGGAGCCCGTTTTTGCTGGCAGAGGGTTGCAGGAAGCCGTCGCAGCCGAAAACGGAGCTCAGGAGCCCGTTTTCGCTGGCAGAGTGTTGCAGGAGGCCGTCGCAGCCGAAAACGGAGCTCGGGAGCCCGTTTTCGCTGGCAGAGCGCTCGGGCCACCACAGGCGCCTGCAACATGAGTGACATCAAGCTGGCTATGCCCCCCCCGGCCCCCCAAGGTCAAACTCAACCCTGATGCAGCCCTCGATGAAATCGAGTTTGACACCTCTGCTCTACTTTGTACTCTTTTCTTGTCCTGCAAAGCTTTTAAATATCCATCACAGTAACTGGATACTGTAGTGAACGCCTACAATTTCTTGGGAAGGAAACAAATTGCTTACACCTGAAACACAGCCAAGGTTTCTGGAGGCAGCATCTTCATTTCAAACAAGGTTTTCTTTTTACTAGTCCCTCCAGGGGGAAGGGGGAAAAAAATCATTTCTCTGCAGAGATGGAGCTGTAAAGTTTTTTTTCCATAGTTACATTCTGTTCTAACCCAAGGCATATTTGGAACTTAAATAACATCTCTGAAGATATATGAAAGAATTATTTTTCAATGAATGGAAATCCCACAGGATGACTTCCTGTCCACTGTAGAACTCAAGTGAGGCAAGCAACCCCTCTTACACTATGGTGCTTTCGCCATTGTCACTGTCAACTTACTGCTATCTATTTTGCTGTTGTATAAGAGAGGCTGGTCTTCCTTCCTTCCTTCCTTCCTTCCTTCCTTCCTTCCTTCCTTCCTTCCTTCCTTCCTTCCTTCCTTCCTTCCTTCCTTCTTTCCTCCCTCCCTCCCTCCTTCCTTCCTTCCTTCCTTCTTTCCTTCCTTCCTTCCTTCTTTCCTCCCTCCCTCCCTCCTTCTCCCTTCCTTCCTTCTTTCCTCCTTCCTTCCTTCCTTCCTCCCTCCCTCCTTCCCTCCCATGCTCCCTTCCCACCTCTATTATTTTTGTAAGTAGTTCAAGGTGGCGAACAAACAGAATACCCTTTCCCCCTCCCATTTCCCCCTCAACAACGACCTTGTGAGGTGAGTTGGGTTGACTGTCAGGCTAAGCCCAAGTATGACACAGAACAATCTAGCCGGAGTTCACTTCTTAATTTGTTTACATACAATAGACAGAATCTTGCCAGACTATATGCTTACTACCCTCACTCTAACAGACAGACCCTGGGAGATTCTAAGGAGTGGCTATCCTAACTCTCTTTCTCCACCTCCTGAGCAGCTCAGGGCGATGCTATCTTTTGTTTCAACCCTCTTTCTGTAATGTATTCCCTTTTTCCTGGGAAACTGCTGTTTCATGGAAGTCTGGCTGGCCCCAAGTCACCAGCTGGCTGTGTCTAAGGTGGGACTAGAATTCTCAGTCTCCTGTTGATTGGCCCCAAGTCACCAGCTGGCCTTCCTACAGTATCTAAGGTGGGACTAGAATTCTCAGCCTCTTGTTGATTGGCCCCAAGTCACCAACTGGCCTTCCTACAGTATCTAAGGTGGGACTAGAATTCTCAGTCTCCTGTTGATTGGCTCCAAGGCACCAGCTGGCCTTCCTACAGTATCTAAGGTGGGACTAGAATTCTCCGTCTCTTGTTGATTGGCTCCAAGGCACCAGCAGCCTTCCTATCTAAGGTGGGACTAGAATTCTCAGCCTCTTGTTGATTGGCCCCAAGTCACCAGCTGGCCTTCCTACAGTATCTAAGGTGGGACTAGAATTCTCAGCCTCTTGTTGATTGGCCCCAAGTCACCAGCTGGCCTTCCTATCTAAGGTGGGACTAGAATTCTCAGCCTCTTGTTGATTGGCCCCAAGTCACCAGCTGGCCTTCCTATCTAAGGTGGGGCTAGAACTCTCAGTCCCCCAGTTTTTACCCTGGTGCCTTGACCTCTAGACCAAACTCATTCTTCCCTTCATAAGCAAGCTCAACTCCTTAGTTCTTAAGCCTACAGTAGCACCTACCGAGCCTTTCATAAGATCAGGATGGGCAGCAGATCACTAACAAACCACTCTTCTTTCCTTGCTCACTTTTGGCTTTGGCCACCTAATGAGAAGGGAGGACTCCTTGGAAAAGACCCTGATGTTGGGGAAGATGGAAGGCAAAAGGAGAAGGGGACAGCAGAGGATGAGATGGTTAGATAAGGTAATCGACACAACAAACATGAATTTGGGCAAACTTCAGGAGACAAGGAGGGGAAAGGGGGTGGCATGGCGTGCTGTGGGGTCCATAGGGTCACGAAGAGTCGGACATGACTTAGCGACTGAACAACAGCAACTTATCAATGTACTTGAAGAATTAAGGTTGTCTTGGTGCTAATCAATTAGAATGATTCTATTTTTGTTTGAAAGGAATTAAAGTCCTTCCAGGAGTCAACATCTACAGTACCAAGATAGAGTTTACAGTGTCATACTCAAATTCCCTACCTTGCAATTCAACTCTTCCTGCTCTCTTGCAGATTTTGACATTCTGCCACCCCTTGTGGACTCGCCTGCCTGGAGGACTTTCTGAATTTCAGTTGCCTAATTTAATTTCTGATCCTCAGCCTTGACTGGTGGCCAATCAGACATCTGTTCCTTGCCCAATTCCAAGCAAGCTTTCCCCAAACATCGAGTCCTTCGGACATGATCCTACCAAATAGCTGCTGGAATATAATCCGATGATTAGAGAGTTTGTTCCCAGCACTATAAATCTCTTTTAAAAAATGGCTGGCTCGTTTCTCTTGCTGCTGCATGATTTATTTTTAAGCAGCTTGGCTGCAGTTGTCTTTTAAAAGTGATAATAAAGATTCGCAATGCTTTTTTGGAGGGCTGCCTTCAAATCAGGCAGGGGTGGGCATTTATGATCCCTTTTGCGATCTGTGGATTTCAACTCCCACAATACTTGAACTAGCCAGGTTAAATATGAGCCAGCAGTGTGCTGCAGCTTCCAAAAAAGCCAACCCAGTCCTAGGCTGCATTAACAGAAGAATAGAAACAAGATCACGTGGAGTGTTAATACCACTTTACAATGCCTTGGTAAGACCACACTCCGGTAAGGGAGCAACCCGCCCAAGGACTATAGAGTACCCCACCCGTGAAATAAGGGGTGCTCCATGGCCCCTGCTATGGACTTGATGACTGGTAATATATTTTTTTCCCTTATACAGAAGGAATCCTGATCAAACCCACATTTCCCTCTATGTTAAGTAACATGTTTGTTGGTTAATGCACACAGACAAAACAAGCTGTCATTATCCACTGGAAGAGCTGAATCCAGATTTCATAGCACCAGAGCTGATTGCAATGATTTTAGAAAGGACCTGTAACAGCCAAAATCAAAATCTAATCCCAAACGTGTTCCATCTTTTTTGACCATCTTATTGTGGGAATATCCTGATGTCTCAGTGATTGGCAGGTATGATCGTGCTTAAGCACTGTGCAGTTGTTAAATTGTTGAGCTGGTTTATAAAATCCTGAGAAAAACCAGTGTAATCAATGGTGCTTACCGTATTTTTTCGGAGTATAAGACTCACCTTTCCCCCGCTAAAAGAGGCTGAAAATTTGGGTGCGTCTTATACAAGGTGCTAATGATCTTCCTGGCTCTTCCCGGCTTGTTTTCATTGCTACTCCTTCTGAAAAAGGTTTTTTCAGCCCTAACGAGGTGCTAACAGTCTTCCTGGCTTGCAGGATTTTTTCATTGCTATTCCCTCCGAAAAAGTTTTTTTCAGCCCTAACCAGGGGATAAAATAATGTGCTGAAGCTGACCAGACTAAGGACGCTAGCCAGATGAATACCTGGTAGGTAGATTTCCCCCCCCTATTTTCCTCCCCCAAAACTAAGGTGCGTCTTATACTCCGGTGCGTCTTATACTCCCAAAAAATATGGTAGTTTGGTTGCAGGCGTTAAAGTAAATTTTCCTGGCCTATTCATACCAACAATGGCTGCATATAAAGGTGGTGCAGTGGTTAGAATGCAGTCTTGCAGGCAAATTCTGCCATCTGCCAGCAGTTCGATTCTCACTGGCTCAAGGTTGACTCAGCCTTCCATCCTTCCGAGGTGGGTAAAATGAGGACCCAGATTGTTGGGGGCAAGATGCTGACTCTGTAAACCACTTAAGAGAGGGCTGTAAAGCACTGGGAAGCGGTATATTAGTCTAAGTGCTGTTGCTATTGCTAAAGTACTGGGAGAAATTTATTTCACCAGGAAATACTGGCTGCAAAATCCTGCGTAATTCCATTTTTCATCTTTGAAATGGCATACATCCAAAAACAGCTCTTATATAATTCTCAGGAGGTATTGATGAAATTTCAGGTATCATTGGGACATAACCTAATTTAAAACTCCACATAAAATGTTCCGAATTAGAGGCAGCCGGCAGTCACTTTAAACCGTATACTTTTCTAATTCAGGGGTGAAATGCTCCCGGTTCGGGCGTGCCTGCCGGTGGTCGGAGAGCCGGTAGCGACAACAGCGCAAGGCTTCGCCCACCCGCCCGGATGCCGCCATTTGGGTTCTGTTACCCTCTGCACATGCACAGAGTGTTCTGCACATGCGCAGAGGGTAAAAGAACCCAAATGGTTGTCACTACCAGCTCTCCGACCACCGGCAGGCACGCCCGAACCGGGAGCATTTCAACCCTGGATTAGAAAAGTATACAGTTTAAAGTGACTGCCGGCTGCCTCTAATTCGGGCATTTCACCCCTGTGAATCTAATCCATTCCACAGATTACCAATTTCTTAACCGGGTCTGATAAAACGTGATGCTTACGCAAAGAACATCGCTTTATGTTTCGCTAATTGAATTTTTTTCAACCTGCAGTTTTGGTAAGCGGTAGGATCGTTTATATTTTAATTGATTTTTGACGTTTTTAATGACGGCAACCTTGTTTTTTTATTAAAAAAAATTAGATTGCTTTGCCTTTGTCATTTTATTGTGCAAAGATTTCTCATTACTGTTGCTGTTGACATTCGGATGCTTAATTGTTTTCAAAGGGTTGTTAGGCACCTTGCTAAGAGATGCACTATGCATAAGTCTTATTTTATTGACATTAACTGTAAGTTTGACAAGCACTGATGCTGCCACCCTGCAGAAGGAGGCAGATGTAGCGTTGGATGCACACAGTTTGAAAAAAATAAAAAATAAAAATAAAAATAAAAAAATAAAGAAAAAAATAAAAAAAATAAAGAAAAAAATAAAAAAAAATAAATCTACCAAGGCTCACTGGTTATCCCTGACTCCTCTAGCAAAATTTAATAATAACTACCCACATATATTGCTTCTTTCATCCAGGTCTCCTGTAAGACCCTGTTGGAAGAAATATCCATCCGGTTCCGTTCTAAGCCAGGAGAAAGGCACTGGAGACAAAATGGAGGCTGGAGGCTGATTAGAAAGAGGGTCTAATTCAGGGGTGGTATTCACTTACCTTCCCTACCAGTTCGCAAATGTGAGCGTGCGCGTGTGAGCACTTGCTATGCTCGCATGTGCCTCCTCCACGCATACACATGTCCTTCCGCGCATGTGCTTTGTTCGCGTGCGCCTTCCGTGCATGTGCCCAGTCTCAAAAACGTGCCTAAATAGGACAAAATAGAGTCGGGGCAGAGGGGCGGTGGGCCCCACCCACAATTTCCGCTACAGGTTCGGGCGAACCGGTCCAAACCGGTCCGAACCAGCTGAATACCATCTCTGGTCCATTTATTGGAGAAGCAGAACCACCAAGCACAGGGCTCTCCCCGTCATGAATATTCTAACACTGTACCATTTCAGACAAATGGCTGTCCAATCTCTTCCTAAAAACCTTCAGTGATGGAGTACTCACAACTTCTGGAGGCAAGATATTCCACTGGTTATTTGTCCTCTCTGTCAGGAAATTTCTCCTTAGTTCTAGGTTGCTTCTCTCCTTGATTAGTTTCCACCCATTGCTTCTTGTCCTGCCTTCTGGTGCTTTGGGGAATAGATTGATTGGCTATTCTCAGGAGAACTCAAGAACATTACATCTGTGTTTCAAACACTAATATATGCCCTGAAGTTACTCCTTTCTCTGCTCCTGAACTGAATGCACTTCATGGACCAAGAAGCTTCTGTTGAAAGTCCAGCTATGAAGCTGCAGTTGTTCCCCTGCTCAGTTGGAGTTCTTTTTGAGGGAGCCCATGAAGGTGGACAAATTCAATATTTTGTCTTCCTCAGCAGATCTGCAGCTTCAAATTCGTCTTCAGCAGCAACATGCTTCGACCCAAGAGCGACAGTAGACCTGTTCGAACAGGCGGCTGCCTCGCCTACGACTGAGCTGCGCAGGTCAGGGAGGGTTCCCAAACGCCCTGCCTACCTGCACAACTACGTTTGTCGGACTGCTCCATCTAGAAGGGGAGGGGTGTTGTGTTCTGACTGACCTCTAACTGAACTCTAACTTGTTATGTCTAGCTGAACTCTGACTGAACTCTGATTTGTTATGTTCTAGCTGAACTCTAACTGAACTGTATGTTTTCACCCAGGTCCAGCGTTTGAATGCTCAGACGGTATTGGTTGTTGTGTCTGACAGCCCTCTATAAAAGCACTAGCTGTCAGACTGTGCTTTGCTGGTTATTTGAGTGAGCTGAATAAAAGAGATGTTCTGAAGTCTGTCTCCTGTGATCCTTGCCCACTATCTAACAATTTTTTTTTGCAAAATTTCCAATCCAGGCAGACTTTCCTCTTAATTTGCATTGTTTCATCTCCTTGGTCTCCTGTTAGAACTGTTAAGGTTTGCATGAACTTCAGGAAAGACAGAAGTTCCTCAAGATACACAGAGTTTGCAATTCAAGCAGGCAAGTCAAGACAGCTATGCCTGTGATATTTTCACGGCATGGATTCCTGAATTCCTATTATATATCGGTAATGAGATCAAAAAAGATCCAGAGGGCAGAAGAAGCTGCGGCGATGAGTTATTTTAACTCCTCCAAGCTGTAACTCACTTCTCACTTTTTCTTCAAAGGATCACAACAGAGTTTCAAAGATTGCCATCGTTATGAGTCATCAACTGTTCATTTGCCTTCTTTTTTTTTTAAAAAAGGAAGAAAATAGGCCTTCAGTCTGGTAGAGACAAATCATTTTCAGAACACACTTCATCCATCCAGATTCTGCTGCTCGTTTAATTTAATAAACAACAGCTTGAGCATTTGAGATCTCCAGTTATCTTTTTGAACTTCGAAATAAGAGCGGTCTTCAAAGAGTCTTCTCAGTGTTACATGCAATCACCTACAGAGCCCCTCATCCAGGGGTGGGCTGCTGTGGGCCCGCAGGGGTTCGGGAGAACCTCTAGCTAAGATTCTGGGCAGTTCGGAGAACCCCCAAATCCCACTCCTGGCTGGCCCCGCCCACCCTGCCCCTCCCAGGAGTCCCCACACGGCCCGTTTTGGATTCAGGTAAGTGCAGAGTGCACGCGGAGGCTGAAAAATGGGCCTACCGGAAGTTCGGGAAGGCTGGAAACGGGACAAGTTCCAGTCTGCATGGAAGCTATCACTCTTCTGAAAAGTAAAATTTAGTTGGAGTTCTCGCCTTCATACGCAAACTCCTAGGGAGAGCATTTCTGGAGCCTCAAATAAAGGATGTCAAATGCCAAACAGACAAAAATAGGGCTCTCAATTTGCTTTTTATTGGTAGTTAAACATATATAGCAGCCCTGCAGCTTATTTTAGGAAGACAGAAGTTCCCAAGTATAAAAGCACTTTTAATGTACACATCGTTCAATATAATGTATGAAGCCAAAGTCATTGGCCACGCCAAAACCCACCAGGCACGTGAGTTTATTGAAGGCTGGCATACTAGCAATGGGTCCATCCAGAGGTGAAATGCTACCGGTTCGGACCGGTTCGCCCGAACTGGTAGTAAAAATATTACCGGTTCGGGCGAACCGGTATATCCGACGATCAGCTGGGCGACGATCAGCTGTGCCGCGCAATCTAGACTAGGGTTAGGGTTTAACCCCTAGTTACGATTTTGATTTCCCCCTCACTGTTCTACTTACCTTTGCAGACTCTGTTGGCTTCAAAATGCTTCTTTTTCAGCGCTGCATGGTAGTGCTTGCGGCGCGCATGCATGCACGAAGCGAACCGGCAGCAGACTTCAGAGAATTTCACCCCTGGGTCCATCAACAAACTCATGGTCCAACAGAAGCTACGCTCAACAAGAGTTGCTTCATGGGTGGGCCTCACCTTACGAGCACAATTGAGTCCAAAATTTCCATTGGTAAGCGAGACAGTTGTTAAGTAAGTTTTGCCCCTTTTGATGACCTTTCTTGCCACAGTTGTTAAGTGAATCACCGTGGCTGTTAGGTTAGTAACCCAGTTGTTAAGTGAATCTGGTTTCCCCGTTGACTTTGCTTATCAGGCGGTCACAAAAGGGGATCACATGACCCCGGGACACTGCAACCGTCATAAATACGAACCAATGTCCAAGTGCCTGAATTTTGATCATGTGACCACAGGGATGCTACAATGGTCATAAGAGTGAAAAACAGTCATAAGTCATTTTTTTCAGTGCCATTGTAGCTTGGAACAGTCACTAAGCGAATGGTCGTAAGTCAAGGGCTACCAGTATTGTATCCCTGACTATGTCTAATCTTCCAGTCACTTTATTTTAACCAACTCTTGTTATTGCATATTAGCATAGAATATTTTACAACTTACATTCTTATCCTTTGTCTTGATGATACCACAGTTATAGTTTTATTCTTTTAATAGAATATTTTATACTGTATATTACTTTTACGATAGTGAGTAATTATTGTTTTACGCATTAATGTTAATAGATTGCCATATAATGTTTTAATATTATTCAAGTTTTTCAGCAGGGAGTATCTGTACTATGGAATAGCCTCCTGCTGGCTTTCTGCAAGATTATTTCAGACAGCCTATGGAGGAGGAAATAATGCCGTTAATTTAATATTGCTGGTACAATTGCTTGATTTTATTTTATATTTTAAAACTTATACGAGGGGTATTTTATTGCACATTGTCTGTGGTTTTATTGTATTTTGGATTGCCATGATATTATTATCTCTGGATAACGGCCATATAAGTGAATAAAATAAAATAAAAATCTAGTTGGTAGTTTCTCATAGAGTTTAACCTTTTCGGGATTTTTAGAGTTCCATGCTGTAAATTTAAGCTTTTAATTTGCTCATAATTTGTATGCATAGATTTTATTATGTTGGGGAAAACTCATAATTTGGTAATTTTAAATGTTCAGTCTTGGGCCATTTTTATGTCAGTCTTGGACTGTAATAAAGTAAAAGAATAACAGAGATGGAAGGGACCTTGGAGGTCTTATTTATTTATTTTATTTATTTTATTTAAATAGATTTGTATGCCGCCCAACTCCCGGGGGACTTTGGGCGGCTCACAGCATGTCAAATCCATTTATCAATATAAAATCATAACAATTAAAAACTACAAAAATTAAAAAACATCTAACATTCATAACCAGGGGGGAGACCCATATATAGTCTGATTGGTCTCACTTTCATCTCGCCTGCCGGAAGAGCCAGGTTTTTATTGCTTTATGGAAGGCCAGCAGGGTGGGGATAGTCCTGATCTCCGGGGGAAGCTGGTTCCAAAGGGAGGGAGCTCCCACAGAGAAGGCCCTCCCCCTCGGCCCCGCCAGCCGGCATTGCTTGGTCGATGGGACCTGGAGGAGACCAACTCTGTGGGCCCTAACCGGTCGTAGGGAGGTATGCGGCAGGATGCGGTCCCGAAGGTAACCTGGCCCTGAGCCATGTCCATCCCCTTGCTTAAGCACCAAACTCTATATTATTTCAGACAAATGGTTATCCAGTCTCTTCTTTAAAACCTCCAGTGTTGGAGCACCCACAACGTCTGGAGGCAAATCTTATAGAATTCAAATAATTTGAATTTACCGGAGCCATTTTGATAAATAAACTCTCACCCATAAAGAAGAGCTAGCTTTAATGCCTGGATACACATCACAGTTGTATATTAATCACTTCATGCTTAAGCAGCATGCATGAGTATTAATTACACCAGCTATTGTTGTAACTCTTAATGAATTATTTACCGATGATTATTTTGTCTCTGATATCTGACACGCTAATGACACCTGATTTAGAATGTAAAGGAAATCATATGATTTCATTTCTCTTACATTAAATCTTTAAGCTCTTCCTTAAAACCACGGTCAACACAACAAGGAACATAAATAGTATAAATAGAACATAAATAGTACTGCAGAGTTACAAATATGGATATTAGCTTAAATAATATACTTTCTGGTTTTAAATATCTGTAGTATCATTCATGACCCTTGTATCTTGTGTGCAAATAGTTATGAGTCCATTTAAAAGATATAGAAGCTGAATGTAGTTCTTAGTTCTCATAGGTTCGATTTTAATACAGTTTTTAATAATATTTAAATCTCTGTAGTTTTTAACCTTTTAATTATTTTTTATAATTATAAAATAATTTATAATTTTGTAAGCAGCCCAGAGTCACCTTGTAGGGGAGATGGATGGCATAGAAGTTTAATGGATGGATGGACGGATGGATGGATGGATGGATGATAGATAGACAGATAGACAAGCAGACAGACAGACAGACAGACAGATATGGATGGATGGATGGATGGATGGATGGATGGATGGATGGATGGATGGATGGATGGATGGATGGATAGATAGATAGATAGATAGATAGATAGATAGATAGATAGATAGATAGATAGATAGATAGATAAATAAATAGGCAGGTAAACAGGTAGACAGGTAGGTAGGTAGATGATAGATAGATGATAGATAGATAGATAGATAGATAGATAGATAGATAGATAGATAGATAGATAGATAGATAGATATGGATGGATAGTAATTGATAGATAGATAGACAGACAGATAGAAGGATGGATGGATGGATAGATAGATGATAATGATAGATAGACAGATAGATAGCTAGACAAATAGGTAGGTAGATAGGTAGGTAGGTAGATGATAGATAGATAGATAGATAGATAGATAGATAGATAGATAGATAGATAGATAGATAGATAGATAGATAGATAGATAGACAGGTAGATATACATAGATAGATAGATATGGATGGATGGATAGATAGATAGATGATAGGTAGGTAGATAGATAGATAGATAGATAGATAGATAGATAGATAGATAGATAGATAGATAGATAGATAGATAGATAGATAGATAGATAGATAGATAGATAGATAGCCTTGTGGTGAGATGGTGGCAAATAAATATTAATAAACAAAAAAGCAAAGAAAAAAATTGAATTCTGTGAAAAATCCATGTCTATTCCAGGATCAACAGCAACACTAGCATACAACACACCCAAAAGCAGAGATAGTCCTCCAGTTACAACAGTTCTTTTAGTGACCGTTCGAAGTTACATCACTAGAAAAAGTTCTTATGACCGTTTTTCACACTTACGACCATTGCCGCATCCGCAGGGTCACATGTTAAAAATTCAAGCTCTTGGCAACCGGCTCACATTTATGATGGTCCTATTGTCCTGGGGTCATGTGATCCCCTTTTGTGATCTTCTGTCAAGCAAAATCTATGGGGAAGTCAGATTCCACTTAACAATCATGTTATTAACAACTGCAGTGATTCGCTTCACAACTGTGGCAAGAAAGGTCGTAAGATGGAACAAAGTTCACTTAACAACTGTCTGGTTTAGCAACAGAAATTTTGGGCTCAATTGTGGCCATAAGTCGAGGACTACGGTACCTGTATGAAAAATACTGAACTATGCTATAGGCAGAATTTCGATCATCTTCTTACCCATTAAAAAATTCAGATAATAAGATCGACACATTTGAAAAATAATGGGGAAAGAAAACTTTCCTTGGGGTAAATGATGTCTTCTCACAACACTACTTTGGGCCAACTTACTGTAGGAGAGGCTGTCTTAGAAACGTCTGTGGAACTTAAAATTGAGTTTGACTTATCTTAAGAATGTTTGTATGCCGTTTATTCAGCTTAATTATCTGTTATGTGGACGACTTGATCCCAGTGTTATTGCTGTGAAGTTGTACAAAACCGTGAGCGATTTGGGAGGAAGTAATTAAGGCTCTTAAACCAACAATCTATATTTATAAGGGGATGAAGCTAACGCAACCTATTTTGATGACTTCAGATCAGAAGTGACATTGAATGTCCTAAAGCAGTGGAGGGTTGCTTTAAACAAGGTGTAATCATTTTCTTTTAATCTTAAAATGAGATTATTGTAGCCATAGTTATTGTGGCAAATAATTTATTTGATAAAGGGGAATATGTGTAGCTCAGGGTTGAAAAGAGGGGTCCTTGGGCCACCCTGAGCTTGGATGTTTTCTTGCAGACATTTCCTTACCAAACTAGATAACGTCATCAGTGCTATTAAGGAATGGCGTTTGCTCTCAGTTTATATTGGAGGTTCTTTGGTTAGTAGGCTATTTACTGTTAGTTTGTTTGACTGGGTTATTTTTTTACTTCTTGATTGTTGGTCTGATGTTAATTGGAGTTAATCTATGCTCATCTGTGTGCTGATTAATGGTGGGCAGGTATTTTGGTCTTTTTGTTCCCCTTTTGGCTTGTTGATTGTCTCTTTTGCATAACATATAGATCAGAGGTGGGTTCCTGCTGGTTTGGACTGCTTCTATAGAACAGTTAGCAGGAATTTCCCTCGCTCGCCAAACCGGCTGCGATGGCCGTATGGCCACGCCCCCAAACCAGCTCTCTCGGCGGCGGCATAGGTGCTGCCATCTTGTTTTTGCTACTACACATGCACAGAAGCTGGGTTTTTGGCACTGTGCATGTGTGCGCGCGCACCCACGCGGCACGGGAGGAAACGAACCGGCAGCAAGGTAAGTTAGAACGCACCCCTGATATAGATATTGTTGATGTCTATGTTTGTATGGTTGGCCAATTTTTCAGAATGCCAAGCTTCTAGGAATTATCTAGCATTTGTGGATTTAGCTTGATCTAAGACAGTGGCTCCCAACGTGGGGCCCACGCCCCACGGGGGGGGGATTTGATTTTTAATGGGGGCAATTGGAACCTTGTTTAAACCAAGTTTGTTGAAATGAGAATAAGATCTCATAGAGGCGATTTAGATCTTTTCTTGGAATTCAGACAGTTAGAAATAAAGCCGAGATTAAAAGTCTAATAGAAAATATTTATTTCAGTACAAAAACAATAAATCCTGAATAATTACATCTTTGCTAAGAAAACACGACCGTTCAGGTCAACAGCTAAGGCAGAAGAGAATTAATGGTGGTTTAGGAATGCACACATGCGCACTCATCATATGACGTGTTCTGCTTATATTGGAATGTACCATAATATTAGGATAGGGGTGCATCACCCTGCATAGACATACAACTGACAATATTCACTACGTGACAAAGTTAATGGCCTTTTAGGCTTCCTCCGTGTGAGTAGGAGTTCACTTTTTGAATAGTAAGAATTATATGTCACAGGTTGGGGGGCATCAGGATTTTAGAGATGCTTAGGTGGAGCATGGCCAAAAAAAGGTTGGGAACCACTGATCTAAGATAATCACAGTTTTCCAGTTGAAACTATGGTAATGTCTGTCCATATGTTATGAAATTAAAGAGTTTTCATCGTCTTCTGACTCTAATTGGCCTTATGGATGTATTCTGCTAGCCTTCTGCCTGTTTCTAACAGTAAGAAGCCCAACCAAACAATCATCAATACCACCAACCCTGACAGAATACAAATTGAGAACAAACCCCACTGCTTACCAGCACTGATGATATTACCTAGCTGGGTGATGAAACGTCTGCTAGAAAACAGCCGAGCTTGGAAAGCATTTATTTGGGATGTACCAAACATTTTAGAGAATACTTAAGAAAAACAGGTTGCCACATGTATGCTGCTTGCAATCCAATTCAAGAGTCTAGATTTTGGATTGAAATATAAAAAAATATTAACATAGCTTTACACCATTTGTTGTAGATTTAATATACATATGTCCTGCTTGGCTAGAGCCCCATTGTTTGGTGTCTTATGAATAAATGTTTTTCAATCCCTTTTTAAATAATATTAGATCATATGGTAAACATCATTGAACATATGTATTTTTCCAACAGTAAAACAAACACTGTTTTTAAAAATGAAATGCAGAAAACAAGTATACGGTTGCAGACAATTCAGTTTCCCAGGAAACTCTGTTCAGTTGTCTTTACCCTAAAAAATAAGTATCTTGCTCCGATATTTGCTTGATGCTGTACTTGGAAAATATGACAGTTATTGCGAACTCTTCAGAACTGAATAGATGTGTGTGTGGAGTCACAGCTCTATTAAATCTTAAATATTTGGCTTTTTTTTTGGACTGCTTGACGTAGAATAATAATTATTATTACTTTATTATTGTCATTGTACGTACCATATTTTTTGGAGTATAAGACGCACTGAAGTATAAGACGCACCTTAGTTTTGGGGGAGGAAAACAAGGAAAAAAGGCCTCTACCTCCAAGCAATTTGCCAAACAGCAAACAGCACAGATGATATACACTGTTTGCTGTGTATTTCTGTGCATGTGTGCCTGACCCATAGAAATAGCAAAGAATTGGAGAAATGTACATTATGCCAGAAAGTTTTCTTAAATGTAGTCACACTAACTGCTCCCAATTATTTAAA
The DNA here is from genome assembly GCA_023053685.1 of Diadophis punctatus similis. Classification (NCBI taxonomy): domain Eukaryota; kingdom Metazoa; phylum Chordata; class Lepidosauria; order Squamata; family Dipsadidae; genus Diadophis; species Diadophis punctatus. The sequence goes on along the minus strand of JALIGW010000004.1, from coordinate 80,336,445 downwards.
TAGATCTACTCCAAGGTAACTAAACTCTAATACTAAACAGGACACTGTTACATTTCAGACTATACTTGTACAGAGCTGTTAAAATTAATTAAAATTTCTGGAAGTTTACATTATTCTCTATTATTTAAAAGAAGATACAATAGCATTGGGCCTCTTCAGAGCAAGCATTTATTTTAAAAAGCTTCTATATTTTGTTAAGTTGTCTAGATTTACAGGGATCTCCAACCTTGGCAACTTTAAGACTTGTGGACTTCAACTCCCAGAATTCCACAGCTAGCAAAGCTAACAAAGCTGGCTGTGGAATTCTGGGAGTTGAAGTCCACAAGTCTTAAAATTGCCCCTGGCTAAAAAATAAGTCTAATAATTTGAACATTCTACAGACATTTATAGTTATTCACTTACCCCCTTCCATCCAGTTCAGCAAAAAAAAAAATCTGTGTGTCTCTCCCAGCTATTTGCCTTTGCAGTTTCAGTTTCACTTTCATTTTCCCACGTGGCAAATCAGCTGTAGATCGGGAAGTGCTAGTGACTTACTTGGCTTTATAGGCTCTTCCCTCTTTGCTGCAAACAGGTAAATTGCTGGAAGACAGAGGCCAAAGGGTGGGGGTGGCTGGCTGGCTGGGGCTACATTCGGTATATAAGACGCACCCAAGTTTTCACCCTCTTTTTGGGGGTAAAAAGGTTATACTCCAAAAAATACGATATATACACAGTATACCCATACAACGAAATTCACATGACGCCCAAAGACCAGGCCCAACACACATAACAATCCCCAAAACACACACAAATTCCCCACCCTGAACCACCCAAACATCCACACAACAGACCAAGTAATACTGTCCAACAGCTCACTGATGGTGGCGAGGGGCGGGTTCCTAATTTTTTTGCTACCACTCTGTGGGTGTGGCTTATTTTGTGGGTGTGGCTTGCCAGCCATGTGACCAGGTGGGCGTGGCTTGCTGGTCATATATTAGTTATTTCAGAGAGATGTTACTACTATTTTTGCTATTTTATACCTTACATGAAAAGCTTTGCATACAAAGTGCGTGTTACACCATGGCAACACAGCAACCTTTATATGCAGAAAATGCTATAGTTAAAAGACAAGCAAGTCTCATACAGCATTTTTGATTTCAGTCATGGATTCCTTAGACGAAAATATTGAGGACTGTTAAAAGAACAGTATCTTTTAACAGTCCTCAATGTTTTCGTCTAAAGAATAACAGTATAAAACTGTATAAAATTAACAGTATAAGGTTAAGCTTTCGGAAAACGCCCACTTTGGGAAGCTTTAGGCAAAAGCGAAGGAAAAGTGTCAAATGCGAGCTTCTTATTATTTTCAAGCGAAGGGACAGGGAAAGACTTAATTGTCAGGTTTCTGGGCATGCGCAGAAGAATTTAAAAAAAAAATTTTTTTAAAAAAAAATGGCAGCGCCCAGGCACCGGCAAACGACCGCACCGGTACTGTGACATCATCAGCGGGTCGCTACCGGTGCTATAGAGTGGACTGCACTGGTAGGAACCCACCACTGATGGTGGCCCTTTAGTTCATTGTTAAGTGCAATTATAGCTCTGGGATAAAAACTGTTCAGAAAATGTGTAGTCCGAGTTTTAATTGTTCTTTAATTTAATTGTTGGGGTATATGGGGTGCTCAGGGAGGGTAGCACCTCTGGTGTAGGGGCATGTCGTGTCCTTTTACGGCAGCTCATTTTAGGGCAGCTTTTAGGGCAGCTCGTTCACCTTTGGTCCCCACCTGTCACTCAGCTCTCACCTGTGGCTCCTAGCAACTGTAGCATGCGCAGCAGCCACACCCCAGGCAACAGCTTCGACAGGCTAGCCAAACCAGGTTGAGAGTAGCCGTTGGGTCATCGACCTTCGGTGAGATTGGGACTTGTCTATCCCGAGCATGTGAAGACAGATTCTGGCGGACTGAGCGGATGAAACCTACTAGAATAGGACAACGGTCATGAAGGCGGTCTCTGCAAGCGAGGTGGTACGCTAAGAGCACGGCAAGACACGAAAGATGCCCTGGTCAACCACTGCGCCCAGCCCATCTCCAACTGTCTCGACTCTTGTCCTGCTATTTGGAGCAAGATGGAATCTGGGAAGAACGAGTGAGGCTGACTATGCGCACCTCTCCCTCATTTTAATCCAATTCACGCGCAAGTCTTGACATTCCCCCCCCCCCCCAATTATAGATGTCAAGGTCCTCTTCGAACACGATGGACGAACATCAATTTAATTGTTAATTGAATAATGGGAGTCACCAAATAGTCCAAGATGTTTTGTGCTGTACTCTGTGGTATTTGATTAGTTTCGCAGCTTTAGTTTTAACCTCACCAAATAAATGATAAGGAAAAAAAAACATTTTCCTTTCCCCCATTTCTTAAACTGTTTGAAACTCTGGAAGGACCAGCATTTGAGTTCTGGCTATAGCAGATCAAGCAGCTCCCTTGACCGTCAAGTGATTCCTATTTGCTTCTCTTTAGAAGATTTGCTGACAAGATCTTTTTCATTTGGGGAAGATCAATATGTCCTTCGGGTGACCTATTTCCATTACAGCTACAGAACAGGAGAAAATATTTCAGTCTTTAGATAATATACAGGTAATTCTCGAATTACGACCACAATTGAGCCCAACATTTCTGTTGCTAAGCGAGACAGTCGTTAAGTGAGCTTCGCCTCATTTTACGACCCTTCTTGCCAGAGTTGTTAAGTGAATCACTGCAATTGTCCAGTTGTTAACCTGGTTGTTAAGTGAATCTGGCTTCCCCGTTGACTTTGCTTCATCAGAAGGTCGCAAAAGGGGATCACGTGACCCCCCCCTCCGGGACACTGCAACCGTCATAAATCCGAGTCAGTTGGCAAGAGGCCGGATTTTGATCATGTGACCGTGGGGCTGCTGCAACGGTCATAAGTGTGAAAAATGGTCATCGGTCTCTTTTTTTCGGTGCCGTTGTAACTTTGAACGGCCACTAAATGAACTGTTGTAAGTCGGGAACTATCTGTAGTTCAGGCAAAGTGTGCTTCAGAAGAATAATTTTCTCCTGACTTCATCGGAAACTGCCTGAATGGGTCATTAAATTGGCGGCCGTGGGAGCGGCCCGGTCTCTTCAAACCAAGCCTGGAGGAGCGCCGAGATGCCAAAATGGCCTCAGGAGAGGCCGGCCGAAGTGGGGAGTGCCTGGGATGGGAGGGGCCAGGGCCCGTGGTGGGATCAGCCAGTTCGCCGAACTGCACACAAAGTTAACAACCGGTTCGGCCGAACTGGGCTGAACCGGCTGAATCCCCACCTCTGGCTTGCTGCAAAGCTAAAGAGCAGATGCCAATTCATTCCGAATGGGTTTCCAAGAACTGCTTCCACTGCAAGAATTAAAAGCCAAAGGATCATTCAGAAACGGTGAAGGATCACAGCAAGAAAGCCAGGGACAATTTTTGTCCTTCAGTCCCAGAAGATTATCTCTTTAACTATTCTGCGCCTCTTCTTTCCACCCTGACAGCTCCATCATTTTCTCTCGTGGTGCCGAAGTTAATGCCAGACCTCCTAATTAGGCCTCCAAAATGTCTCTTTTTCAAAACATACCCTGTCATTTCGGGCACACACCAACGTATCTGTCATCGCTAAGTGACAGAAACACCAAGTGGAATAGCAAGGAAAGATTAAACGGTGTGCTTTGGATGGATCCCTTTTGCGGAAAATTTATACAAGGAATTGATTTTCCCACCCCTGTCTCTCTCTCTCATTCTCTCTCTGTCTTTCTCTCTCTGTCTGTCTGTCTGTCTGGTCTCTCTTTCTCTCTCTCTCTTTCTCTCTCTGTCTGTCTCTGTCTGTCTGGTCTCTCTTTCTCTCTCTCTCATTCTCTCTCTCTCTTTCTCTGTCTGTCTGTCTCTGTCTGTCTGGTCTCTCTTTTTCTCTCTCTCATTCTCTCTCTCTCTTTCTCTGTCTGTCTGTCTCTGTCTGTCTGGTCTCTCTTTTTCTCTCTCTCATTCTCTCTCTCTCTTTCTCTGTCTGTCTGTCTCTGTCTGTCTGGTCTCTCTTTTTCTCTCTCATTCTCTCTCTCTCTTTCTCTCTCTGTTTGTCTCTGTCTGTCTGTCTGTCTTTCTCTCTGTCTGTGTCTCTCTGTCTGTGTCTCTGTCTGTGTCTCTGTCTCTGTCTCTATATACACACACACACACACACACACACACACACACACACTATATATATATATATATATATATATATATATATATATATATATATATATATATATATATATATATATATATATATATATATATATATATATATATATATATATATATATATATATATATATATATATATATATATATATATATATATATATATATATATAAAGGAATTTATATATATATATATAAATCAACCAGTAGAATAAGTTAGACATCCTGGCTTACAAAAGAACCGCAAAGTCTATTTTGCCAATCTGAACAAGTAGCGGAGCCGATGTGCAGCAAAAGAGGAAGCAGCGGTGAGATCCTTCTCCGTCTTACTTAGAGTTGATGGAACTCTTCTCTCCCCTCCAACATTTGCTACCATTCAGGCTATCAAGAACGGCCTCTCTGCCTTCGTGCCTGACTTATTGCATCTTTCAAGATTCAAGTAGACAACATCTGTTGTCTTCCTTTCCCCTCCCTCCCTATTCCCCTGTTGCACTGGAATGTCTATCAACTTGCAAATAGGAACTGTCTTATTTCTCAGCTTTGCTGCCCTGGAAGTGTTTCCAGATGGAGAGCTGGATGACGACGGAAGGAAGGAGGGAGGAAAGTAATAGAATAACATCGAGGGAGGGAGGGAGGGAGGGACGAAGGAAGGAAGGAAGGAAGGAAGGAAGGAAGGAAGGAAGGAAGGAAGGAAGGAAGGAAGGAAGGAAGGAAGGAAGATAAAAGAATGACAAGGAAGAAGGAAGAAAGGAAGGAAAATAAAAAATTGACAAGGAAGGAAGGAAGGAAGGAAGGAGGGAGGAAAGTAATAGAATAACATGGAGGGAGGGAGGGAGGGAGGGAGAAAAGAAGGAAGGAAGATAAAAGAATGACAAGGAAGAAGGAAGGAAGGAAAATAAAAGATAGACAAGGAAGGAAGGAAGGAATGCAGGAAGAAAAGAAATAAGGATGGAAGGAAGGAAGGAAGGAAAAAAGGAAGGAAAATAAAAGAATGACAAGGAAGGAAGGGAGGGAGGGAGGAAGGAGAAAAGGATGGAAGGAAGGAAGGAAAGAAGGAAGGAAGGAAAATAAAAGAATGACAAGGAAGGAAGGGAGGGAGGGAGGAAGGAGAAAAGGATGGAAGGAAGGAAGGAAAGAAGGAAGGAAGGAAAATAAAAGAATGACAAGGAAGGAAGGGAGGGAGGGAGGAAGGAGAAAAGGATGGAAGGAAGGAAGGAAAGAAGGAAAGAAGGAAAATAAAAGAATGACAAGGAAGGAAAGAAGGAAGGAAGGAAGGGAAGGAATAAGGAGGGAGACAGGAGAGAAGAAGGGAAGACAGGGAGGAAGGAAGAAAGATAATGGAATGATAAGGAAAGAAGGATGGATAGATGGAAAGTTGGAAGGAAGGAGAGAGAGAAGGAGGGAAGGAGTCAGGGAAGGAATGAAGAGGGAGGGAGGAGAGAAGGAAGACAGGGAGGGAGGGAGATAATAGAATGATAGAGAAGAAGGAAAGTAACAGAATGATAAGGAAAGAAGGAAGGAGAGAGAGGAATGAAGGAGGCAGGAAAGGATTGAAGAGGGAGGGAGGAGAGAAGGAGGGAAGGGAGGGAGGAAGAATTTCTCTTATCAGAGAAAAAAGCTTAGCACTTGAGTCAAGGAGTGGGTATATCACTCCGAGCATCTTTGAAAGCTTATTCTCATACAACATCAAATCAAATCACTCCTGATGTGCTCCCCCTTCATGATCACCTAACTAAAAATTGTCTACTTGGGTTTTTTTTGGTTTAAACTGTTTCCTCCTGTCTCAATCTTCCCTCCACACACCAAATTCAGACTGAGAGCTATTTTAAGAAAACGGTATGCGCTGATACAGAAGATAAGATGCAACTTTTGAAGATCACGAAGCGGCCTTTCCAAGTGTTACGTACCCCAAGAGATCTTATACTTTTCTCACTAGTTGGCAGTAAGCCCCAGCTTTTGGAAATCCTGAGAAGCATGCATGTTCTATGCCAGTGATGGCGAATCTTTTTGGCACCAAGTGCTGAAAAGGTTGTGCAAAAATGTTCACGTGTGCACGCGTGCGCTCGTTGGGGCCGCGCTCCAGAAAAGCCAAACTTCCGGGTTCTAGCACGCATGCGCGCCCAATGATCAGCTGGCCAGCGCGCATGTGCAGGCCAGTTTTCGCCACTGCTGTGCGCATGAAGGGATCGCACTCCGGAAAAGCTGAACTTCCAGGTTCTAGTGCGCATGCATGCCCGACAATCAGCTGGCCAGCATGCATGCACACACTGGTTTATGGCACTGCCCCGCGCACAAAGGACAGCTGATCGTGGCGCGTGCATGCATGCCACAAACCCGGAAGACAAACAGGCAAGGCTGCGTGTGCCGGACGACATGGCTTCGCGTGCCACTTTGGGCACGCGTGCCATAGGTTCGCCATCACGGTTCTATGCTGCTTACCACGTCTTCAGCCACCAGTGTGAGGTAGCAGCCAAAAAAGCCAATGCAATCCTAAAGCTGCATTAACAGAGGGCTAGAATCAAGATCTCCTGAAGTTCTATCTTCTTACTCATTTTATAGTATAAAAATTTGAAATAACGTATAAAGAATTTATAATTTGGAATTTTATTGCCAAAATAAGTAAATGTGGAATTTTTAGGTATGGGTTTTTAGTTCTTGGAAATTAGAGAGTAGGGAGGAAAAAGGGATGAGTAATGAAAATAAGAATGGATGAAAGCACTACGGCTTGGCTTTAAGGATAAAGAGATAAGATAACAAAATAATCAGTAAATAAAATAAATTACAGCGATTAAATTAATTGACAAAGACTATTTGTGTAATCCGGATGACGAAATTAGAAAAGGAGGTTAAAATGATATGTACCGAAGGTTAATATATAAATGAATGGATGTATTTTTGTTGCTTATTGAAGGTATATATGTTGTTATATATGTATTTTGATGTTTAAGGTGGAGAAAAAATAAAAACTTTTTGCAAAACAAAAAAAAAGTTCTAGTACCGCTTTACAAAGCCTTAGAAAGACCAGACCTGGAATAGTGCATCCAATTCTGGTCACCACGGTATAAAAAAGATGTTGAGACTCTGGAAAGAGTGCAGAGAAGAGCATCAAAGATTATTAGGGGACTGGAGGCTAAAATGTACGAAGAACGGTTGCAGGAATTGGTCCAGTTTAATGAAAAGAAAGGGTGACATGACAGCACTGCTCCAATATTTGAGGGATTCCTACAAAGCTGCAATGGTCGTGTGAAAAATGGTCATAAGTCACTTTTTTCAGTGTTGTTGTAACTTTGAACGGTCACTAAATGAATGGTTGTAAGCCAAGGACTACATGTATTAGGTTAAGCCTCTGGCTCAGTGATTAATAGATATTATCTTAGCGCTGAGTGATGAGTTTAAAGTAATGTCATTATGTAAGCGATTGTGATTGTATTTTAAGACACAACTTTATAGCCTAGTATTCTGTGAGCTCTGGAGTGGTGTGGTGGCCTAGAGGTGGAGCTCTCGCCTCACAATCAGGAGGCTGTGAGTTCGATCCTAGGTAGAGGCAGATATTTCTCTCTCTGGCACAATGAGAATATATCTGCTGAACAAAACTCTGCACTGGCAACAGGAAAGGCATCCGGCCAGTAAACACTCCGCTCCATTCAATTGCCCAGACTCCACCCTGCAAGGGATTATGGGGTTGTTAAAAGATGATGATTCTGTGAGCGCTATTGGCTGTGAGTTAGTACAATATTGCTCAACGCAGGACACTTTTGGAATGTAGGACAATAATATTTTTTTAATTTCCAGCTACCCTATAAATTATAAAATGAACTAGCCTAACACTTCTGGGTATCAGAAAAACGAGTGTGCAGGAAATAAAGGTAGAAGCGTACATCTGAAATAATTTGGCGTGCTAGAATTCATATTTCACAGATTAAAAGAATCTTCAAGCCACTTCATAAAATAATTAAACGATGTATCGCTGAAATAAGGAATAAGCAACAAAATACAAAAAGGCCCAAGATCTCCTAAATTTTAGGACCAAAAAGGGCAGTAGAAAAACAAGCTTTTGACAGAAAATGTTTTGAAATGAAAGAAGCCACATTATCTTTAATATCAGATTTTTATGCAGTTTCTTATTAATATTATCGATCCCATTCATTTGGGTACGCTATCTTAACTTTTAAAATAAATTAGGTATAGCTTTCAGGCTAGATAAGATGCATTCTGTAATATATATAAGGAATAGATTTTGCTCTTTTAACCATAATAGCAATAGCAATAGCACTTAGACTTATATACCGCTTCATAGTGCTTTACAGCCCTCTCTGAGCGGTTTACAGAGTTCAGCATATTGCCCCCAACAATCTGGGTCCTCATTTTACCGACCTCAGAAGGATGGAAGGCTGAGTCAACCTTGAGCCTGGTGAGATTTGAACAGCTGAACTGCTGAACTAGCAGTCAGCTGAAGTAGGTTGCAGTACTGCTTTTAACCACTGCGCCACCTCGGCTCTGTGTACATGAAAAATATATAAATACATATACTGTATATGAAATCCATATATTTCTCTTGACATCTGTATAGGAAGCTCTTTAAAGTTTATACTTGACATATATTTTTTCTCAAATGAAAACCCACAATTTTAAGGATACTTCTGATCATAATATGCTTCTACAGTTCTTCATCCCCAGATAATCTCTTTTAATCTTCAGTGATCAGTATTGACTCAAATTCTCTAGAAAGTACTTAAATGCCTTGCTTATTCAAGGTTATGTAATTTATTATGGATTTCCTCTATTTCCCAGTTACATGTAACATTTGTATTTGGTTAATAGTAAGAGTGCTAATTACATCCTTTGCAAAACAATTAATTGCCTCAAAGTTGTTGCTTTTAAACAAAATAACTCCAGTTTCTTTGGAAGGAGAGAATAATAACTATGCTCAGTCGTTTTCCTGAGCACACTGAAAAAAAAAAAACAGTTTACAGATTAACAGAGTTGGAAGGGACCTTGTAGGCCATCTAGTTCAACCCCCTGCTCAAGCAAGAGACCCTACGCCATTTCTGACAGATAGTAGTCCAGTCTCTTCTTGAAAGCCTCCAGTGATGAAGCTCCCACAACTTCTGAAGGCAACTTCTGTTCCATTGGTTGATTGTTCTCACTGTCAGAAAATTTCTCCTTATTTCCAGGTTGAAAATCTCCTTGTCCAGTTTCCATCTATTGTTCCTTGTCTGGCCTTCAGGTGCTTTGTTATATAAAAGTTATATTTATATGAACTTTGTTATATGAACTTTGGATAGATCCATGATACTTCTAGTAAGACCACATTTAGAACTCTACCTCCAGTTTTGGTCACCCCAATACAAAATAGAGGTTGAGATTTTGGAAAGAGTTCAGAGAAGAGCAACAAAGATGATTAGGGGCCTAGAAGCTGTAACATATGAAGAATGATCGCAGGAACTGGGAATACCTAGTCTAGTGGAAAGAAGGACATCATAGCAGTCATGTATTATCTTAGCAATGTCCCAAAGGTGCTTTTTTTTTTGAGGCAACTGGACTTTCTTGTTTTTTTCTTTTGAAGACGTTTCGCTTCTCATCCCAGAAGCTTCTTCAGCTCTGACAGGATAGTGGGGGAATGGAAGGATTTATATTCCTTGCAGACAGCTGGTCATTTGCATCCTTTTAAAGGGTCACTGAGGCCATTTGGAGGTTTATCTGTGTCCTCAGGGTCACCTGAGTTGTGTTCCTGGTTCCTGTAGTCTGCAATTTTTCCTCTGGAAATCCGCTCCTACTCCCACACCATTCCAAGGGTGTTCATACCAAATTGTATAGCTAAAAGTCTGTAGAGATTCTCAGTCATCCAGGTCATGGTTGTCCCAAAGGTGCTTTTTCAGGAGGCAACTGGACTTTCTTGTTTTTTCTTTTGAAGACGTTTGGCTTCTCATCCAAGAAGCTTCTTCAGCTCTGACAGGGTAGTAGGGAATGGAAGGATTTATATTTCTGTGGGAGTAGGAATGGATTTCCAGAGGGAAAAAATGCAGACTACAGGAACCAGGAGCACCACTTAAGTGATTGTGAGGACACAGATAAACCTCTAAGTGCTTCAACGACCTTCTAAAAGGATGCAAATATCCAGCTGTCTGCAAGGAATATAAATCCTTCCATTCCCCACTATTCTGTCAGAGCTGAAGAAGCTTCCGGGATGAGAAGCGAAACGTCTTCAAAAGAAAAAACAAGAAAGTCCAGTTGCCTCCTGAAAAAGCACCTTTGGGACAACCATGACCCGGATGACGAAGAATATCTACATCTTAGCAATGGAAATTTTGGGTTCAGTTGTGGTCGCAAGTCAAGGACTGATCTAAGGGAAGCATTTTAATGTAAAACTCTGGAATAGGATTCCCTTGTTTTAAATAGCACTGCATTTTCCTCCAAAGATCTAGCTTCGGGTTTTTGCATTCATCACTAGACAATAGAAAAACTACAAATGACGGTAATATCAAGTTCAGTTTGCCACCTCAGTTGTGACTATTGTTAACAGCCCTCAGTGGGGTTTCATTTTTAACAGATTTCGAAACGGCGTGTGCCTGCTTGAGTCCTTTCTATGCTGGATGTCAGATTGCATCATGTCTTCTGGAAAGCTACCCAGAATTTCCTGCCTATAGTCACAATCTAGCAAAAAGATTCAGAAGCAGAAGAGAGCATCACTGGTGGTCTCATTACACGAGGCTAAACTGTATTAACCAGCAATCCTATTCATTTCTGGTACTAGCTCAGGAAACAGAATGGTTGCTTATTAACATTACTAGTAGCTGGATATCCATGCTTCGCTACGAAACTATGTGATCGGGCTTGATAAATTGACAATTAAAGCTTGAAAATTAATGAGTAGTTACGATCGGGCTTGATACATTGACACTTAAAACTTGAAAATGTATGTAGAATGTGTAACTCCGTAGCATCAGAGTATCAGTGTTAATATAAGGCAACTGGCATTTGGAACAGAGTTCTTTTCAGGTGGGGAGGGGGAGTAGAATGTCTAATTCCTTAGCATCAGAGCGGGTTAATATAATAATGTATAAAAAATACTAATGATCCGATGGTCATTTCGAAAAATCCTTTCTTAGCGAGCACCTAAAAGCCAAGAGGAACATACGTGCCAAGTTTCAAGTTTGTAGGCTTTACAGTTCTGGAGATTTCGTGATGAGTGAGTGGTATTTGGCTTTTATACATAGAGATTAAAAAACAAACCTTACACTTTATAACTGGAAGTTTTTAAGAAAAGATTGGATAACCGTTTGTCTGAAGTGGTGTAGGGTTTCCTGCCTAAGCAGGGAGTTGAACTAGAAGACCTCCAAGGTCCCTTCCAACTCTGTTATTCTATTCTAATATTTATGAAAAGCAAGTAAAGGGCCTACCTAATGAATTCAAGTTAGAACAAGGATTGCAAGAGACGAACACCTGACTTAAAACTGTTCGTTTAGTGACCGTTCAAAGTTACAACGGCATTGAAAAAAGTGACTCCTGATCGTTTTTCACACTTACGACCCATGCAGCCTCCCCATGGTCAAAATTTGGGCCCTTGGGAACTGGCCTGTATCTATGATGGTTGTAGTGTCCCTGGGTCATTTAGAGACCTTCTGGTAAGCGAAATCAATGGGGAAGTCCCCTGTCTTTCTTTTTTCCTTGGAAGTCACTTCGCTTCTCATCCAAGAGGCTTCTTCATTCAGAATTGAAGAAGCTTCTCGGATGAGAAGCGAAACGTCTCCAAGCAAAAATCAAGAAAGTGGTTGGATGAGAAGCGAAATGCTTGGATGAGAAGCGAAACGTCTTCAAGGAAAATGCTTGTATATGCTGTGGCCTAGAGGTAGAGCTCTTGCCTCACAATCAGGAGGTTGTGAGTTCGATCCTAGGTAGAGGCAGATATAGGGTCTCCTGCTTGGGCAGGGGGTTGGACTAGATGACTGCAAGGTCCCTTCCAACTCTGTTAATCTGTTAAATCTATTAAAAACCAAGAAAGCCCAAGAGTCCAGTTGCCTCTTGAAAAAACACCTTTGGGACAACCATTGACCTGGACGATTGAGAATCTCCATAGATACTTCTTTTGAGGAGCAAAGTCAATGGGTCCATTTGTTTCTTGTCCTAGAGTTAGCTCAGAAGAACAACATTGACCAAAGCGATGTCCCAAAGGTGCTTTTTCAAGAGACAACTGGACTGTCTTGGTTTTTCCTTGAAGACCTGAGGAAGCTTCTTGGATGAGAAGTGAAATGTCTTCAAGGAAAAACCAAGAAAGTCCAGTCGCCTCTTGAAAAAACACCTTTGGGGCAACCATTGACCTGGATGATTGAGAATCTCCATATAGCCATTGTGACCAAAGCGATCTTACCTTTGTTTTCCAACTTCAGTTCTTCTGCTAGTAAGCTGTCCTGCCTATTGCCGAGTACAAAGGCCAGAAACGAGAGGATCATGGCATCCAAGATTCCAATAATGGCTAAGATGTAAGCCCAGCGGATCGAACAAGCTCCCAGCGTGTACTTGTCGGTTTTCTCACCACACATCCGCTTCACTTCTTTTGCATCCCAGCCGTCGGGATAAATCATACAACCAAGGATAAGGCAGGCAGCTGGGAGGATAAAAAGTGAAAGGGGGAGGGAAGAGGAAGAGGACGAGGAGGAAAGAGGAAAGAGGAGGAGGAAGAGGGAGAGGAGGAAGAGGAGGGGGCGGAAGAGGAGAAGGAGGAGAAGGAAGAAGGAAGAAGAAGGAGGAGGAGAAGAGGAGGAGGAGGAGGAAGAGGAGGAGGAGAAGGAGGAGGAGGAGAAGGAAGAAGGAGGAGGAGGAGGAGAAGAGGAGGAGGAGGAAGAGGAGGAAGGAAAAGGAGGAGGAACAGAAAGAGGAGGGGGAGGAAGAGGAGGAGGAGGGAGGAGGAGGAGAGGAGGAGGAGGAAGAGGGGGAGGAGGAGAAGGAAGAAGAAGGAGGAGAAGGAGAAGGGGAGGAGGAGGAAGAGAGGAAGAGAGGAAGAGGAAGAGGAAGAGGAGGGGGAGGAAGAGGAGGAGGAGGAGAGGAGGAGGAGGAAGAGGGGGAGGACCGGGAGGAGAAGAGGAGGAGGAGAAGGAGGATGGGAGGAGGAAGAGGGAGAGGGAGGCGGAGGGGGAGAGGGAGAGGGAAAGGGAGAGAGAGAGAGAGAGAGAGAGAGAGAGAGAGAGAGAGAGAGAGAGAGAGAGAGAGGGAGGAGAGAGAGAGAGAGATGTTAAAAACTTTAACTAGGCAATAGCTGCATTTCATCATTATACCCATAGTTTGCTACTAGTTATTAGAGTATCTCCAGGATTGTATTTCTCATACACAGGTTTCATAAAAGTAAAACATATACAACATGCATGTAGGAGAAGAAGAGGCAGAAACTGGGGGTGGAGTCAAGAGAGGAATCTGTCTGGAATCATTACATTCCCACAAGCGGTCTAAGTCCAACCCCTCTTGAATTCCGTTGACTCTTAACTATTGCCAATTTTAGTGTTGACCATTACCTGACCAGATCCTTGTGCATAAATAGTCATGAGCAATAAATCAGCTTAAGCGGAACTTCACGTGTGGTCCCTGATTCTCCCCGTCTGACAGGCCAGAAAGTTAAGATATGCCCTTTCTATTTCCAATCCTGTCAATTAAAAGAAGCAATCCTTTGTATTTTCCTCTGCAATTGTGTAAAAGGCCACTGCAGTGACTTGTACAGTGAGGGCAGAGGACAAATAGGGTAGCACATCAGTTAAAAGTCTGGAAAGTGCCACCCATAGACGGACAGAAAAGAGACCCAGCTGAAGCCATGGTTAACATTTTAAAAAAAATCAACTTGAATTAGGATGAAAAGTCAGAGTTTGGGGAAGGGGGAAATACGTATCTAAAGCAGGGGTCTCCAACCTTGGCAACCTTAAGCCTGGAGGACTTCAACTCCCAGAATTCCTCAGCCAGCTGGTGGAGTTGAAGACCTCCAGGCTTAAATTTGCCAACATTGGAGACCCCTGATTTAAAGAATACCCAAGCCCACAATCTGCACTTTATCCTCCAATCGCTCATTCCTCATTTCTTAAATATGTTCCAAGTAGCCAGCGAACAACCATCAAGAACAGAATCTGCCAACTTCACCGCAGACCAGAGGTGGGTTCCTCCCGGTTCGTACCGGTTCAATAGAACCGGCAGCAAACCACTGGTGATGTCATGGTGATGTCACGGAACCGATTCTGTCGGTGATGGTACGTGGACGCCGCCATCTTTTTTTGGAAATTTTTTTGGGGGGATTTTTTTTGGAGGGGGGGATTTCTTCCCATTCCCCCCCTTCTGCGCATGCACAGCAGCTGAGTTTCCGGCACTGCGCATGCGTCGCCATCTTGTTTTTGGCTTTGGGGGGGGGGATTTTTTGGATTTTTTGGCACTGCGCATGCACGGCCACACGGCGCGTGAGGAAGCGAACCGGCGGCGAGGTAAGTTAGAACCCACCCCTGCCGCAGACAAATCCTCCTTCTGCTTCCTACTATGCTGTCAGGCACTTGAAAGACCAAGTCCACATAGGAAGGTCCAATTAAACTGATTTATTGGCACAGGAATTTTCTCAACCAGGGGTGGGTTCCTACCGGTGCGGTCCAGTGCGCAGCTCCGGTAGGGACCCGCCAATTATGCAATTTGCGCGCGACTGCTCCGGTGCCGTCTTCACCAGACAGTCGCATGCGTCGCCATCTTTTTAAAAGAATTTTTTGGCTTTTTTGCTTCTGCGCATGCGCGGAAGCAAAATCTTGCCGAAATCTTGCGAGGGGACGCACGTGTGTGTGAGATTTTGGCGAGATTTTGCTTCCGCACATGCACAGAAGCAAAATCTCGCCAAAATCACGTGAGGGGGCACGCGCACGAAACATGAGGATGCGCGCGCAGTGCACAGGTATTGGTAAGTAAGCAACCTGCCCTGTTCTCAACCAATTGTTGTCATCTGCTAGGAGTTAGATAAGGATCTATGGAATTCAGGGGGGGGGTGTTGGTCTTAATTCGCTTGTGACTACATAAGGATTCTAGGCTGCTCCCTCTTTTAACTCCGCCCCCAGGTTCTGCCACTCCTTTTCCTACTTTTGATCCCTTAATTCTCCATTGCTTTCTGGTCCTAACCAACCAACTAAACACGTTGGCTAAGAACCAAATATATTGGCAGAAGGGAAAAGCACAATTGGAAGTGCTATCCACCACAATCCTATTCTTCCCTAAATTTCTTAGTCCACGTCTGAACCTCTTATGCATCCTTTGTGTGACACATGAAGACCTATCTAGTCGTTCGCTTCAGCTTCTCTCCATATTTGCTTTTCCTGTTCAGTAAGCCATTTTGTTGGAAATGCTTTTCGGCCAACTGTTTTATCTTGGTATCCTTATTTATTTATTTATTTATTTATTTATTTATTTATTTATTTATTTATTTATTTATTTATTTATTTATTTATTTATTTATTATGGTGTTCTTATATGCCGCCCAACTCCCGAAGGACCCAACTGTCTTGGTTTGAGAACATTTAGCAAAACCATATGTCGCCTCACACATTTTGCAGGAAACGTATATTGACTTTTAAAGGTTTTTTTTTAACCTTTGGATCATTTTATTTACATTCTGCATTGTTTACCTCCCCGCAGAGGATGATACCAAGCAGCTTCATCCAATTTATATATATATAATACTTATGGGAACTGACTCCTTTAGTGTCTAAGACACAATCTAAGAACAGACAAATGATTGTCCAATCTTTTCTTGAAAACCTCCAGCAGTAGAATATCCATAATTCTGGATATTTTGGATATTTGGGTTAATGGATGGAAACTGATCAAGGAGAGATTCAACCTGGAAATAAGGAGGAACTTTCTGACAGTGAGAACAATCAACCCATGGAACAGAAGTTGCCTTCGGAAGTTGTGGGAGCTTCATCACTGGAGACTTTCAAGAAGAGATTGGACTGCCATTTCTCAGAAATGGTGTAGGGTCTCCTGCTTGGGCAGGGGGTTGGACTAGATGACCTACAAGGTCCCTTCCAACTCTGTTAATCTGTAACATCTGTAAGAGACCAATTTTAAGGCCCCTTGTGGTCCTCTTGACTGGGATAAGGAGATGGTAACCATCAACCTCTGCTTCTGTTCGTCTCCGTTTTGTCGATCAGTAAAAACATATCAAATGGCAAAGATGTTTATAAAGTAGAAGCTGCAAAAAAACCCCACCTATCTTTGTTCCTTCATGTTGTTTCTCCCGTTGACCTTTCAATTAATTATCCAGAAATTTCTCCCTTTCCTCTCTCTCCGTTTTGTGCGAACAAGCTTGTTTTCAAACATCTCTTCACAACCTTCCTATGTTACTGATTAACGTCACGCATCCAATTCGTTTTACTCAAGCAAAGAATCCCGAAAAAGTGTCTTTTCCCATCAACTTCAACAGAAAATACCTATCCTTCCAAGTGATCGACGTTAGTGGAATCGGTCTATACGTAGGTTTTCCATCCTTATTTACAGCAGGTTTGGGCAGCAGCTGTAGTGTCGGTTTA
This sequence comes from Diadophis punctatus similis, assembly GCA_023053685.1. Lineage (NCBI taxonomy): Eukaryota > Metazoa > Chordata > Lepidosauria > Squamata > Dipsadidae > Diadophis > Diadophis punctatus. The sequence continues at coordinate 80,319,720 of JALIGW010000004.1, read as the reverse complement.
TTTTCCCGACACGTCAGCCATAATATGTTGAGTTTCAAGAAAAGGTCATATTTTTCATTTAAATTGTGTAAAGAACTGGGTAGCGTATAGGAACAAGTAACCTGTGTTAAAGAAAAATCAATATTTCTATATACCCCAGAATAACTTCGAATGTAAGTGATCAAGTATAAGAGTAAATTTTACTTGGTTGCCAAGAATCATTTATTAGGCTTATATATTGCTTTTCTTTAAGGAGTTTAAGGCTGGATAGCAGGGGCGGGTTGAACTTACCTCGCTACTGGTGTGATGTCATGTTGCGCGCTCGCGCGCACTCACTACACACACACACACACACACCCTCACGCAATTTTGCTTCCTGCGCATGCGTGGAAGCAAAATCTCGCTAAAATGTCGTGAGGGGACGCACACGCGCACACGATTTTTGTGATTTTTTGCTTCCGTGCATGCGCGGAAGCAAAAAACTGCCAAAATCTCGCGCAGGCGCGCGTCCCCTCATGAGATTTTGCTTCCGCACATGTGCAGGAAGCAAAATCAGCCCAAAAATTCCCCAAAAAAGATGGCGCTGCGCGACAGACAGGGGAAGACGGCACCGGAGCTGTCGCGCGCAAATAGCGCCATCTGCTGGCCACTACCGGAACGACAGAGTGGACTGCACTAGTAGGAACCCACCACTGCTGGATAGGTTGAGAGAGAGTTAACTGTCTGAAAGCCATCATCTGTTTGTTAAGGAATTAATTCAGAGTCCAGGGTTTGCGCAGCGGAATGTGGGGTTGCAGTTTGATAATAGAGTCAATAATTGAATGTCTTCAACATGTTCAAAAAAGAATAATCTTTACTTGAAATAAACAACACAACTATAACACAAATAGTCCATTCTTGGATAAATGAACAAAAAACTGTCTGTATGCTAACAAGCAATAAATTCAGCTCTCTTACTTATCTCCAGTAGATAATATTCTTCCAAACATACATCAATAGAAAACCTTGAACTTCTTCAGTCAAAACTCTTGTAGCTGCACGCTGTAGGAGTAAGCAGTCTCTCACACACAGTGAGCAATCAATCAATTAATCAATCATGCCTGTGTGCTCTCGCTGGCTTGCTCTCATGCTCTCTCTTTATATTCATTAGCAAACAAACCTGGATTCATTTAAAGCACCACTGTAATTTATACAAACCTGGATTAACAGTTTACTTTTATATTAGGAAACCCAATCTGTTTGGACATAGTTCTGACACTGTTGATCTTTCATGACTGAAAATAGCCTAGAACCTCAGCCTCCCTGCTTCGTGTCCAAAACCTTCACCACTGGACCACACTGGTTCTTTTAAATGTTGATCAGAATACAGGTAGTCCTCGACTTACGGCCACAATTTATGTTGTTAAGTGAGACATTTGTTCAGTGCATTTTGCCCGATTTTAGGATCTTTCTTGCTCCAGTTGTTAAGTGAATCTGGCTTCCCCATTGATTTTGCTTGTCAGAAGGTCGCAAAAGCAGATCGTGTGACCCCGGGACACAGCAATGGTCATAAATATGGACCAGTTGCCAAGTGTCTGAATTTCGATCACATAATTAAGGGTCATAACTGTCAAAGGTCATAACTGTAAAAGATGGTCATAAGTCACTTTTTCTGTTTTAACTTTGAACGGTCACTAAATGAACTGTTGTAAATTGAGGGCTACCTGTACAAATATTAACTGTAGCAAATAATAACCAACAGTACAACATGTACTGAAGAAGGAAGGAAGGAAGGAAGGAAGGAAGGAAGGAAGGAAGGAAGGAAGGAAGAGGGAGGGAGGAGAGAAGGAGAATGAAGATAATAGAATGATAGAGAAGGAAAGAAGGAAGATAACAGTGAATAGGAAAGAAGGAAGGATGGAACTAAAGAAGGAAGGAGAGAGAGGAGGGAAGGGGGCAGGAAAGGATTGAAGAGGGAGGGAGGAGAGAAGGAAGATAGAGGGAGGGAAGGAAGGAAGGAAGGAAGAGGGAGGAAGGAGAGAAGGAGGGAAGACAGAGAGGAGGGAAGGAGAATGAAGATAATAGAATGATAGAGAAGGAAAGAAGGAAGATAACAGAATGAATAGGAAAGAAGGAAGGATGGAACTAAAGAAGGAAGGAGAGAGAGGAGGGAAGGGGGCAGGAAAGGATTGAAGAGGGAGGGAGGAGAGAAGGAAGATAGAGGGAGGGAAGGAAGGAAGGAAGGAAGGAAGGAAGGAAGGAAGAGGAAGGAAGGAGAGAAGGAGGGAAGACAGAGAGGAGGGAAGGAGAATGAAGATAATAGAACGATAGAGAAGGAAAGAAGGAAGATAACAGAATGAATAGGAAAGAAGGAAGGATGGAACTAAAGAAGGAAGGAGAGAGAGGAGGGAAGGGGGCAGGAAAGGATTGAAGAGGGAGGGAGGAGAGAAGGAAGATAGAGGAAGGGAAAGAAGGAAGGGAAGGAGGCAGGGAGGAAGGAAGGAGTTGTAATTTTTGGTTAAGACAAGTTACCTTTTTCTCTTGTTGAAGTACCGTATTTTTCGGAGTATAAGACGCACCTTAGTTTTTGGGGAGGGAAATAGTGGGGGGGAATCTGCCTACCAGGTATTCATCTGGCTAGCGTCCTTAGTCTGGTCAGCTTCAGCACATTATTTTATCTCCTGGTTAGGACTTAAAAAAACCTTCTTCGGAGAGAGTAACAATGAAAGAGCCTGCAAGCCAGTAAGAGCTGGGAAGATCTGTTAGCACCTGGTTAGGGCTAGAAAAAAACTTACTCGGAGCAAGTAGAGCAATGAAAAAAAAACCTGCAAAGACTTAGGGCTGGAAAAACATTCTTTGGAGAGAGTAACAATGAAAAAGCCTGCAAGGTAAGAGCTGGGAAGATCTGTTAGCACCTAGTTAGGGATGGAAAAAAAGCTACATTAGAAGTATAAGACACACCCAAATTTTCAGCCACTTTTAGGGAGGAAAAAGGTGCGTCTTATACTCCGAAAAATACAGTATTTTAGGTAATGTGGCCACATGAAAATCATGAGCATCTGTCGGATTGTGCCAAAGACTTTCTCCCCGATTTATTCTTGGCCTGAATTGTTCCCTCACTGTAAAACCGAAGCCAAGGTACAACATCTAACATCTGGCTGCCCTTAAGGTAGTGCAGAAAACTCAAGCTATATAGTAAGTAGTTAAAAAAAAGTTTTATACTTAAAATGATTTAGGCTGATAACCAGCCTGCTGTTCTGCTTTCTGGCATTGATAAGAGAATCCAAGAAGGAATACTGCCTTGCACTTTCGATTGCTTTGTGGGGTGTGAAGATTGCTAATTAGAATAGAATTTAGTAAAATTATATGTTGCAGTGAAGAGAATAGGTTCTCCCCCCCCCCGTTTTCGGAATGTGACATGTGTCAAGATATTTCATCTGACAGTCAACCGAGCTGAAATTCAATTAAAATATTGCGTAAATCTGTTTTCATTGTTTAAAAGAAATGGACAAGCCTTTGCATTTTGTTTGGTAACTATTTTAATGGAATTTAATTCCCATTCCTGCCTAGTTTAAAGTTGATCATTAAAAATAGTTGCATTAGACACATTATGTTTTCTCAACGGCTTATTTCATACTGAATATTTTCTGGAGCCTCTGACTCTTTCAAGCAAACCAAATTAAAATTAAAAATCAAATGTATGCGTGTGTGTGTGTTCACTCCTACTGACTGTGACAAATCTGGAAAAAAGCTAATTTAGGTATTTTAAAAAATCAGATCAGCGAGCAGAGAAATAAATATAGAAGTTCTCCTGCTTCCAGCCTCTTACTGTAAGCACAAGATCCATGCAAGTACTATTTGCTAGGGAGAAGTTTTTTTATATATATATAAATTGTGGGAACTTCCTGCTATGTCATGAACAGATGAGGAAGATGTGGTTTTTAAGAAAGAAAATATTATTGTGTTATATTTAATAGCCTATTGCCAAAATAGTTCGATCCTAGGTCGAGGCAGATATTTCTCTCTCTGGGCACAATGAGAATATATCTGCTGAATAAAACTCCGCATTGGCGACAGGAAGGGCATCCGGCCAGTAAACACTCAGCTCCATTTAGTTGCCCTGACTCCACCCCACAATGGATTATGGGGTCATTAAATGACACAAAAAATTGCCAAAGACGTGCTCACAAGAATCAATAATCTAATGCATAAACAAACTATTCTATTCTATTCTATTCTATTCTATTCTATTCTATTCTATTCTATTCTATTCTATTCTATTCTATTCTATTCTATTCTATTCTATTCTATTCTATTCCATTCCATATTTTCTATTCTATTCTATTCTATTCTATTCTATTCTATTCTATTCTATTCTATTCTACTCTACTCTACTCTACTCTACTCTACTCTACTCTACTCTACTCTACTCTACTCCACTCCACTCCACTCCACTCCACTCCACTCCACTCCACTCCACTCCACTCCACTCCACTCCACTCCATTCCATATTTCCTATTCTTCTATTCTATTCTATTCTATTCTATTCTATTCTATTCTATTCTATTCTATTCTATTCTATTCTATTCCATTCCATTCCATTCCATTCCATTCCATTCCATTCCATTCCATTCCATTCCATTCCATTCCATATTTTCTTTTCTGTTCTGTTCTGTTCCATTCCATATTTTCTGTTCTATTCTATTCTATTCTATTCTATTCTATTCTATTCTATTCTATTCTATTCTATTCTATTCTATTCTATTCTATTCCATATTTTCTATTCTATTCTATTCTATTCTATTCTATTCTATTCTACTCTACTCTACTCTACTCTACTCTACTCTACTCTACTCCACTCCACTCCACTCCACTCCACTCCACTCCACTCCACTCCACTCCATTCCATATTTCCTATTCTTCTATTCTATTCTATTCTATTCTATTCTATTCTATTCTATTCTATTCTATTCTATTCCATTCCATTCCATTCCATTCCATTCCATTCCATTCCATTCCATTCCATATTTTCTTTTCTGTTCTGTTCTGTTCCATTCCATATTTTCTATTCTATTCTATTCTATTCTATTCTATTCTATTCTATTCTATTCTATTCTATTCTATTCTATTCTATTCTATTCCATTCCATATTTTCTATTCTATTCTATTCTATTCTATTCTATTCTATTCTATTCTATTCTATTCTATTCTATTCTACTCTACTCTACTCTACTCTACTCTACTCTACTCTACTCTACTCTACTCTACTCCACTCCACTCCACTCCACTCCACTCCACTCCACTCCACTCCACTCCACTCCACTCCATTCCATATTTCCTATTCTATTCTATTCTATTCTATTCTATTCTATTCTATTCTATTCTATTCTATTCTATTCTATTCTATTCCATTCCATATTTTCTTTTCTTTTCTGTTCTGTTCCATTCCATATTTTCTATTCTATTCTATTCTATTCTATTCTATTCTATTCTATTCTATTCTATTCTATTCTATTCTATTCTATTCTATTCTATTCTATTCCATTCCATTCCATTCCATATTTTCTGTTCTGTTCTGTTCCATTCCATATTTTCTATTCTATTCTATTCTATTCTATTCTATTCTATTCTATTCTATTCTATTCTATTCTATTCTATTCTATTCTATTCCATTCCATTCCATTCCATTCCATTCCATTCCATTCCATTCCATTCCATTCCATTCCATATTTTCTGTTCTGTTCTGTTCCATTCCATATTTTCTATTCTATTCTATTCTATTCTATTCTATTCTATTCTATTCTATTCTATTCTATTCTATTCTATTCTATTCTATTCTACTCTACTCTACTCTACTCTACTCTACTCTACTCTACTCCACTCCACTCCACTCCACTCCACTCCACTCCACTCCACTCCACTCCACTCCATTCCATATTTCCTATTCTATTCTATTCTATTCTATTCTATTCTATTCTATTCTATTCTATTCTATTCTACTCTACTCTACTCTACTCTACTCTACTCTACTCTACTCCACTCCACTCCACTCCACTCCACTCCACTCCACTCCACTCCACTCCACTCCACTCCATATTTCCTATTCTTCTATTCTATTCTATTCTATTCTATTCTATTCTATTCTATTCTATTCTATTCTATTCTATTCTATTCTATTCCATTCCATTCCATTCCATTCCATTCCATTCCATATTTTCTATTCTATTCTATTCTATTCTATTCTATTCTATTCTATTCTATTCTATTCTATTCTATTCTATTCTATTCTATTCTATTCTATTCTATTCTATTCTATTCTATTCTACTCTACTCTACTCTATTCCATTCCATATTTCCTATTCTATTCTATTCTATTCTATTCTATTCTATTCTATTCTATTCTATTCTATTCTATTCTATTCTATTCCATTCCATTCCATTCCATTCCATTCCATTCCATTCCATTCTTAATCCTAATCCTAATCCTAATCCTATTCTCATCATCACTATGCCAATACGTAAAATCAGACTGGGGAAGCTGCTCTGAATGACAGACTTATTGTTTTTGTTTTTGTTTTAAGATGGGCTACACAGAGAATTATTTTGTCTCCCACACTATTTCTTCTCAAAAGGGTTTGTATCCTAGCAACAAGCATTTATCTGGTCTGTCCCCAAGACACAGGAGAGGCAAAGAGGTTAAATGGATGTTTATATAGGAAAACACAACGGTATTCGAGGCCTACCACTAAATATCTTGTTTTTTTTCAACAAGCACTTCAGTTTGAAAAGAATTGTCAAATTAATTCCCTCCCTTCAGATCAGAAATCTGTTTAGCCACAACAATTATCTACGGAGTGGCGTTTTGTGTTACCTGTGGCTTAGTCCTTAGTCCTTGCCTGTTTTTTTTTCTTGCTAAATGTGTGTTATACACAACCCTGGTCTTTTAACCGTCGCATTAAGCAAAAAAAAAAAAAGATTCCTCTAACTTTATCTAAAGGCTGTGGAGTGTAGTGGTTAAAGTGTTGGAGTAGAAAACAGGGAGACTGTGAGTTCTAGTCCTCTCTTAGCAATGAAAACCAGCTGGGTGACTTGGGACAGTCACTTTCTGCCTGATCAACCCACCTCGCAGGGTTGTTATTGAAGGGAAAATAAAATAAAATAAAAGATGGACTATACCGTTTTTTCGGAGTATAAGATGCACCAGAGTATAAGACGCACCTTAGTTTTGAGGGAGGAAAACAAGGAAAAAAGGCCTCTGCCTCCCAGCAATTTGCCAAACAGCAAACAGCACAGATGATATACACTGTTCTGTGCATGTGTGCCTGACCCATAGAAACGGCAAAGAATTGGAGAAATGTACATTTATGGCAGTATATTAATCCCAGAAAGTTTTTTGAAATGTAATCACACTAACTCCTCCCAATTATTTAAATAGATCTACTCCAAACATGACTAAGTCAGGGTTTCTCAGCTGCCTTCTTTCAATACTAATACTTAATACTAATACTTAATACTAAAACAGGACATTTCAGATTATATTTTTACAGATCTTTAAAATTGATGTGGCTTTCTGGAAGTATTCTCTGCTATTTAAAAGAAGATACAATAGCACTGGGCCTCTTCAGAGCAAGCATTTATTTTAAAAAGCTTCTTCATTTTGTTAAGCTGTCTAGAACAATAATAAAGCAGTCTTTAAAAAATAAGTCAAATAATTTGAACACTCTACAAACATTTAACAAAATAACATATTAACAGAATCTGCCTCTACCTAGGATAGAACTCACAACCTCCTGATTGTGAGGCAAGAGGTCTAGCTCTGAGCCATAGCAGCTATAGCTTGCCTCTTTTCAATTTCAGCAGTCTAATATTGCCAGCAGCAGTTTATCTCCCAGCAATTTATCACATTACAGCCACCATAGTTAGTTTCATTTTACCACGTGGCTTGTAAGCCTCAGTCAGCTGTAGGTCGGGAGGCAGTTTATCTCTTCTTGTGCTCTTCTTGTGCTTTGCCCTGTTTGCTGCAAAGAGGTAAATTGCTGGCAGGCAGAGGCGAAAGGGTGGGGGTGGCTGGGTGGGGCTGCATTCGGTGTATAAGACGCACCCAGGTTTTCATCCTCTTATACTCCGAAAAATACGGTAAATTTAAAATAAATAAAATATTCCTCCTTTTAGAAGACGATAAAAGCAGAACTCTTTCAGAAGGTATTGAAGTATAACATCCTCTTAACTTTTGTGCCCATTTCTTTTTCATTTTCTTCGTGTATTATTGTTATTGTTGCATTGTTTTGATATACAGGTAGTCCTCGGGTTATGACCACTTGTTCGGTGACTTCAGGTAGTCCTCGACTTGCAACGGTTCATTTAGTGACCATTCAACGTTACAACAGCACTGGGAAAATTGACTTATGACCGTTTTTCACACCTGTGACCGTTGCAGCATCCTCTTGGTCACGTGAACAAAATTCAGACGTTTGGCAACTGACTCGTATTTATGACAGTGAAAGTTTCCCAGCGTCACGTGTTCCCCTTTTGCGACCTTCTGACAAGCCAACTCAATGGGGGAGCCAGGTTCGCTTAACAACCGTGCTACTAACTCAACAACTGCAATGATTCACTTAACAACAGTGGCAAGGAGAGTCATAAAAATGGGGCAAAACTCACTTAAACAAAGGTTTCACTTAGCAACACAAATTTTGGGTTTGTAATGGTGGTGAATAGGTGTAGCTCAGGTGTTGGGTGAAGGTGGAGGTTTGTTCGCCGAGCCTGTGGGTTGGTTTCCGAATGTGACATTCAGACATTTTGGGCTCGATTGTGTTCTAAGTTGAGGACTAGCTGTATTCAAAGTTCTCATAGTGCTGAACGAGGGGACATAGGACCGGTAATTAAAGATGAGGCCGTTGCAACATCCCGGTGTCATATGGTCGTGATTTGGGAACTTGGGATCTGGGTCACTGTGATGACCCGGGACAAGGCAGAAAGGTCACACAGCCAGCTGAGACTTCAAACTCCTCTTTAATACTCAAAATTTACCCCCAAACCAGTGGTGGGTTCCTACCGGTGCGGTCCACTCTATAGCACTGGTAGCGACTGGCTGGTAACGTCACGGATGTTGTAACTGGTCATAAATGTGTATGTGTGCGCGCGTGCGTACATGTATGTGTGCATGCATAAGGCTGTCAAAACTCAAAAAACAGGTCAAGTAGTTCTGAGGAGGTCAGTCATAAATTTGAACATTTGCTAAGCAACCGGCCATTAAGCGAGGACTACTTGTATTTGGTTTGCCTTAAGGGTTCAGAGCTGTATGGAATCTGGTTTCTTTTAATCCTTTGGGGGATTGTAAAAGGTCCGGATGCAGGAATCCTCATAGGGGGAACTAGGATCGTGACCACTTAGCCACACCCGCCCAGTCACATGACTATGAAGCCATGCTCGCCCAGTCACATGACCATCAAGCCACTCCCACCCAGTCAAATCACGCCCACAAAACTAAGCAATGCCCACACAATTAAGCCACGCCCACAGAGTGGTAGTAAAAACTTTAGGAACCTGCCCCTGCCCCAAACACTTTCACGTTCTTGGTAAGTCCCAGAGCAAAGCGGGCATACACACACACACACACACACACACACACATAATGTAGCTTCTGGCTGCGCCCAGTCCAGCAAAACAAAGGAACAGGGAGATGAGTCCACAAACCAAGGAACAAACAATGAGTCCACAAAGTAAGGAAGAAGCAAGCAGTCCTGCAAACTCCAACTGTCTGTACCGGCACACCAAACTCTACAAATTCAGCATTTGTTCCTGACAAACACCCCTCCCCACAGCGTCTCCTTAAATCTCAGTCCCCAGGTGTGCCTTGTGAAGAGGGGCGGGACGCTCTCCTCCCGAGTTGTCTGGTCGGCCTGCGCTGTTCCTGCCTCCTCTTCACTCTCTGTGCTCAGGGATCAGGAGGGGGTGGTCCTTGCTCATCGCCTGAGCTCCGTCGCTTCTCATGTCCAATGTCTGCCCTCTCTCGGTCATCCTGCCCCCGTTCCTCCGTGCTAACAAGCCGTCCCAATCCTGAGAGGCCCTGGGCTGCCTCGGCCTGCTCCTCCCTGCATTCCTCCGAAGCCAATGAAGCCGCCCCCTCGATTCTGTCAGCTCCAGTTCTGGCTCGTCTGCAGATTCAGGCTCCGACGGGAGCATGTCAGTCACAATTACAACTGTTGCAATATCCCACCGTCCTTTGACCGCCATTTTCAAGCCTTCCCTTCACAACGATTCCTGCACTTTACTGAACGTGGTTGAAATCTTCCCTAGATTTTGGTTTCAACAAACCAGCCATTCAAAGGGGCTGCAACGTTGTTGAGAGGGTTGTGCATTTCAAAGAAAAAAAAATGGAATTTTTGCACCAAAAGATTGGCCAAGAAAGCTTGTCAAAACAAGCGAAGGGACCTCTTAAAAATCTGGAAAGATCTCGAGTTGAGAACATGCCTTGGGTTATGTTTCATTTTGCCATTTGTACAAATTGGCGTGGCTATGCATGAACAGACAGGGGGTGGGAAAAGCCAAAATACGGTCATTAACTCAGATTTACAAGCGAGACCTTCTGGCTGAGTCTTGGCTTAGTGGAGGAAGCCACTATTGATGGCACTTTAAATTCAAAATGTTCTCCCAGGTTAAGATAATTAATTTCTGTTTGTTTAAAAAACATCTCTCAACAGAACAGAAAACGGTGGCCGGTATTTTTAAAAGAAAATATTCTTACAATTCCAGGTTTCCTCTCTAAATGGGATGAATCCAAAAAAGCCAGCTGTTTCAAAATGTGGTGTTTAGAACAGTTGTCCTGTATTGTCGTGAACAATAGAGGCGTATTGTTGGCATTGAAGAAAAACATCCCTAAATCTGTATTGGCTGACTTTATCTTCACTGCTTTCTCCATGTTCTACCCAATGGCCAGTTGGAGGCCAGCAAGTTCTTTCTGGATTCCACACAAATAAGTAGACTCACAAAGAGAAGAGGCCACATTTTTAACGAAGTGATATAAGTTGCAACAGGAGATCTACCTAAATTCCCTTCTGCAGACAGGAATTCCAAAAAAGCCTGTAGACAGATCCCTTTCTCATGCCAGCTGGACCACAGCATCTTCTCCGTTAGGTCCACACCAGAGATGTCCAACCTTGGCAACTGTAAGACCTCAATTTCCAAAGTCTATGGAGATTCTCAGCCATCCAGGTCATGGTTGTCCCAAAGGTGTTTCTTCCAAGAGGCAAATGGACTTTCTTGTTTTTCTTTGAAGACGTTTCGCTTCTCATCCAAGAAGCTTCTTCAGTTCTTCTTCAGTTAGAACTGAAGGAGTTTCTTGGATGAGAAGCGAAACGTCTTCAAAGAAAAACAAGAAAATCCAGTTGTCTCTTGAGAAAAATAAAAAGATCCTTTGGGTCAGATTCCAAAGGTGCTTTTTCAAAAGGTAACTGGATTTTGTTTTTCCTTGAAGATGTTTCGCTTCTCATCCAAGAAGCTTCTTCAGTTCTTCTTTAGTGAACTGAAGAAGCTTCTTGGATGAGAAACAAAACGTCTTCAAGGAAAAACAAAGTCCATTTACCTTTTGATAAAGCACCTTTGGAACAACCATGGCCTGGATGGCTGAGAATTTCCATAGACATCCCAACTCCCAGAATTCCCCAGCTAGTCAGTACATTGCCTGAAGCTCCTATTCAAAAGGCAAAATATTTCTTTTCTTTTTTTTCTTTTCTTTTTTTCCTTTTTCTTTTTTCTTTTTTCCTTTTTCCTTTTTCCTTTTTTTCTTTTTTCTTTTTTTTTCTTTTTTCTCCTTTCTTTCCTTTTCTTTCCTTTTCTTCTCTTCTCTTCTTTTCTCTTCTATTCTTTTTTTCACTTCATTTCATTTCATTTCATTTCATTTCATTTCTTTTCTTTTCTTTTCTTTTCTTTTCTATTCTATTCTTTTCTTTTTTCTTTTCTTTTCTTTTCTTTTCTTTTCTTTTCTCTTCTCTTCTCTCTCTTCTCTTCTCTTCTCTTTTCTTCTTTCTTTCTTTTCTTTTCTTTTCTTCTTTCCTTTTCTGTCGCTCTCTGTCTCTCTCTCCTTTCCTCTCTCTCTCTCCTTCCCTCTCTCCTTCTCCCTCTCACAATTAAGTTGCCGAATTCCACAAGACATAGGGATGGCCACCAACGTGGTCCTTTTGAAAGAAGACTGGATACATTCATGGAAGTCAAATCAATGAAAGTGTTTAAAGTATTCTAGACTTAGCATTATATTCAGTTGGGGGTAGCAACCTCCCAAATGCCAATTTTAGGGAAGAAGTGGGAGATAAATAACAGGGTGATTATTGTTTAAGCTTTCATCATTCACAATCACTGCACTGGGGGAAAAAATCCTTGCTTTTATGGAACCTCTTTTCCACCTTTAGTCAGAATAAGAGAACATTTGCACAAATTGGGGATGGTTCACTGAATTTCAGAGGATTCCCGCCCCCACCCCAGCCATTTCCCACTGCCTTACTGATTGAAATGTATAACTGGAATAAACTCCGTTATCCTACTGTTTACATTCTGCTGGAAATATATATAAAGGAAGCTGTGATGTTTCCTTCCATACACCTGGATGACTCTATATATAACCGAATAAACATATATAACCCTTTCCTGGTGAAGAGCTGATCGGGAATAGAACCTTGTGGCCTAGAGGTTAATCTTCTGACTTTCAAGCAGACTGCCCAGGTTCAATTCCCACTACGGGTATGGCTATCTGACGAGAGCAAAATAGCTCGAAATCGATTTATAATAGTCTCCCTTTATTTTCATTTATCAGCAAAAAATGTTACACACACACACACACACACACACACATATACATACATACATACATACATATACATATATATATTCTGCTGGATATATATATATATATATCCAGCAGAATGTAAACATTCTATATATATCGATGGCATCTCAAAACATTGACATGCTAAAACTAAGCAAACAAACGAAATATAAACCTAAAATTCTAACAGCAAACTACAGCATTGTTGTATGGTTCCGCCTGATAAATTCTCAATGTTATTGTTTGGAAATAGGGACGTCAGTGCAAAGAAATCGAAAATGATATTGCTGTATTATAATGGTGGAACCAACATTTAAAAAAAACCCTCCTGTTTTTCTATTTGCTACTAGCTATAGAACAGACTGTGGTGGGCAGATGTTGGGAAGATCCTTTAGGTTTGCTGTGACTTTTTGGTATTCTAAAATGTGGAATTATCGCCCTTGGAGAGTAAATCACACGTCATTTTGAGATTAAAATTGTCTCGGCTCCAGAGGAGGGTTCCAGTTACCTTTGCTACCGGTGCGCATTGCGAAGTTTCGCCCACGTACTCGCTGGTTTATAACCCGAGGGTGGGCGGGAGGGCTTTTTTCCAAAGCAGAGGACAAGGAGAAGCCACCCAAACCTGAAAAAATCGCTGAAAATTCAGATAAAAAATATGTCACCAGTGGGCCGCTACCGGTGCGCAGTACTGGTCTGCACCGGTAGGAACCCACCCCTGCATGGCTCCCTCAGAGCCTGGTTCGGAATCGAAGTCGGAGTCGGAGTCGGAGTCGGAGTCGGAGAAGAGGAGGAGGAGGAGGAGGAGGAGGAGGAGGAGGAGGAGGAGGAGGAGGAGGAGGAGGAGGAGGAGGAGGTGGAAGAGGAGGAACTGGGACCGTCTGACAGGCAAGGCATGCCTGGGGCTGTCCCGGGCCCCTCAGACATTGGGTGGTTGACCAGAGAGAGAGCTGCCTGCCTGCACAGACGCAGGGGAGGATCGGCTGCTGACTGACAGTGGTGCCGATAGGCATCCCATCCCCTCTGATGAGGAACAGCTGCCTCCCACACTGATCCAAGGGCACGAAGAGCAGAGTGGAGGCAAGTCCAGAGAAGGTCTGCGAGGCTACTCGGGAGGAGGTCGCCCCATCCCTCCTCACAAGCAACACCTGGAGGGGAGAAACTTAAGGAGATAAGTCTTTGCCAGGAACACTTGTTTGCTTCGGCTTATACTCCCCTGGCTTCAACTCCGTGCCTTTTGCCGTTTGCCTCTCCTCGCTTGGAAGTTCGTTCTTCGTCTTTGGGTTTGGACCGAGCCCTTCTCTGCGTTTGGCCTCTGCTTCACTGGGAGTTTAGAACGGCTTCATGTCTGAGACCTGTTTCTTGTACCCGAGGACTTGTGCCCTTGTCTTGTGCCTGGACTCTGCCTGGTGGATTGGACTTGGAAAGATGGGCCTTGGCCTGTGAGCGTGCTCCTACTCTATGGGGCTTTCTTCCTACTACCGGGGCTGTTGTTTGGGGGACTGAGGGTGGCTGCCTTCAGGATAGCGTGGGGGTGAAGCCTTACGGATCGTTGGAGGGCCGTTGTTAAGAGAAACAAAGAGGCCTGCCTTGCCTTGACCATCTGAGTCATAACAAAAGGCTTTATTAAGTTTTGAGTTGAGCGTGGGCTCTACTGAGAGCAGCAGCCCCAAGGCTACAAGTATCTTATGTGCCTTCCCACCCATTTCTACCAATTCTGAATTTTCAGTTCATTTTGGCAGGGTTTCCCCCCCCCCCCTCTTCGTCTGTTTTTTTCTTTTTGTATGTTGATACATTACAAGCGCATCTTAGGGAAAAAAAGGGGAGGGAGTCAGAAATTAGGAGAACACCATTTTCTCTCTCTCTTTTTTTAAAAAAACATGAGCTCAGATTTCTGTTTTTATCCAGTGACGGGATTGCAATAAGAGACCAAGGAATGATAGCAAATGCGCTTAGATTTATATGCCGCTTCACAGCACTTTACAGCCCTCTCTAAGCAGTTTACAGAGTCAGCCTCTTGCCCCCAACAATCTGGGTCCTCATTTTACCGACCTTGGAAGGACGGAAGGCTGAGTCATCACAAATGAAGGCAAATATATGTGTCCCAGGATAATGTTGCTGGATCCAATCTGGGTTGGTCTCCGGGACCAGAGGTTTCATCTTCCGAGCTTTCTGACTTTCATTGCAATGAACAAGGATATACATTCAATTTCGCAGCTACTAAAATTGTTGGCCGGGCAGGTACAAAAACAGCCAGGGAAATAATTGAAGCCTGGGAATGGGCCCCACGTCAGTCAACAGGAGTGCTGATTTACCATCAGCTTCTCAAGTACTTAGGAGGGGAGGGCTTGGCACAGTGGTGAAATCTAATTTTTTTTCCTACCGATTCTGTGGGCGTGGCTTGGCAGGGTCATGTGACTGGGTGGGCATGGCTATGTAGTCATGTGACTGGGGGGTGTCAAAAGACAGAAGCTCACTTTAACAATGTCCTGCTGGAGCAGGGGGTTGGACTAGATGACCTCTAGGTCCCTTCCAGCCCTGGATTGCTATGCTCTTTCAAGGTGTCCTCTGAAGCTCCGTCTAGTGCCAGGTTTGTGGTCTTTCCTTCCTCTCCTTTTTTCCTCCCTCCCTTTCTTTTTCTTTCTTTCTCCCTTCCTCTTTCTTTCTTTCTTTCTTTCTTTCTTTCTTTCTTTCTTTCTTTCTTTCTTTCTTTCTTTCTTTCTTTCTCTCTCTCTCTCTCTCTCTCTCTCTCTCTCTCTCTCTCTCTCTCTCTCTCTCTTCCTTCCTTCCTTCCTTTCTTTCTTTCTTCTTTCTTCTTTCTCCCTCCCTTCCTTCTTTCTCCCTTCCCTTCCTTTCTTTCTCCCATCCCTCCATCCTTCCCTCTTTCTTTCTTTCTTTCTTTCTTTCTTTCTTTCTTTCTTTCTTTCTTTCTTTCTTTCTTTCTTTCTTTCTTTCTTTCTTTCTTTCTCCCTTCCCTCCCTTTCTTTCTCCCATCCCATCCCTCCCTCATTCTTTCTTTCTCCCTTCCCTCCCTTTCTTTCTCCCATCTCTCCCTCATTCTTTCTTTGCTGGGAGCAAAAAATGGATTCCCCACCCGTTTTTGGCCTAGCATGCCTCAGGGAACCCTCCCTGCACTTACCTGGGAGCAAAAACGGGCCGCGCGGAGACTCCTGGAAGGGGCGGGGTGTGTGGTGGCGGAGCCAGCCAGAGGTTATATTTGCCGGTTCGAGGAACTAGCCATAATTTCCACCACTAGTTCGGGAGAACCGGTCAGAACCGGCAGCATTTCACCTCTGGCTTGGCAGCACAAGGAAAAAACAGCCAACAACCTAATAGTCGGCCCTCAACACCCCAATCAACAACACACACAACCAAGCACCATATAAATATCACACACAGAATAGCCCAAAGTAATATTCCAGTAGAGAGAAGCTCCCTGTGGATCTAATCCAGCATGAGTCTCTAATCTCAAAAGATTAAACCTCTGGTCCCAGTGACAGACCCAGAACAATCCATTAATATGCAGCAGGAAATCTAAAAAAAACCCCACAATTAAAGCAGTATTCTAACAAGATGTTTCTACCAATGAATTACAGCGCAGTGTTTTTAATTAGACAGTCATTAACAGCATGCTGCCCTCCTCATAATCCCTTGTTTTTAAAAAAATGCAATTGTCCAGATTGTCCTTCTAAATAATGAGTTGTTGTATACAGCTCAGCGTCACATTTTAATTTCTTATCAATGTAATATTGGATTGGTCATCAATGAAACCAAAGAATTTATAAAGTGAATTAAACTGAAAATATTTTTGGACAAATTTACCCTGATACACTGTCACAGAATATTTAAAAATAATATACACTTTATTTATAAATACATTGACCATTTATGAAAATATTCTAGCACATATTAAAAAAACACCAACTTGATGTTACTTCTGTGCAGATTGAAGTTTTATATACTGTGTATATATAAATATATATTTATACATATTTATGTAGATACACTCACAGGTGCATTCTGTATGCAAATCTCTATATCCCAGGCAGTGTGGTGACTCAGTGGTTATCAGACCTGCCTCAATCTTTAAGTAAGATCAATCTTTGACTCCATTTGTTCAGAAAGGTATAGTTTACTAAAGGTCAAGTGGAATACAATAAAGCAAAGCCGGAACTGAAATTCGTGTGCCAAAATCCCCCAAGTCTAACATCCCTTCCCCTAGGATATTCCCCATGTTGGACCCCAAATGTACATCAAATTCAAAAGGGATGTGTCATGCCCCTGTCGGAGTCTGACTCCGTGCGGAAGATGAGCTGGAACAAGAACTGACAGTGAGTGAGAGGGCAGCTCTGTTGACCTTGGAGGAAACTGGGGAAGGGCAGAGTCAGTCCAGGCCAGGCTGTTCGGAATTAGCAAGGCCTGCAGGCATGGAGGAACAGAGCTCAGCCAAGGAGCAGGAACCACCCCCTTCTGATGCAAGAGCTTGGAGAGTGCAGAGGAGGCAGGATCAGCTCCAAAGGAGAAGGCCACTCATGAGGAGAGGGCTCTGCCCAGCTTCCCCAGGCACACCTGGGGAATGAGACTTAAGGAGATGCTGTGGGGAGGGGCATTTGTCGGGAACAAATGCTGTGTTCCTGGAGTGTTGTGTGCCGACGTTTGAACTTGCCAAGAATCCTTGCATTTATGTGTGGCGTTCTGGATTGATTATCTGTATCTTTTGCCCCCTAAACTCCTTGCTTTGTTCTTGTTTTGCTACATAAATTTGGGATTTATTGCCATGCAGCCTTGGTGCAGACAGTGCTGGGCTGGACTAATTGCGACCAAAGGCTGTTTGAGGTTTGTTTGGAGGAGATTTGAAGCACCAAAAGGGCCAGTTTGAACTGCCAGCTGTTTGTGTTATCTCTGTGCCATGCCCTGGGCCATCACAGGATGTTTTCAGAATGGTCAATCCATTCTGTACGGCCTTCTGTAAAGCCGTAAAAACATGGCTCTTCCGGCAGGCGGGGTGAAGAAGATCGGATTCCCCCATGAATGAATGGTTTTTAAAGTTGTGTAATGTTTTAAATTTATATATTATTGTATTGTTCTTATTCCTGTTGTACACCGCCCTGAGTCCTATGGGATTGGGCGGCCTATAAGAACATTAAATTAAATTAAATTAAATTAAATTAAATTAAATTAAATTAAATTAAATTAAATTAAATTAAATTAAATTAAATTAAATTAAATTAAATTAAATTAAATTAAATTAAATTAAATTAAATTAAATAATTAAATTAAATTAAAATTAAATTAAATGTGGGTTGGAATGCAGCTGTGGTCCATTCTCAGCCATCTGACCTTGAAGTCTTGTCTCTACAGTGAACACTTCGTTCCCCGGGGGGGGGACTCCCCTCCTCCCATCCAGTCTCCCCGAAGTTCATGGCAGACTGGCACCAAGTGATAGCAGAACTTGAAGTGGCAGTTCTGAAACTGGGCTTGTCGTCTGGGAAACCGGCAGCCCAGGTTTGAGGCCCGAGCGATATGCAATGGGGTGAGCTCCCGTCCTCGCCTCAGCTCCTGCCAACCTAGCAGTTCGAAAGCATGCAAATGCGTGTAGATAAATAGGTACCCCTTCAGTGGGAAAGTAACAGTGCTCTGTAATGTCATGTTGGTCACATGACTGTGGAAATGTCTTCGGACAGCACTGGCTCCACGGCCTTGAAACGGAGACGAGCACCAACTAGCCGAGTAAAATCCACAGGGTCTCCTTTACCTTAACTCTATACTGTGTTTGATATTTTGCAACCAGGCTTCCACATTCTTATAATTTTAGACCTCACCTCCTGCAGAGTTAAAAGCAAAATTAATGCCCCCCCTTTCTCTTGCATGCTCTTTTTTGCACACATGTGCAAACAGACGCACCCGCACACAGGGTCTCCCTGGACGTGGAACTGATATATGCCTTGAGGGATTGTAGGGAAGCACCAGGTAACTAAAACTAACAGGAATCAATAACTGATGTGTGTTTCCCCAGCCAAAGCTACACTGATGCTTTTGACATTTTATATTAGAACGACACTTACTGCTAACAGTTTAAGTGAAACTCGTTATACCACTGTCCAGTTTCCTTGGCAACAAAATGACTTTCTGCTACAACTTGCACAACTCTAGTGTTAGATAGCGTGTGTTCCTTTCTTCTGTGGGGTTCTGAGAGGAGCCGGAGTTAATATGTGTCTTTTTGTCTGACTCTACGAGAATTGTCTTTACTTTGCTTCCTTTCGGAAGCATATTCGAAAATTATTCCGAGCAGCAAGAAAGCCAAAAAGCAGCAGATTGGCTGCTTATTAGTTTTATACTACATCTCTGGCCCTTTTTTGCAAGACTCGTCTTACAAAGTAACAATAAATCGATCTATCAATTCAGTCTCCATAAAAGCAATTTAAAACCAAGAGCTTGTTTTCAAAAGAGCTCTGGTGGCCCAGTGGTTAAACTGCAGTATTGCAGGCAAACTCTGCCCACTGTCAATAGTTCAATCCTGATCTGGCTCAAGATTGACTCAGACTTCCTTCCTTCTGAGGTCGGTAAAATGAGGACCCAGATTGTTGGGGGCAATATGCTGACTCTGTAAACGGCTTAGAGAGGGGCTGTAAAGCACTGTGAAACGGTATATAAGTCTAAGTGCTATTGCTATCTAAACAGTGACAGCATAGTTGTTAGAATGCAGTATTGCAGGCAAACTCTGCCCACAGCCAGGAGTTCGATCCAGACTAGCTTGAGGTTGACTTAGCCTTCTATCTTTCCAAGGTCAATAAAATGAGGACCCAGATTGCTGGGAGCAATATGCTGACACTATAAACTACCCAGAGAGGGCTGTAAAGCACTCTGAAGTGGTATATAAGTCTAAATGCTATTGCTATGGAGCCACGGTGGCGCAGTGGTTAGAGTGCAGTACTGCAGGCTACTTCTGCTGCCTGCCGGCTGCCTGCAATTTAGCAGTTCAAATCTCACCAGGCTCAAGGTGGACTCAGCCTTCCATCCTTCCTAGGTGGGTAAAATGAGGACCCAGATTGTTGGGGGCAATATGCTGACTCTGTAAACTGCTTAGAGAGGGCTGTAAAGCATTGTAAAGCAGTACATAAGTGCTATTGCTACAGCTAAATTACTACAGGTAGTCTAATATGCTTCGCTAAGTATCAAATGTCCACTGGAAAAAAATATATGGTTTTTCACGGGCTTCCAGAGTACAAGGTCCCAAGTCACCAGCTCCCTCCTGCCGGTGCCTCAGCTGGCAACATAGAGACAATGACACAGGTCATTTGGAGATGGCAACAATAGTTGGCAGTGGAGGGCAGAGATGGGGAGGGCAGATAGGCAGGTGATAGGTAGGTAGGAAGAACTGAAGGGGAGGGACCAGAGTGGGATTCAGCCAGTTCGGGCGAACTGGTAGTAGCGACCTGCGGTGGTAGTACTGACTGCGGCTGGGCCCGCCCACCCGCCTGGGCGCAATCCCGTCCTATATCACTGTGTTTTTGATGCTGCATGCATGGGCGGACAGTGTGCACGATCTAATTGCCGTGTTGTTTGACATTGCACACATGTGTGGGTGGCACACGCGAGCGAATTGCTGTGTTTTGTGATGCCGCACGCATGCGTGGATGGCGCGCGCTCACATTTCTGGTGCTGGGCGAACCGGTTGTTACAGTATGTGAAGCCCACCTCTGGGCAGGACAGGGGACACAAGAGATGATAAACAATTCATGAGCTGCAGCAACAATTCAAGAGGCAAAAGAAGCCCAAGGGAAGCTTTAAAATACAGAGAAAATATATTAATAAAATGGAAAAATTCAAATAGGGAAAATAGTAGTATATAGTATATTAACAGATAATGCAACTTATTATAACTAAAAATAAGTTAAGCTTAGTAGATGGAAATTTAGGATTAGGTAATCTAATTGTATTATCAACATTAATAGTGTGTTAAAGTATATTGTGAATTTAAAATATTAAGGATTAGAAATTGTGGGGATTTTGAGATACACTCCCAGGATAGATTAAATATTGTTAATATTTGGCTTTATTAGTAATCCTACACATTTGGAATATTGGAGTTACAGTGGAATAATGAGTAATTCTTAAAATATTAAATATTAGTAATTTAGTAAGGGATAACAAATACATGGCACAAAGAAATATTATCTATGTTTAAACGAATTAATGGGAAAATGATAAAGAGTTATAAAGAGGGAATAGTTTTGTTGAAGTTGGAAGACTAGGATTACACATACTTATTAGTATTATTATTGTTAGCGTTGTTTAAAAAAGATTTGACCCAGTCAATACACTGTCCACAACATATGTATGGTGTGAAAAGAAAACTGCAAATAAAACATGTTAAAAAAAAAAAGAACTTGCAGAAAATAGCAAGACAGATGGCTCGGCTGAACGTGCATGATTGGGCAAATGGATAAAACGCTGTTAACAAGCTTCACAAATTTGAATATGCTGCTTCATTCACAGTCAGGTATTCCCCGTTGCCTCCAAGCCCTTCTAAATACTTCATTGGTTCTGCTGCACTGATTTTAATTAATCTTGCCCTATACCAC
>JALIGW010000004.1:80245860-80293360 GCA_023053685.1 Diadophis punctatus similis | reverse complement strand
TATAAAAAAGACGTTGAGACTCTAGAAAGAGTGCAGAGAAGAGCAACAAAGATGATTAGGGGACTGGAGGCTAAAACATATGAAGAACGGTTGCAGGAACTGGGTACCGTATTTTTTGGAGTATAAGACGCACCTTTTTCCTCCCAAAAAGAGGCTGAAAATTTGGGTGCGTCTTATACTTTGAATGTAGCTTTTTTGAAGCTTTTTTTTCCAGCCCTAATGAGATGCTAATGATTTTCCCGGCTTCCTATTCCCTCCGAAGAAGGGTTTTTCCAGCCCTAAGTCTTTGCAGGCTTGTCTTCATTCCTACTCCCTCTAAAAAGGCTTTTTCAGCCCTAATCAGAGGATAAAATAATGTGCTGAAGCTGAACAGACTAAGGACGCTAGCCAGATGAATACCTGGTAGGTAGATTCCCCCCCCCTATTTTCCTTCCCCAAAACTAAGGTGTGTCTTGTACTGCGAAAAATACAGTATGTCTAGTTTAATGAAAAGAAGGATCAGGGGTGACATGACAGCAGTCTTCCATTATCTCAGGGGCTGCCACAAAGAAGAGGGAGTCAAACTATTCTCCAAAGCACCTGAGGGTAGAACAAGAAGCAATGGGTGGAAACTAACCAAGGAGAGAAGCAACTTAGAACTAAGGAGAAATTTGCTGACAGTGAGAACAATATATCAGTGGAACAGCCTGCCTCCAGAAGTTGTGGGTGCTCCAACACTGGAGGTTTTTAAGAAGAGATTGGACCGTCATTTGGCCGAAATGGTATAGGATCTCCTGCCTTGGCAGGGGGTTGGACTAGAAGACCTCCAAGGTCCCTTCCAACTCTGTTATTCTGTTATCATTTCAAGGACTACCTTGTCCAGAACAATCCAGATATAGAACCTGCAAAATCACTAGGATCAAATGCCTGATTTTTGCTTCTAAAAGGAGAGCTTCATTCATTAGCACTGCAACAGTATTTGTAAAGGAAAGAAGTTACGGGAGAAAATAGCTGTCCATACAAGTAGTCATCGACTTACGACTAGTTGCTTAGTGACCATTCAAAGTTATGACAGAACTGCCGAGTTGAGTTTTTTTGGAAACACACACACACACACACACACACACACACACACACACACACACACCGCCCCAAAACTGTTGGGCAAGCTCACATGGTGACCTGTTTAAGGACAAGCATGACTTACCACCATAATTACGGTCGTAAGTCGAGGACCACTTCAATTGGGTGTTAAGAGGAAATGTTACTTGTGCAATAAATCCTGGGAAGTCTTTTGGCTTTACCTTACAGATTCCTAATGCATTTTTAATGTATTCTTAACCTACAGGTAATCCTCCGCTCACAACAGCTTGTTTAGTGATGGTTCGAAGTAACGACATCACTGAAAAAAGTAACTTAGGACCATGTTTTTCACTCTTACGACCACTGCAGCACCCCCAGGGTCACATGATCAAAATTTGGATGCTGGGCAACCGATTCGTATTTATGATGCGTGCGGTGATCCCCTTTTGCGACCTTCTGACCAGCAAAGTCCATGGGGAAGCCAGATTCACTTAACAACCGTGTTCCTAACTTAACAACGGCAATGTCTCACTTAACAACTGTGGCCAACCAAACCCTATTTATGACGGTTGCTGTGATCCCCTTTTGTGACTTTGTGACAAGTAAAGTCAAGGGGGAAGCCAGATTCACTTAACAACTGTGTTCCTAATCGAACAATGGTAGTGATTCACTTAACAACTGCGGCAGGACAGGTTGTAAAATGGGACAAAATTCACTTAACAACTGTCTCTCTTAGCAACAAAAATGTTAGGCTCAATTGTGAGAGACTGGACTGCCATTTGTCAGAAATGGTGTAGGGTCTCCTGCTTGGGCGGTGGGTTGGACTAGATGACCTACAAGGTCCCTTCCAGCTCTGTTAATCTGTACCTGTAGATCCTTACATATCTTTAATACACAGAATACTATATGTGTGCAAGTAACAGAAAATATTGGATCTGGAGTGAGAAGATTTGGTGACATATTTACTAAAATCATATTTAAGTCACGCTTGAGTGGTAACCATATTGAACAGATTATCATGTGTCAACTGCTTGAGTTTTCACAAGCATGAAAGATGAAAATATTAATAATCAGGCTACGTTTGAATGGAGCTAGGAAACTGTTCTCTGGAATACACACAGTCCTCGACTTATGACTACAATTGGTACCGGAACTTCTATTGCTAAGCGAGGTACTTCTTAAGTGAGTGGCACCCCATTTTTGACCTTGATTGCTAAAGCAAATCACCATGGTTGTTAAGTGAATCACACGGTTGTTAAGTGAGCACATGGTTGTTAAGCGAAGCACATGGTTGTTGAGTGAATCTGGCTGTCCCCCTCCTCCCATTGACTTTGCTTGTCATAAGCCGGCTAGGAATGTCGCAAACTGCAACCGTCAGAAATACAGGTCGTCCTGGACTTACAACAGTTCATTTAGCGACCGTTCGAAGTTACAACAGCCCTGAAAAAAACTGACTTATGGCTGTTTTTCACACTTACGACCGTTGCAGCATGCCAACAGTCACGTGATCAAAATTCAAATGCTTCGCAGATGACTCATATTTATGACGGTTGCCGTGTCTTGGCGGGTGACACGTGATCCCACTTTGTGACCTTCCAATAAGCAAAGTTCAATGCAGGAAGCCGGATTCACTTAACAACCTTGTTACTAATTTAATGACTGCAGTGCTTCACTTAACAACTGTGCCAAGAAAGGGAGTAAAATGTGGCAAAACTCACTTCACTGTCTCGCTTTGCCACAGAAACTTTGGGCTCGACTGTGGTCATAAGTCAAGGACTAGGTGTACGTGTCACTTGCCGAGCGCCACAATTTTGATCATGTGACTCTGAGGATGCTGCATCCATCGTAAGAGCAAGGACCAGTTGGAAGTCACTTTTTTTTCAGTGCCGTTCTAACTTTGAATCGTCACTAAATGAACCTGTAAGGAAATACCATATTTATAAATATTTAATTCCAGCTTGGCAAAATGTAGGCTTGTAACCTACATTCTGTAAGGATGTAACCCTTCTAAGGATGTTATGCAATTATTAGCTTCTCTTTCCCAAAAACACAAGTCTTAATGTTTAGAATGAATGTTTAAAATAGGTAATTCCAGTCTTAAGAGTTGAACCGAATAAGGTATTGCCAAAATGATCCATCAGGAGAAATTTTGGCATAAATATCAACAGCTAAATTTGAACCATTTTAACCATCCACGGAACACCAGCTTAATTGGATAAACAGCTCTGGGATACCACTACTAACCAAAAAAATATATTTAATGTTATTATTATGAAGATGAGTCCAAAAAACCACTGGAAATGTGGCTTGTTTACCATCATTTTTTGTTAAAAAAAAAGTACTATTCTCAATGGCTTAATTTTTCCTAAAACATTTTGCTATATTAAAACCATCTTTCTTGCGCACGGAGCATTTTGAGGATAATTGCCACAACCTGCTCCCTTTTTGCCAATAAAAACAAGTCCTTTAGTTAATATTTTCCTTGAGCCAAGAAGTAAGATGTGAAATTTATAGAGAGTATCTTTCCAGGCTTGCTTAGAGCAGTTAGGAAAGGAGAACAACGGAGGAGAAAGAGTCGACTCGGGAAGCAAAGCATACGTGGACGCTGAATGGCCCCTCCCTGGCTGGAGAATAAATAGAAGGAAAGGGGAGTAGTGGTCATAGGAGACAACAGTTCGTATTTCTGAAGATTTTGCTCATTGTGTTTCGTGTCACAAAGACTGCTTGCCAGAACTTAATTTGCGGCCTTTCGTCTGGGAGCTCACGGCCTTGCCAGAACAATTATAATCTACGGTTTAATCTGTCACCAAATCTCAAACTTGCTCAAATGGATCTTGTTCCCTTGAATCTAAAATCTAAACAATGAGTAAAATCTTCTCATCTTTGAACATTAAATTGGAATCTTGGCTTATTTGTGTATCCCAAATCCGAAGCGTTTTTTCTATTATATTTGCAAATTGCAAGATTTCTGCACGCACCCTGCAGAACCACATCAGAGAGGAATGAGCGATTCCAGAAAAAGAGCAAACTTTCCCCACTTCTGTGACAACCATCTTTAGAACAGCTTCTTATATGGAAAGTGTCAAAATATATACCTAGTGTTATAGACTCAAAAAAAGAAGGTGCAAAAACCTGATGCTCATACAGTTACAGGATGATTTCATAGAACAGAAGTAACTTGTGTAGCCCGAAATATTTTAACGGTGTCAAGATAAATATAGTGTATTATATAAGATTAAAAGCAACAGTGACGTATAATCAAAATCATGAGCCTGTTATCATCTCTGAGAAAACCACGTTATTGCCTGTCTCTCAAGAATCTGTCTTCACTCTCTTTATGTAGGAGAAAGGATGGCAGAATCTGGGGGCGGAGTTAAAAGAGGAATCAGCCTAGAATCCCTACGTAGTCACAAGCAAACTAAATACAATTTCCCTTGAATTCCATTGACCGTTATCTAACTCCAAGCAGGTGCCCATCGTTAGCTGAGAAGATTTCTGTGTATAGGCACGATTAGCAATAAATCAATGTAATTGGACCTTCACATGTGGACCTGGCCACCATTAATAATGATGTGTGTGTGTGTGTGTGTGTGTGTGTGTGTGTGTGTGTGTGTGTGTGTGTAAGAAATAGGAACGTCAACATGTTTGGATGGCCTCTAGCAGCTCTTGCTTTTACAGAAGGCTTCTAAAGGTAAAGGTTTCCCCTGACCAGTCATGTCAGACACTACGGGGTGGTTCTCATCTCCGTTTCTTAGCCGAGAGAGTTAGCGTTGCCCAAAGACACTTCCGTGGTCATGTGACCACCATGATTATACGCCGAGGCGCACAGAATGCTATTACCTTCCTACCGAAGTGGTACCTATTTATCTACTCGCATTTGCATGCTTTCGAACTGCTAGATGGGCAGGAGCCGGAGCAAGGAACGGGAGCTCATCCAGTGCACGGGTCTCAAACCCGGGCTGTCCGCTTTCCAGCGGACAAGCTCGGTGTTCTTTAACTACTGAGCCATCACACCCCCTTACTGAAGCCTTCTACTCACATCCAAACTAACCAAATAAGACTGCAGATCTTTTTAACCCAGTTCAGCAAAGTCAAGAAATGCAAAGATGGAAAATAGATCAGTAGAAGGTAGGGAAGATGGCTTTGCTACTCTCATGAATTCAAGAAAATTGCGGGAGAAGACTTATGAACTCCACGATTAAGGGGCAACCAGCACCAAGGATGAAGAGTCGAGACAGATTGAAGAATACAATCTGGTCACCCAGATCTGAGAAGCCTAAGAACCCTCATCTCACTGCTTCTAGTAAAGCCAGTTCACATTTTATGAAGCTCGTTGTGAAATATTTTCTGGGCAAACAGGGTGGAACACTGTAGAGCACTCAGTCCAGAGGTGGGTTCCTCCCATTTCGGACCGGTTCTATGGAACCGGTAGTAACTTGGTGGCCTGGGTTACTGGAACCGGCAGCGACCCAGGCCTGCCACGCCCCCGAACCGGCTCTCTCGGCGGCGCCATAGGTGCCGCCATCTTGTTTTTTGTTTCTGCGCATGTGCAGGGAGCAAACCGGCAGCAAAGAAAACCAGAACCCACCCCTGACTTAGTCAATTACTACAGTTCTGCGATCGAGGTTTTACTATCTCCAGACATACAGGTAGTCCTCAACTTACGACCGCAACTGAGCCCAAAATTTCTGTTGTTAAGTGCGTTTTGCCCCATTTTGCGACTTTTCTCGCCGCATTTGGTATCAAACCTTTATTGTCGCTGCACAACATATGTACAATGAGATTGGTTGAGTTCCCTCAGTGCACCCCCCCCCAACACAATACAACTCACAGTTGACAGAGAATCCCTAACCCAATAAATCACATTAACAAACACCCAGTCCTATTGCACCAGTGTGAACATGTTATACGTTGCACCGGCCCTGCAAGTCCATCGTACTACGTAGTTATGATGTTATTTCACATTCAGGAGTCTGACAGCCCACGGATAAAAACTGTTGTTAAGTGAACCGCTGCAGTTCGTAAATTAGTAATATGGTTGTTAAGTGAACCTGGTTCCCCCCATTGACTTTGCTTGTCAGAAGGTTGCAAATGAGGATCACGTGACCCTGGGGACGCTACAACTGTCATAAATGTGTGTCTTGCTGACCAATAGACAACAATCTGACAAATCTGACATCCTAGAACTATGCCGCCTATGGTCTGAGCTAAACGTAGCACACAAAAGTATCCACTACAATGTACTACTTGTTAATGACTACTTCAGCTTCAACCGTAACAACACACGAGCATACAATAGATACAAACTCAAGGGAAACCGCTCCAAACTCGATTGCAGAAAATACGACTTCAGCAACTGAGTGGTCAATGCCTGGAATGCACTACCTGACTCTGTTGTTGCATCCTCAAACCCCCAAAACTTTAACCTTAAACTGTCTACTGTGGACCTCACCCCATTCCTAAGAGGTCTGTAAGGGCCGTGCACAAGCGCACCAGTGTGCCTACCGTCCCTGTCCTACTGTCTCCATTTTCCCCCCGTACCCACTTACTATGTTCATATTTATGTTTATACTGTACCTGTTATCTTGTACATGTTTGACATAATAGTAATAATAATAATAATAATAATAATAATAATAATAATAATAATAATAATAATAATAATAATAATAATAATAATAATAATAATAAAAAAATCATCATCATCATCGTAGTCGTCATCGTCATCGTCGTCATCATCATCATCTATAAATAAGTCTCACTAGTTTGACAGAAGGCCTTGGAGATTGGTTGTTTTCTTGCAGACGTTTCATTACCCAACTAGGTAACATCATCAGTGTTACAAGCGCAGAGAGCACCAAGGACACCACAGTTCAACCCTGAGCTACAAATATTCTCTTCTATCACTTGTTTGCCATCTGCTCGCTCAAAGGGAGTCCATTATTTTCTTTGACCGAAAAGGGGTGGGAGGAAGCTGACATTTTATCTTTTCGATGCTGCTCATGACTCTCAGTATCTGCAGCTATCAGACTGTTCCAGCTGTCGTTGATCAATTAAACAGCAGTGCAAAGTTAAAATTCTGAAGCCGGCTTAATAAATCACACATTCTTGTGCTCGCATAACATCATCATATCGTATCCCCCAAATCAATAAAGCAAATTATGGCTGAACATGATAGCCCAGTTTTCACAATATGCTAGGTGGGTGGCTGGATTCCCACAACATGCCGAATGACACATGAGCCAACACCGTGCTAGCCTTAGACTGACAAGTGTCTGATTCCAGTTTGTGTGACAACAATTAGGAGTTTTGTTGGCAGTGACAGCCAGCAAATGTTCCCTCTGCAGATGCTAAAGGGGTTTCCGTTATAGTCTTCCCAGTAACAATTTAAATTGTTTTTGTTTCCCTAAGAAAGAAGAGAGAGAGAGACAGACAGAGAGAGACAGAGAGAGAGACAGAGAGAGAGACACAGAGAGAGAGAGACAGAGAGAGAGAGAGAGAGAGAGACAGAGACAGAGAGAGACAGAGAGAGACAGAGACAGAGAGACAGAGAGAGAGAGACAGAGAGAGAGAGAGAGAGACAGAGACAGAGAGAGAGAGAGAGAGAGAGAGGGAGAGACAGACAGACAGACAGACAAAGAAAAGGATATATGAATTTACTTTTTTTATTTATCTGTAACAGGTAAAGTTACAACGGCACTGAAAAAAGTGACTTATGGCTATTTTTCACACTTATGACTTTTGCAGCATCCCCCATGATCACGTGACCAAAGTTCAGACGCTTGGCAAGTGACTCATACTTATGACTGTCGCTGTGTCCCAAGATCCCCTTTTGCGGCCTTCTGACAAGCAAAATCAATGGGAAAGCCAGATTCACTTAACAACCGGGTTGCTAACTTATCAACCGCAGTGATTCGTTTAACAACTGAGGCGAGAAAGGTCGTAACATGGTTCAAAACTCACTTAACAAATGTCTCACTTAGAAACACAAATTCTGGGCTCGATTGTGGTTGTACATTGAGGACTATCTGTATTCCCCTATCTTCATTCAGATTAGGAAATCCCCTTTTCCAATTCAGCACATGAAGAGATTTCTCGGCTTAAATAACTCAGCCCTTTATGGACAGTCTATATCACTGATGGCGAACCTTTTTGGCACCGAGTGCCCAAACCGGAACGCACACTGAAGCCCCGGAAACTCAAAGACCAGCATGCGTGCACTGGCCACCTGGTCTTTGCGCTGGTCAGTTGGTCTTCACGTGTACTGGGGCTCCAGAAACCCGAAGACCAGGTGGCCACTACATGATTTCCTGGTCTTCAGGTTTCCAGGGCTCCGGCACATGCAAAGATCAGCTGCCCGGCGTGCATGACATGCGCGCCGGAAATGAGAAGAGCAGCTGGCAACAGTGCGCATGCCCACAGAGAAGGCTTTGTGTGCCACCTCTGGCATCCGTGCCATAGGTTCGCCATCACAGGTCTATATCTTGGTAGTGTGATTATACAGCTTGTTCGTGAGGAAATGGTGTTGTCTTTGCACACAAATACATGGTTCAAATTAGCCATAATCTGTCAAGAAGAATGGGCAGCTAGCAAATGGTGTGCCAGGCGTCATCCCAGTTAAAGATACTGTTGAAATGCGTTGTCTGAACAACAGCAACAAAAGGGGATGCCACGAAGAGGAAGGGGATCAACCTGTTCTCCAAAGCACCTGAAGGCAGGACAAGAAGTAACGGGTGGAAACTAATCAAGGAGAGAAGCAACCTAGAACTAAGGAGAAATTTCCTGACAGTTTAGAACAGGGCTGTCAAACTTGCGTCGTCACGGCGTCGTCACGTGACGTATCGGGACTTCCCCCCCTTCGCTAAACTGGATGGGGGCGGGGCCAGTACGTGACCCATCCGGCCCATGGGCCGCGAGTTTGACACCCCTGGTTTACAACAATCAACCAGTGGAAGAACTTGCCTCCAGAAGTTGTGGGTGCTCCAACACTGGAGGTTTTCAAGAACCATTTGTCTGAATTGGTATAGAAAATAGCCATGGTGGCACAGTGGTTATAATGCAGTATTGCAGGCTAATTCTGCCGACTGTCAGCAGTTCGATTCTGATTGGCTCAAGGTTGACTCAGCCTTCCATCCTTCCGAGGTGGGTAAAATGAGGATCCAGATTGATGGGGGCAATTGGCTGACTCTGTAAACCTCTTAGAGAGGGCTGTAAAGCACTGTGAAGTGGTATACAGGTAGTCCTCAACTTACAAGGATTCATTTAGTGACCATTTAAAGTTACGACGGCACTGAAAAAAGTGACTTGTGACCCTATTTCACACTTGCAACCTTTGAAGCATCCCCATGGCCATGTGATCAAAATCCGGATGTTTGGCAAGTGGTTCATACTTATGACCGTTGCGGTGTCCCAAGGTCATGGGATCCCCTTTTGCGACCTTTTTGACAAGCAAAATCAATGGGGAAGCCAGATTTACTTAACAACCAGGTTAGTAATTTAAGAACAGTGGCAAGAAAGGTCGTAAAATGGGGCAGATGCCTCACTTAACAACATACATTTTGGGCCAGAGGTGGGTTCCTGCCGGTACGCTCTTACCTGTTGGTCGCCGCAGAACCGAAGAACCCGGTGGCATTCGCAGTGTGGGGCTTCCCCCGCCCGCTTTCCCCCGTCCGCCTAGACGCCGCCATTTGTGTTCTTTTGCCCTCTGCGCATGCGCAAAGCGTTCTGCTTGCACAGAGGGCAAAATAACGCAAATGGCGGCGTCCAGGTGGGCGGGGGAAAGCGGGTGGGGGAAGCCCTGCGTCGCGAAAGCCACCAGCTTCTTCGGCTCTGCGGCAACCAGCAGGTAAGAGCGTACCGGCAGGAACCCACCTCTGTTTTGGGCTCAATTGTGGTCATAAGATGAGGACCACTACCTGTATAAATGTAACTGCTATTGCTATAGGGCCGTGGTGGCGAACCTATGGCACGCGTGCCAGAGTTGGCACGCAGAGCCATAGAAGCCGGCACGCGAGGGTTGCCCACCGGCAAACCGGAAGTGCGAAAAAACGCATTTCTGGTTTGCCGGTGTGCTGTTTTTTGCACTCCGGAGGGTTCAGGGAAGCTCCCTGAAGCTCCGGAATGCAAAAAACGACAAAACGGACAAACCGGAAGTTCACTTTTCCGCACTTCCGGTTTGTCCGTTTTGTAGTTTTTTGCATTCCGGAGCTTCAGGGAGCTTCCCTGAACCCTCCGGAGTGCAAAAAACAGCATACCAGCAAACCGGAAGTGCGTTTTTTCGCACTTCCAGTTTGCCGGTTTTGTCGTCCCAGGCTCCGGTAAGCCTTTGCGCGGGGGTGGGGGTGTGTGCGCATGCGCAGGGGGCAGCATGGGGGGGTGTTGTGTGCATGCGTGGGGGGGAGGGAATGGGTGTGGACATGCGAGCGCGCGCGCGCCCCCCCCTTTTTGGCACGCGAGCCGAAAAAGGTTCGCCACCACTGCTATAGGGTTTCCTCCCTGAGCAGGGGGTTGGACTAGATGATCTACAAGGTCCCTTCCAACTCTATTAAATCTGTTAAAAAGATCCCTTTCCAACTCTGTTATTCAGTTAAATCATAAATGGTATTATTAAACTAAAAATTCTAGGGAAATACTTCACATTTAAATAGATGAATCTGAAATCTCAAGTGGTACACGGCTAATTTCACGAGACAATCTATTTGGATACATCAAAAGCCAGGCTTCATCAAAATCGGTGCCCAACCTCCTTAGCATATTTTCTTCCTTCTCATTTCAGAAAGCATCCACCCTTAACTTGATTTCCTTATCAAAGTCCTAATAAGCTTTGGGGGGGATTTTTTTCTTTTTTTTCTTTTTTTTTTGCCGGTGTTGAAAATGAAAGACATGATTTTTAAATTTTTTTTTCACCAGCTAACTTTCCCAAACCTTTAGGTATATAATACATTAATTCCAATTACCATTCTCTGCGCTTTCCACATTCATTCTCCACCATCTGACCCTCTTCAACTGTAATTATTACCATGAAGAGTTTGAATCTCATTAAAGTCTGCTCACTGACTGCATTCACATTTCTTTTTTTAAAAAAGGTAATTTGATTAATTTCGTAAGCCTGGGGTAGATGGATATTTAACGCCTCACGGAATTTGTGCATTATCAATGCTTTGCAGCAACCAGATCTGAAAGATAAATTCGGTTCTTGGAGAGCCAGAAAAAAAAAAAGCCAAACTCCCAAGTACCTGGAAGGATTTCTATTTATTTTTGAAGCTTTAGAAACAGCGCTTGAAAATAGTTTCCCCAGAAATAACAGACAGACTGCTCTTTAGCATCCTTCAACATCCACCAGCAATAACAACTTTTCATGGCGCAAACAAAATGTTTCTTTATCACAAAGAACAGTGAGGTTGGAAAGAAAGAAGGGGAGAGGGCTTATTCAACTGATAAACCATCTCCAACAACTTGCATAGTAGCCTTTGAGTTCACAACCATTACTAACACAAAGATATCATTGTATCACAATGACTTTCAAATTGTTTGCGGCAAATCACCCAGAGAACAGTCTATCCCATTCATTGAAGAGTCTGATTCAGCCAATTAGGTGCCAAAACTTTCATCTGCTCCTGGTGCAAATTAAGCCATATTCATTTATTATTTATTTATTTATTTATTTATTTATTTATTTATTTATTTATTTATTTATTTATTTATTTATTTATTTATTTATTTATTTAGTGAGGTTTATATACCGCCTCACAGTGCAAGCACTCTCTAAGCGGTTTACACCAGTAAGCAATGTATATTTATATTTACATTGACCCCAACAATCTGGGTCCTCATTTTATCTACCTCGGAAGGATGGAAGGCTGAGTCAACCTTGAGCCGGTGAGATTTGAACCGCTGACCTGGGGATCAGTGTCAGCTAAAGTGGCCTGCAGTACCTGACTCTAACCGCTGCGCCACCTCGGCTCTTAATTCAACCAGCAGAACTTTATTATTACAGGTGAGTGAAGAGATTGGAAGCAGGTTTCATACAACAGCTCTTTATTCCAACTACGTACAGGATCCAGCAGAGAGCCAATCTGACAGCTTGCCCTTATATAGGGAGCTGTCTGATGGCTCAGCCAATCAGCAGTTCCCATTTTCCTGCTTAAACAGAAGACCTGGTTGTAAGCAGGCACTCTTGATATGTAACACTTACCACAGTTGTTAAGTGAATCACTGCAGGTTGTTAGAACCCTGTTCAAACGATTGGATTGCTAATATATGAACAAGCCACAAATCAATGTTATGTGTGTATCGCTTTAAATGCATTGAAAGCTGATAACTATATAAGGCAGCAAGAGAGCATGCTCAGAATGTCTCTGTGTGGTGATTGATGTGTTTGACA
Organism: Diadophis punctatus similis; assembly: GCA_023053685.1. NCBI lineage: Eukaryota > Metazoa > Chordata > Lepidosauria > Squamata > Dipsadidae > Diadophis > Diadophis punctatus. The sequence goes on along the minus strand of JALIGW010000004.1, from coordinate 80,280,915 downwards.
GTGTGTTCCGGAGTGCTGACTCTCTGCTGATTAACTCTACCGCTTTACTGATGAGTAATTGCTTTGTGACTGTGTAGAATTACTTGAAGAGTTGCTGTGTAAAGACTAACTATCTGTGATAGTGTAGAATTGAATGTTAGCTGTAATCTTTGTTTGTTAGTTAAACAAAGATAGGCAAGAAGAAGAAACTTTGCATTGACTGAACTAACTGTGTATGACTTGGACTTCCTATTGAACTTTGCTATTACTAGAAGTAAACTATTTTGTAAATACTAAACGTATTCTGTTTATTGACTGAATAGCATTCATATCAAACTGCAACACCAAAAACCACAATTACTATTCCGCTGTGTATGTGCTCAACAGCACAATAACTCTTTAACTCAGGTGTTGAGTTAGAAGCAGAGTTGTTAAGCGAATCTGGCTTCCCCATTGACTTTGCTTGTCAGAAAGTTGCAAAAGTTGATCACATGACCCCGGGATGCTGCAACTGTCACAAATACATGCCAGTTGCCAAGCCTCTGAATTTTGATCACATGACCATGGGGCTGCTGCAACGGTTGTAAGTGTGAAAAACAGCCATAAGACACTCTATTTTTAAAGTGCGGTTATAACTTTGAATGGTCACTAAACAAATTGTTGTAAGTTGCAGACTACCTGTAATGAGATACTGATATGAAATACATTGAGTTCAGTGGTGGGTTCCTACTGGTGCGGTCTTGCCTGTTCGTCGCCGCAGAGCCGAAGAAGCTGTTGGCGTTCGCAGTGCGGGGCTTCCCCCGCCCGCTTCCCCCGCCCACCGGGACGCCGCCATTTGCGTTCTTTTGCCCTCTGCGCAAGCAGAACACTTTGCGCATGCGCAGAGGGAAAAAGAACGCAAACGGCGGCATCCCAGCGGGCGGAGAAAGCGGGTGAGGGAAGACCCGCGCCGCGAACGCCAACAGCTTCTTCGGCTCTGCGGCGACGAACAGGCAAGACCGCACCGGTAGGAACCCACCACTGATTGAGTTGATAGTCAGGATGTCAATTTTGTGGTGAAATGTAGTCTGGATTCCCAAGAGGTTTAGTTGGCAGAAAGAGACTTCAAATGGGTCCTCCCTATGAATTCACTGAGTGTAACTTTAATGATGCAAACAGATGCTTTAGTTTAGCAAGATTTGTGTTTATAGAAATGAGGAACAATAAAGAAACCTGCTCCGAAGTAACTCCATATGTCTTCCTTGGTTCTCAGGGCCTGACAAATTTACTGTGTCAAACCTCACTCAAACTAATGACCAATCTCTTCAACCACTTTATTGCTTAGTTGCAAAACAAAACACTTGTCCAATCTTATTCTGACTAGACCCCCAGTTTGCACGGTTTCTCACCTGATTTAATATGGACCTGAAATTGAGTAAACGATGTTTTTCCTCTTCTTGGACAGACAACAACCTTCTGAATTTGTAGAAAAGCAATTCAAAAGAAAACCTAAACTAAGGTTCCTATCACTTTGCAAGCTCCTTTCCATGATATTTAGAAAGAATTAATCTAGAGAAAAATATAGAATGTAATCAAATAGGATCTAAGTCAGAGTCCAATGCATTCGATTAAAAAAAATTGGTGCTATATTAATCACCATAAAACTTGAGCAAAGATTACTCAGTCTGCAAATTCTGATAGCATGCTACTACAGATGTTGTCTAGTTGTATATATCTACTTGAAACTACAGAATGATGTGACCAGTTTACAGGATTCCCATTGTACTGTAAGTACAATTTATAATTTCTAAACACTTCTTATAATCACTATTATAAGAGGTGTTTAGAAATTATAAATTGTACTTAGAAAATCAGTTCACAGCCATTTGTTAGAAATTCTGTTTATATATAGCACCACAGACCAAATAATGAGTACAGTCACCATGTGCTTTACTGCTTAACTGCTCAACTGTAACAGGAAACGGGAAACTCTACTTAGTACAAAAGAACATAGAGTATATACCATAGATTAAAACTTGTAAACAAAGCCATCTACTGGCTGAATACTACTGTAGTTGTTGCATAAAAATACATCCCAACAAAATGTATTCCAACACAGTTTTCATGGGGGAAAAATGTATGCACGAGATCCTTCATTGAAGCCAGAGAATAAATTTGAAATGGAAGCAGCTGGTCATGTTTTCTTTGTATTCAGCTCAAACCCCAATTCCCATTGTTGCCAGATCTTTGAAATCTACAGAATGTAAACTTAATTTGCATTTTTTTTTACTCGGCAAGTGGGGTCTTTTGTATGGAAAGCAGAAGCACTCAGGATTTCTCTGCATTTACCTCCACAAATAGTTCCAAAGCAGAAGCTACTCAGTAAAACTCTTCTGGCACATAAATGAAAAAAAAAATAGATTAAACCCTGGTTTTCTTGTTTTTTTAGCATAGGTTTATTGATTATTCCTGGATATACCGGTAAGTGAGAAAGGTTGTCCTGGATCAGATAAATTAATGCAGTGTATATCCCACCACAAGATGTAAACAAGGCATTACGAACTCTAGCTGATCAGATTATGGAGGCTGAAGCCAAATGCCCAGATTCACTGGCCATTATTCTAGGTCCGGGGTAGGCAAAGTTGGCTCTTCTATGACTCGTGGACTTCAACTCCCAGAATTCCTGAGCTAGCATGATTGGCTCAGGAATTTTGGGAGTTGAAGTCCACGAGTCATAGAAGAGCCATCTTTGCCTACCCCTGTTCTAGGTGATTTCAACAAAGGTAACTTAAGGAAAGAGCTTCCAAAATATTTTCAGCATGTCAATTGTCCCACCAGAGGCAAGAATACTTTAGACCAGCGGTCTCCAACTTTGGCAATTTTATGAGGTGTGGACTTCAAATCCCAAAATTCCTCAGCCAGCCATGCTGGCTGAGGAATTCTGGGAATTGAAGTCCACACCTCATAAAGTTGCCAAGGTTGGAGACCTCTGCTTTAGACCACTGTTACACAACACTAAAAGATGCTTATCGGTCCTTACCATGAGCAGCTGTGGGCCACTCTGATCATTGCATGATTCACCTTGTACCTGCTTACAAACAAAGATTTAAAGCCACGAAACCAACAATTAAATCAGTGAGGACGTGGACTGAAGAGGCAAAGTTAAAGCTACCGGCTTGCTTTGACTGCACGGACTGGAATATTTTGGAAGATACCTCTGCAGATCTGGATGAACTCACAGATACTGTAACATCATACGTCAGCTTCTGTGAAGACCTATGTGTACCGACCAGGAACTTGCGAATATACAGTAACAATAGATGGGTCTGAGAGAAATTCAGAGTCTTGAGTCCCAGCCTAAGCAAATCTTTCAACTGACAGAATGACAGGTTCTGGAACCGAGATATATTGTTGAGAGAGAGAGGCAAAGATTAATAGCCTACAGGGACAACCAGCCCACGGTATAAATTACCAGAAACCATCTTGTTCTGAGAGTTAAGAGAACTTAAAGTTAAATTGTAATCCTAAAGAGAATCGATTTTCAGTTGCTTTGAAGTTGTAAAAATAAAAGCTAGGTTGATTCTTGGTTCAAGCGTTAGTTAAAAAGGGAGGGAAAAGTGATTGATCAGTACAGGTACTCCTCAACGTACGGCAACAATTGACCTCAACATTTCTGCTGCCTAATGAGACAGTTGTTAAGTGAGTTTTGCCCTATTTTACGACTTATGTATCTTCTTTCAACAGTGAAATACTCCTGTGGTCCCTACGTTGTGAACCCATGAGGAATAACTTAACGCAGAAGAGTGCTGCAGCGAAATAAATACCTCACCAGCGAAAACACCGCATCTGTTAATTTAGGATTGCGCTGACTTCCCATTGGTCTCCGGACACAATTCAAGGTGTTGGTTATGAACTTTAAAGCCCTACATGGCTCAGGGCCAGAGTATTTACAAGACCGCCTGCTACCACATACCCCCCAATGACCGGTTAGAGCCCACAGAGTCGGTCTCCTCCAGGTCCCGTCAGCTAAACAGTGTCGGCTGGCGGGCCCTCGGGGGAGGGCCTTCTCTGTGGCAGCCCCCACTCTCTGGAACCAACTACCTCCCGAGATTCGTACTACCCCCACCCTCCTGGCCTTTCACAAAGCCGTCAAGACCTGGCTTTTCTGACAGGCTTGGGACCATTGACCTCATGTGAGGATAGACGAGGCTGGCCGATGAATGGTAGATGACTGTAATTTTAAATTGTATTTTTAATTCTGTTTTTTTTTAACTTTTAAATTTTTTATTTAGGTTTCTTTCTGATGTGAGCCGTCCAGTGTCCTTCGGGAGTTGGGCGGCATAGAAATGTAAATAATAAATAATAAATAATAAATAATAAATAAATTTGCCATGGAAGTACAAAATGCAAATGCAACCATCTATAAAAGCCTCGCTCAGAAAAATCTGCTGTTGTGTGTGACCTGCTTCCCCGTGGCTTGCTATCACACTTGGAAATGAACACAGAATTAAATTATAGTTGCTAAAGTTGCTTCATCATTTATACAGCAACTCACGAATAAAAGGCAAATATAGATAGTCCTCGACCTACAACAGTTCATTTAGTGACCGCTCAAAGTTACAACGGCACTGAAACGAGTGACCTAGGACCATTTTTCCACAGTTACAACCTTTGGAGCAGCTCCATGATCATGTGATCAAAATTCAGCTGCTTGGCCACTGTTTCATATTTACGACGGTTGCTGTGTTCCCAAGGTCACGTGGTCAATTTTTTGGAACCCTTTAGAACAGAGGTCTCCAACCTTGGCAACTTTATGAGGTGTGGACTTCAACTCCCAGAATTCCTCAGCCAGCATGGCTGGCTGAGGAATTCTGGGATTTGAAGTCCACACCACATAAAGTTGCCAAGGTTGGAGACCTCTGCTTTAGAACAAGCAAAGTCAATAGGGAAGCCAGATTCACTTCACAATCGGGTTACCATCTTTAACAACTTCAGCGATTCACTTAATAACGGTGGCAAGAAAGGTCATAAAATGGGGCAAAACTCACTTAACCAATGGCTCACTTAATCACAGGAATTTCGGGCTCAATTGTGGCCGTACGTCGAGGACTACCTGTATACCTGTCCCAGATAATGTTGCGGGATCCAATCTGGGTCGATCTCCAGGACCAGAGATTTAATCTCCTGAGCTTTTGAATTTTTGCTGGAACCCATCCTCAGGGAACTTCTCTCTACTAGAATATATGCTTTGGGCTATTCTATGGTGCCTTCCTATTGGATGATTGGTCTGTTGATGGTTGGCAATTGGCTGTCACTGCCTGGTGTTGATAAGCTAGTGGTAAATCAGCAACCCCTGTTGACTAACAAGGGGCCCATTTCCCAGGCTTCAACAATTTCCCTGGCTGTTTTTGTACCTGCCCAGCCAACAATCTTAGTAGCTGCGAAATTGGATGTAGGTCCTTGTTCATTGCAATGGGTTCATCTGACCGCTCACTTGTGTTCTTGCAACCTGGTGATTAGCTTCCTCCCTGTCTCTCCTACATAATCACAGGGGTAATCTATGTAGGGGATCCACTAGATTACATGATTAGAAGCATCTCCCACTTCCAAGCAATCTTTGTAATGCATGATTTGTCCACCGGGCAGTGTGAGAGGCCCACTTGCAGATCTCAGAAGCTGTGTTCCACTTTGCTTCCGAAATGTTCTTGATGTATGGCAGGTGTACCACGTAGTTAGTCTTTTACCTTCTTTCTTCCTTCCTCTCCTTTGCGTGTTGCACGGAGGCATCTTGTAATAAATGCTTGCGGGTAGTACCCATTCTCCCTGAATTGTACATGTAGGTACCTTCTCTCCAGTTGTTGAATTTTGAACCGTCATTAGACGGCTCAGTCCTAAGTCAAGAACTGCCTCTCGTCCGATGCAACTGATTTGATCGTGAGATTATTGAATTTCCTTCAATTTGGAATGTAAAAAAGGTGCTTAATCTTGCAAGACTGAATATTCATGTTGCCTCCTTAATCACAGCCTCCCTGATTATGGTAGATGCAGTCTATTTCTGTTTAAATTATAGCCGCTTCTTTTAAATGTGCATATTTAATTAAAAATCATCCGATGCAAACTTAAATGTAAATGTGAAGGTAAACATCTCCCTTCCACAATACACTGGGAACATCCTGTTCTAAAATTTCTTGTCCTATTTCCTAGGATTTGTTAAGTGAAAACTTGTTACACCTGTAACCAACAGAAACTAACCAGAAAGGCAAATCATCATGGTCGGTCACCTATTTAAATGCAGAAATAAAAGTCGGTACATATTGAATGACTTTATAAAAATGATTTTATAAATCTAATGATTTTATAAAACCCAGTCTGAAAATGTTCAGTAGCTGGTACCGGAGTGGGTTCTAACTTACCTCACTGCTGGTTCGCTTCCTCCCGTGCCGCATGGCTGCGCCTCATGGGTGCACGCGCACAAAGTGCACACATGCATGTGCAGTGCCAAAAAATAACCCCCCCAAAAGCTGAAAACAAGATGGCAACGCATGCACAGTGCCAAAAAATTGGCTTCTGTGCATGCTCAGAAGAAAAAAAAATCCCCCCCAAAATTCCCAAAAAATTCAAAAGAAAGATGGCGGCGCCCACGGACCGGCACCGACCGATCCTGTTCTGTGATGTCATTGTGACATAACCAGTGGGACGCTACCAGTTCAGGCGAACCAGTCTGAACCGGGAGGAACCCACCTCTGGCTGGTACATAGGAAAAAAAAAACAGCTTCTATCCAAATGTAAATGCTCCAACACTTGAAGTTTTTAAGAAGATGTTGGATAACCATTTGTCTGAAGTGGTGTAGGGTTTCCTGCCTAAGCAGGGGTTGGACTAGAAGACCTCCAAGGTCCTTTCCAACTCTGTTATTCTATTCTGTTTTATTCTATTGTGATAGTATACAGATCATTGGTGTATTAGTAAGGACTAACTCATCAAATAATATGCACTAGGCAAATTAAGCATCCTTTCAATTTGTTATTGGGTAGTCTACAGCTCATGACAATAAAACATGGTTTTATTGCTGCTTTATGCGAATCACAAGTTATAACATTTGCTCTTTAGCTATTCCATAAAATGCTCTTCAGATTTACTGAGCCAAGGAGCCCTTGAAAGAAAAACAGGGACGTTAAAACAGTCAAAGCATCAAATTATAATATTGTAGTACACGGTTCGCTAAATTCATGGGCGTCTTGGATTGCAAGCAATTTAAGCCGTTCTTCTCCCACGGCCTTCTGAAAAGAACAGACAAGAACACTCGCTTGATCTGGTTGCATCTCAGTCTTTATCAATGCACTTCTGCCAGGATATATGAGATGACACCACCTGAATTCCCAGCTAGTTCAGTTGTTGGTCCAGCTGCAAAGGTATCGGGGAAGTAAAGCATTTGACAAAGTAGACCACAACCTACTTCTTGGCAAACTAGTAAAATGTGGGATAGACAGCGCCACCACCATATGAATATGACAAATCATATTCAATGTGTAGTCTTCAATGGAACTACATCCACATGGAGGGAAGTATGCAGTGGGGCACCCCAAAGTTTTGTTTTAAGCTCAGTACTCTTTAATAAGCCACCTGGCAAAGCCAAGAGAAATCATCAAAACCATAAAAAAGCAAAAGTTAGAATATTTTGGACATGTGATGCGACACCCGGAAAAATACGCCATCCTTCACTTAATCCTCCAGGGAAAGATTAAAGGCAAACAAGGTCCAGGCAGAAGAAGAACATCATGGCTTCAAAATCTAAGGAACCGGTTTGGACAAGTCTCAACAGCACTTTTTCATGCGGCTGTCGATAAAAATAGGATTGCCAACATGATCACCAACGTCCGATGACAGATATGGCACAAGAAGAACTCTTCAATATCTTCATAAATGATCTAGACGAGAGAATTGAAGGGGAAGTCATCAAATTTGCAGATGACACTAAGCTAGCAGCAATAGCCAACACCCCAGAAGATAAGCTCAAGATCTAAAAAGATCTTGCCAGACTTGAACACTGGGCCCTATCTAACAAAATAAAATTCAACATAGATAAAAGTAAGTTTTTACACTTAGGCAAGAAAAACCAATTGTATAGGTATAGACTAGGTGAAACTTGGCTTAACACTGGTAACTGTGAGAGGGATTTTTGGAGTCCTAGTGGACAATCACTTAAACATAAGCCGACAGTGTGCTGCAGCAGCCAAAAAAGCCAATGCAATCCTAGGCTGCCTTAACAGAGGGATAGAATCAAGATCACGTGGAGTTAGCAGCATATACCTAGAATAAAATATCATATATAAAGAATTGATATAATAACAATAATTAAAAAATTCTTTTTATTTTTTAGAAGAGACACGATGAGTTTAAATTTGAGTTTTTATCATCAGTCTGTCAAACATAAGAGGACTTAGTATAAGAGAGTACTCAGGGGAAGGCAAAGAGGGTGTAAGAGGAAGTAGAAGGGGAGGAAGAGAAGGAGTAGAGAGAGGCAGAGGAGGAGTGAAGGAGTAAGAAAGTAGGAGGAGATGGTGGAGGTAGAGAGAGGGGAGTGCAGTGGAAAAAAGCAGAACAGACTGATGATCAATGAAGTAAGCGTTGTATAAGAATTGACTTTTGAATGATGCATTATAATATAAAACTGTGTATTTTATTGTAACAATTTAAGGTATATGTGTATTGAATTGTATAAGTGGTGGAGGAAAAAATAAAAAAAAATTGGGGGGAAAAAAAGAATCAAGATGATGTGAAGTTCTAGTACTGTTTTACAAAGCCTTAGTAAGACCATATTTGGAATACTGCATCCAGTTCTGGTCACCACAATATAAAAAAGATGTTGAGACTCTGGAAAGAGCGCAGAGAAGACCAACAAAAATGATTGGACAGTTGGAGGCTAAAATGTATGAAGAACAGTTACAGGAATTGAGTACATCAGTCTAATGAAAAGAAGGACTGAGCAGGGACGATGCTAGCAATATTCCGATGTTTGAGGGGGTGTTACAAAGATGAGGGGGTCAAACTATTTTCCAAAGCACCACAAGGCAAGACAAGAAACAATGGTTGGAAACTAACCAAGGAAAGAAGCAACCTAGAACCCAGGAGAAATTTCCTAATGTTGAAAGCAATCAACCAATGGAATAGCTTGTTTTCAGAAGTTGTGGGTGCTCCATCACTGGAGGCTTTCACAAAGAGACTGGACAACCATTTGTCTGAAATGATATAGGGTCTCCTGCTCAAGCAGCGGGCTGGACTAGAAGACCTCCGAGGTCCCTTCCAACTCTATTATTCTATGTTCAAAGTTGCAGCTCCAACCATTTTGAAGGATATCAGTGGGGTCTTTGATGCTCTCTGAGCTTGGTTCTTTTCTTGTAGACATTTCATTATCCAACTAGGTAACATCATCAGTGCTAGAAGAGAGTCAATTTCCTTCTTGTAATTTCAATATCATTTCCTTTTCCTTTTTCTGTAATTTATATGCTAGTCACTTCCCTGGTTTATTTGCCAACTCGTTGTTGTTGGGTTTTTTTGCTTTACATAATCCAGTTCTATTTCCATTTCTTTCAATATCCAGATAATTATTATTGTAAAAGCTTAATTTGTTGAGGAATATGTACTTATCTTCTCTGGAAATTTAATCCTTCTTCTTTTCTCTTTAGTATCAATCAGCCCTAAATTATCCATCCAATCAAAGAAAACTTTTGATAGTTTATCCTGAGTGATTTTAATATTATTCTCAGAAGTTTGATCAGAAGTGGTGGGGAGATTTCAACCCTCCATTAAACACCGATTTTCATAAGAGAAACCTACTGAGCTCTTCATAAGTGATTTATAAAAGAATTCTTTGTCCTTATTTGGGCATAAATTACCAGCATCAAAGTCTTAGTCCCATGCAAATTAACTTCCAGGCCACCAAATCTCCCATGCTTATCAGTCGATACAATTCAGATTTTAATTGGGGATTTACATACAGAACACGGCCATTTTTATCATGTCTCTGCTGAAATAAATTCTTCATCTACATTTTTGTAAATCAAATATTTTATGTCCTTTTTTCTGATAGGTATTTCTTGAAGGCAAACTAGATCAAGTTTTAATTCCCCCCCAAATAATCCCCCCCTCTTTTGAGGAACATTGGGTCCATTTATAGTCCACATTAAGCATTTGTAATCCATAAATAAAAAAGACCACAGGAGGAAAAAGCATACAAGTTTAGAGACCTTTAAAATGAGACAGTATGAGTTGGCAATATGCCCAGACTTTCTATCTTGAAATAAACTAAAAAGAGTAAAGAAAAAGAATGCGAACACAGAGGCTTTTAAAATAAGGCTTTCACAAGGGATCTGTAGCCAGATTCAAACTTTTCCCACAACAGAGTCCATGGAAGCAAATAAAATGCAATCGGGATTATCTATTGGCAGATTTTCAAGATAACGTAGAGGCCTCTGCATTCAAAGGATTATTGAATCTGTCAATCTGAACTTGACAGAATGCAGCTGGAAAATGCACAAAATATTGACGTTGTATTGATCTGGCAAGACTTCAAGCTTTTCTACAAATAACTTTCACTCTTCGGCAACCTCTTTAGTAAAATCAGAATATATGGATATCTTGCTTTGGCTAAAACTCTACTTCAAAGAAGTCTTTAATTATTACAGATGAATTATACATAAAATCTCGTATCTTGAGGAGCTGTGATGGCGCAGTGGTTAGAATCAGGGGTGGTTTTCACTTACCTTCCCTACCGGTTCGCAAATGTGAGCGCACATGTGAATGCAAATGTGTGCATACCTCCGCACATGCAAACAGCCTCCAGCACATACTCTTTACTCACACACGTGCCTTTTGCAAATGCGCCCAACCACAAAAATATGGCTAAATAGGACGGCATTACATCTGGGTTTGGTGCTACCGGTTCGCCCAAACCAGTCCGAACCGGTAGGATACCACCTCTGGTTAGAATGCAGTATTGCAGGCTGACTCTGCCCATTGCCAGAAGTTCAATCCTGACTGGCTCAAGGTTGACTCAGCCTTCCGTCTTTCCGAGGTCAGTTTGATTGTTGGAAGCAATATGTTGACTATGTAAGCAACTTAGAGAGGGCTGTAAAGCACTGTGAAGCAGTATATAAGTCTAAGTGCTATTGCTAAATGCTATCTTGTGGTAACAGGAAGGAATTGCACAAGAATAATACTGAAGATAGTTCCATTCTTCCTGAATATTAATAGCATCTTAATCACATGATCAATCTAGACTGGAAAATCCATTCTAATAGAAAGGAACTTTCCCCCAATAATATGGTTTTGAATATTATTATTATTATTATTCTAGCATATCAGTTCTCGTATTCATTTTTGTGTTCTCTGCAAATTTGATAAACATTCTTTTATCTCCAAGTTATTATTAGTTATTACTATTAGATGAGCCGAGGTGGTGCAGCGGTTAGAGTGCAGTACTGCAGGCCACTTTAGCTGACTGTGATCCGCAGGGTCAGCGGTTCAAATCTCACCGGCTCAAGGTTGACTCAGCCTTCCATCCTTCCGAGGTAGGTAAAATGAGGACCCAGATTGTTGGGGGCAATGTAAATATACATTGCTTACTGGTATAAACCGCTTAGAGAGTGCTTGCACTGTGAGGCGGTATATAAATCTCACTAATAAATAAATAAATAATAAATTAATAAAAATATTTAAAAAACAAGGATGAGAATGAAACAACTTACTCTAGTTTGATGTAAAACCACTGAGGAGCACTTTTGGGCACAATAATTGAATTGAATCAGTTATCTATTTACTTAATTCCAATGCCATCCATCCAATATTTAACTAGTTTGCAAATTAGGATGTTATGGAGGGTTTTTTTTCAAATACATTGAGGAAATCAAGATATATCTGCAGCATTCCCACAATCCACTAAGAAAGTAGATCTTTCTTCAGATATGAAGCCAATAAAATCAGGTAGATCTTTTCCTAGAATGAATCACAGCCCAACTTGGGGAAATTTTAGATTACAACATTCTCCTATTGTTAAGGAGTTATTGTGCTGTTAAGCACATACACAGCGAAATGTGTTGTAGTAATGGTGTTGCAGTTTGATATGAATGTTATTCAGTCAATAAACAGAATATCTTTCGTATGTACAAAATAGTTTTACTTGAATAGTAGCAAAGTTAAATAGGAAGTCCAAGTCATACACAGTTATTCAGTCAATGCGGAGTTTCTTCTTCTTGCCTATCTTTGTTTTAACTCACAAAGATTACAGCTATCACTTAATTCTATACTATCACAGATAGTTACTCTTCTTTTCACAGCAATTCCACACAGCCATAAAGTAATCTACTCATCAGTAAAGCAGCACAGAGAGTCTTCAATCCGGAACACACCGTCAAACACCACTCACCACACTAAACCACACTGAACCATAAACCACCAACCACATTGAGCATGCTTTCTTGCTTGCTTATATAGTAATCATCCACAATGCATTTAAAGCAATATACACATAACAATGATTTGTGGCTTAATCATATATTAACACACCCAATCGTTTGAACAGGGTTCTAACACCTATGATTAAAAAAGAAATCCATTCTGGCTTTTCAAACTTAAAGGATCCCACCTGCAGTTTGATAAAGTACAAGAAAAAAAATAAAGGAAAAAAATCCACTTCCCCTGGACTTTAGAAAATAATATTTTCAACTACAAATTCTAGATTGCCATCGGTTTCCAAACCAGTTTTCTTACACACCAAGAGTATTTTTGACTTCCCAGTGAAGATAACAATTACACAACCTTTTCAACGAAAGCAACACAGCAGCTTCATATCACTGCCAAAGAGTTGAAAGGATGTAAATATGAACCAATAGTGGGCATTGTAAATTACTGTTTACGGCTAGACAAATAAATGACTTTCTTGGAAAATGATCCTACTTGTATGGCTAAAGATTAAAGGAATGTTTACGGCAGCAATCTAAGGTCTTAAAATAACCCTTTAAAATAGCACCATTGTGGTGCTTCAGCTGCATTCTTACTAAGCCTATTTAAATCGTATCAATTATTTAACACAGCCTGTAATTTATCAGCCCAAACAATCTATGTGAGGCTAAGTACATGTTACACGCAAATGTGTGTAACTGAGCCATGACATGGTTTCGTTTAAAAGTACAGCTTTTTCCCCGATTGAGGAAAACGGCGTATGGCCACTGATTTATTCCACGAATGCCGTTAACATAATTATTATGAATAGCAAATGGATTATTTCAGTTACTGCTACACCAATATTTACAGTATTTCGGGATTTGAACTATAGGTTTTAATATTTTAATTGAGGCCTTGGGGTTTATAGAATTCGGGAATAACAGAGTTGGAAGGGTCTTCTAGTCCAACCCACTAATCGAGCAGAAGACTCTATACAAGGGGTGGCAAACTCGCGGCCGTGGGCTGGATGCGTCACGCACTGGCCACGCCCACGCCCGGTTTTGCGAAAGGGGAAAAAAGTCGCGATATGTCACAGGACGACGTGAGTTTGACACCCCTGCTCTATACCATTCCAGACAAATGGCTGTCCAGTCTCTTCTTAAAAACCTCCATGATGCAGCACCCACAACGTCTGAAGGCAAGCCATCCCACCGTTTGGTTGCTCTCACTGTCAGGAAATTTCTCCTTAGTTCTAGTTTGCTTTTGTCCATGGTTAGTTTCCATCTGTTGCTTCTTGTCCTGCCTTCTGGTGCTTTGGAGAATAGCTTGATCCCCCTCTTCTTTGTGGCAGCCCCTCAAATATTGAAAGACTGCTATCATGTCACCTCTAGTCCTTCTCTTTGTTAGATTAGACATAATACCCAGTTCTTGCACCCGTTCATCGTATGTTTTATATTATATGTAAGCTAGTTCTTCAAAGGCATTGTACAAACTACTGACAACTTGATTTTAACCACCCAATGCTTCATATTAATTTTAATAAATGACCATTTGAAAAGGTCGGCATTTATATGCGGCAACCCACACGATATTAAAATTAAAGGGGCAAGCAGACGTCTGCTTATACCTTCTGAAAGCAATTCTGAAGGAACTGTGAAATACAGGGCACATCAGGGTCCTGATCCCTACACTTCCTTCCACTGCAGGCAAACTGCCCACAGTCTGGAGTTTGATACTGATCGGCTCAAGGTTGACACAGCCTTCCATCCTTCTAAAGTTGGTAAAATGAGGACCCAGGTTGTTGGGGGCAATAGGCTGACTCTGTCAACTGCTTGGAGAGGGCTGTAAAGCACTGTGAAGCGGTATATAAGTCTAAGACTCTAAGTGCTATTGCTCTTTCTTTCTTTCTTTCTTTCTTTCTTTCTTTCTTTCTTTCTTTCTTTCTTTCTTTCTTCTTTCTTTCTTTTTCTTCCTTCCTTCCTTCTTTCTTTCTTTCTTTCTTTCTTTCTTTCTTTCTTTCTTTCTTTCTTTCTTTCTTTCTTTCTTTCTTTCTTTTTCTTTCTCTCTCTCTCTTCTTTCTTTCTTTCTCTTTCTTTCTTTCTTTCTTTCTTTCTCTCTCTCTCCTCTTTCTTTCTTTCTTTCTTTCTTTCTTTCTTTCTTTCTTTTTTTTCTCTCTCTCTCTTCTTTCTTTTTCTTTCTTTCTTTCTTTCTTTCTTTCTTTCTTTCTTTCTTTCTTTCTTTCTTTCTTTCTTTCTTTCATTCTTTCTTTCTTTCTTTCTTTCCTTCCTTCCTCCCCCCCTACCCCCTCCCCCTCTCTTTCTCCCTCCCCCAATGGTGCAGGTTTTCACAGGGATGTTTTTAATTTGCATAAGCAAATTAAAATGGATTGCTATCAGCTTGATGAAATTTATCTTTTTCTCGCTCTTTCACACCTATATTTAGGACATACACTTTTTGTCTTCTTAAGAAAAATCATTCAAGCACCTTTTTGAGTACGTTTGATGCTGCGCCGTAAGCTGCACATTTTTAGGGACAGATTGTGAACAATGTGGCTCTTGCACGTTGAGCTGGGAATGTGAATGGCCCTAAAAATCTTTCAGTTTAGGAATGCAAACCTGCCAAGCTGTAACTTCACAACTCGTTTCTCTCAGTTTGTGAAGGTTACAATAATAAACCACTTCTCCAAGTACAAGAATTATAACAACTTGATCCACTCAATTGTTTGGGGCCATATTTCACCACGTTGAATATTTCACCAGTATCTGGGGGTGCAGATAAGTAACAATCTGAACTGGTCTCTCCACACGCCATCCTTAGTGAAGCGTGCAAACCAGCATCTGCATTTCCTGCGTTGGATGAGGACAGCACATCTTTCTCCTTCCATCCTGGCCACTTTTTCCAGAGGCAGGGTGGAGAGTGTTTTAACAAACTGCATCCCTGTTTGGTTTGGTGGCAACAGTGCCTCAAATAGAAAGTCCATACAGAGAGTGGTGAGGACAGCAGAGAAGATTATAGAAAGCTCGCTTCCTGTCATTCAGGATACTGCGTATAAGCACTATGTGCTTAGAGCTCAAACCATTGTTAGAGACCCCACCCGCTTTGTGGTCTGTTTCTGTTGCTCTCCTCTGGGAGGAGGTTTCAAAGTATTTCTAGCAGGACTACCAGATTCTGTAACAGCTTTGTTCCCTAGGCCATCCGTCTGGTAAACTCGCAAGATTTGTTTTTCTCGCCATGTACATGTATACATCCAAAATAGACTGTGTTGTTTCTCTGTGTCATATAATATATGTGGGTACATGCAATTATCTATCTATCTATCTATCTATCTATCTATCTATCTATCTATCTATCTATCTATCTATCTATCTATCTATCTATCTATCTATCTATCCATCTATCCATCTATCCATCTATCCATCTATCCATCTATCTATCTATCTATCTATCTATCTATCTATCTATCTATCGTCTATCAACCTTGTCATGAGAGCTGTATGCAACGTAATTTCATTTTAATGGATGCCAAATAGTATACATTCAAAGTGACGAGATATTCTAAGTCAGGGGTGTCAAACTCAAGGCCCGCGGGCCGAATCTGGGCCCACAGGGTACTTAGATCATGGGGGCTACCCTAGAAACAGCGAAGGACTGGCCGACGGTGCCTCTGTCGGCAAAAATTGAGCTTGTGAGGGCCCTCGCAAGCTCCATTTTCGCCGGCAGAGGATTGCAGGAGGCTATCCCAGCCAAAAACAGAGCTCGGGAGCCCGTTTTCGCTGGCAGAACGCTTGGGTCACCATAGGCACCCCTAACACGAGTGACATCAAGCTGGCCATGCCCACCCTGGTCATGCCCACCCTGGCACCCCAAGCTCAAACACAACTTTGATGCAGCCCTCAATGAAATCGAGTTTGACACCCCTGTTCTAAGTTCTAAGTCTTAACTGGGGTCAACGAAAGAAGTTGAAAGCCTCGAGAAGGCATCTAGTTATTTACTCCAACCGAGTTGCATTTAATCGTCCTACTATCAAAACTAGTTCGCTGATTATGTACAACATGTGAATCAATCTTGACGAAAGTGAATTATACCATGGAACATTGTGCTTTAATTTAATCTCATTTCCTGGAGTATGTGTAATTAAGTGTACTGAATACATTTTAAAGAAAACAGGCTAACGATTATGATCTGACAGAGAAAACATCATAGGAGTTTATTTTATTAACTGCCGACGGAATTCTTCTATCAAAGTCCGCAGGATATTCGGTAAAGAGCTCTCCTGAATTATTGGCTTTTTAAAAATGTATCTGCAGAAATTACTTTAACTATGATCAATTGACTACTTAGAGCTTTTGTGGAAATGAAGCTCCATTAATTACACTCTTCATTATTTAAACAAGGACTCTCGTTTTCAAAGCCCTTTAGCCAGCGTGGTTTAATTAATCCACATACCACCTTTCATTATTAGCCCCATAAATCACAAAGAATAACCATTCACAACAATTGTAATTGGGAAAAAAATGATCCCTTGATGGAAAGCAGACCACTAACACCGCTCAGCAAAATCCAACGTAAATCCATTATTAAGTCAAATTAAGTTATGACTTCTTGGGTTTAGTTCTGTGGTTTGCCCAAAAAATAATAATAATCCCAAAATACCAGCTAACAGTCGCATGAATGCAATATGAAATTTAATGAAAACAACATTAGCCAGTATTAAGTTTACCAAAAAGCACTTGAAGGATGTTCAGACTGTGAGGAACAAACTCTAAGCGGGCTTTCATGTGTTTTGAACACTGAGGACAGCCTTCCATCTAGCCATAAAGCCCAGATTGGTGGAAGGCTGCAGCGATGGTTGTCCTTCTAGAACTCTCTCCCATCTCCACCTAGGATCTCTGGAGCTCAGTCAGGTTCTTGGTCACCTCTCTTACTAAAGGCCTTCTTCTCCCCCGATTGCTCAGTTTGACTGAGTGACCAGCTCTTGGAAGGATCATGCTTGTGCCAAACTTCTTCCATTTGAGAGTTATGGAGGCCACTGTGCTCTTAGCAACTTTCAGTGCAGCAGAAATTTTATTGTAGCCTTCCCCAGATCTGTGCAAATTTCTAGGTTCCATCATATCTCAAGACCTAAAATGGTCACCTAACATCAAAAACGTCATCAAAAAAGCACAACAAAGAACGTTCTTTCTGCGCCAACTCAGGAAGCTCAAACTTCCCAAGGAGCTGCTGATACAGTTCTATAGAGGAATCATTGAGTCTGTCATCTGCACCTCTATAACTGTCTGGTTTGGTTCTGCAACCCAACAAGACAGACACAAACTTCAGAGGATAATCAGAACTGCGGAAAAAACAATTACTGCCAACCTGCCTTCCATTGAGGACCTGTATACTGCACGAGTCAAAAAGAGGGCCGTGAAAATATTTACTGATCCCTCGCATCCTGGACATAAATTGCTTCAACTCCTACCCTCAAAACGTCGCTATAGAGCACTGCACACCAAGACAACTAGACACAAGAACAGTTTTTTCCCGAACGCCATCACTCTGCTAAACAAATAATTCCCTCACCACTGTCAAACTATTCACTAGGCTGCATTACTATTACTATTAGTTTTTCTCATCGTTCCTATCACCCATCTCCTCCCACTTAGGACTGCATGACTGTAACTTGTCGCTTGTATCCTTACGATTTATATTCATACTGATTGTTTCCTGAATTGCTTACTTGAACCCTATGACAACCATTCCTGACAAATGTATCTTTTCTTTTATGTACACTGAGAGCATATGCACCAAAGACAAATTCCTTGTGTGTCCAATCACACTTGGCCAATAAAGAATTCTATTCTATTCTATTCTAATCCTGTTTCTGAGCTCTGTGGGCAGTTCCTTTGACCTCGTGGTTTTTGCTCTGCTACAGTCTGCATTGTCAGCTGTGACGCCATCTGTAGAGAGGTGTGTGTGCCTTTCAGTGGTATTCAGCAGGTTTTGACCAGTTCTAGAGAACCGGCAGTGGAAACTTTGAGTAGTTCGGAGAACCAGGAAATACCACCTCTGACTGGCTCCTCTATTCTCTGCCTCCCGAGTCCCAGCTGATCGGGAGGAAATGGAGATTTTGCAGTATCCTTCCCCTGCTACGCCCACCAAGCCACGCCCACCAAGCCACGCCCACAGAACCGGTAGTAAACATTTTTGAATCCCACCACTGGCTTTCCAAATCATGTCCAATTGATTCAATTTACCCACAGGTCGACTCCATTCAAGGTGTAGAAACATGTCAGCAACGCTCAAGAGAAATGGGAGGCACTGGAGCTAAATTTCATGTTATTGCAAAGGGCCTGAATACTTATGCAAATCTAATATTTCAGGTTTTTTAAAAAAATAAATTTACAGACATTTCTAAAATTCTGTTTTTACTTTGTCTTTATGGGATACTGAATGTAGATTAATGAGGGGCAGGGGAGAAATGAATTTCAACAACTATAGCACTGGTGGGTTCCTACCGGTGCGGTCTACTCTACCGCACTGGTAGCGTCCGGCTGATTACGCAATTTGCACGCGACACCGGTCCGTCATCTTCACCGGTCCATCGCGCACCGCCATCTTTTTTCAGAATTTTTGGGGGGTTTTTTTGCTTCTTGTGCATGCACGGGAGCAAAATCGCACAAGGGGGCGCATGCACGTAGCGTGCGTGCATGCGCATGAAACGTGGAGATGCGCACGCAGCACACCAGTAGCAAGGTAAGAGAGCAACCCACCACTGAACTGTAGCATAACAAAATTGACAAAAGTGAAGGGGTTCTGAATACTTTCTGAATGTCCTGCATATTCCTTTTTCTGGTGATCGGAACTGAATTGGGGAAGCAATTGATCTTGGCTCAAACATGCAGTGGAACCTAAAATACAGTTAATCATTAAAATGATCAGATAGTTAGTTACATTTCCATCCAAATTAGGGAAATGAATCGTCCAACATATAATTCTAAGACTTATTTCTAAATGTTGGGTTCTTTCCCATACTTCCATTTATTGCCTGATTTATTTCACTGGATTAAAAAAAATTAGATCAAAAGGGGACAACAAAAATGAGTGAAAAATTCAGTGGGAAAAAGGTAATGTATTGATCAGATTAGTATAACACCATAAGCTCCAAAGCCATTCTATCAAAACATCCAACAGAGAGATAGCATTAATAACATTAAACTTCTTCATCTGTTTTAGGCTGGAGGCTAAAACATACAAAGAACGGTTGCAGGAACTGGGTTTGTCTAGTCTAGTGAAAAGAAGGACCAGGGGAGATATAACAGCAGTGTTCCAATATTTGATAGGCTACCCCAAAGAAGGGAGGTGTCAACCTATTCTCCAAAACACTTGAGGGCAGGACAAGAAGCAATGGATGGAAACTAATCAATGAGAGGACCAACCTAGAACTAAGGAGAAACTTCCTAACAGTGACAACAATTAACCAGTGGAACAGCTTGCCTCCAGAAGTTGTGGGTGCTCCATCAATGGAGGCTTTTAAGAAGAGGTTGGACAGCCATTTGTCTGGAATAAGGTCTCCTATTATAGCCGGGAGTTGGACTAGAAGACCTCCAAAGTCCCAACTCTGATATTCTAATTAATACGTTTATGATAAAAATAAGAAGCTCCCCTCTGGGAGGAGGCTTCCAAGTATTTATAGCAGGATTACGAGATTCTGTAACAGCTTTGTACCTTATGTCATCCATTCAGAGGTTGTTAAAAGAGGTAGAGGTAAGAGTTTCCCCTGTCTAATTGTCCAATGCTCATCTCCATTTCTTAAGCTGAGGGAGCCAGCATTGTAGAAAGACACTTCCGTGATCATGCGGCAGGCGTGACTATTCGCCAAGGTGCATGGAACACTGTTTTCCCATTTAAGTGGTACCTATTTATCTACTCGCATTTCCATGCTTTTGAACTGCTAGCTGGGCAGGAGTTGAGGCAAGGATGGGAGCTCACCCCGTCATGTGACGCTCGGGTCTCGAACCTGGGTTGTCAACTTTCCAGTGTCTTTAACTAGCTAAAACCGCTAGAACGAGTGGTGCAGGCTAATCCTATTGGGGTGAGTTGGTTCCTCGGCTATTTACCAACGAAGGACCACACACAATTGTTGATATCTTTCCTTTTTTAAAAAATAAAAATAAAAATCCTATGACATGCTGAGGGTTGAAGTCCTGACATATCTGAAGGAAATTTTATGAGGGACACTGTTTTTAGTTCACCACAATGCAGGGGTGGGTTCCTATTTACCTCGCTGTCAGTTTGCTTCCTCCCATGCCGTGTGGGCGCATGCGTGCTTCGCATGCACGTGCATGCGCAGTGGCAAAAAATCCAGAAAAAAAACAGAAAACAAGATGGCGACTGCATGCACAGTGCTGGAAACTCAGCTTCTGCACATGCTCAGAACAAAATAAAAAAATAAAAAATAAAAAAATAAAAAAATTAAAAAATTAAAAAATTAAAAAATTAAATTTTAAAAAATTTAAATTTAAAAAAATTCAAAAAAATTCAAAAAAGAGATGGCGGTGCCCACGGACCGGCACCGACCAAACTGGGTCGGTGATGTCATCATGACATCACCAGCGGGTTGCTATCGGTTTGCCCAAACCAGTCCGAACCAGGAGGAACCCACCCCTGCCTCAATGGGAAGACAATGTCGTTTCCTAGGTTGAGGGATGATCTGAGCTGTCGTTTTCTCCATGACTGGCATAGAAGTTTGAAGTGAAATATATCCCAGTCTCAAAGTGAACAGGAAGCACACCCAGGGGAGGTAATTGCTTAACAAAAATTCCGTTGATTAAAACCGGGGAAGTTAAGGATAGATAATTAAATCTAAATTAATTACACACTTGGTGTTAAAAACCAGTGTAATTTGTGTGGGTCTGAAAAGCTCAAATTGCTTCTGAATTTCACCGTTCATTTTCCAGTCACCCTCACCTAATTTCATCAAAGTGATCTCGTTGGTAGCATGGTTAGAACGGCGTCTAATTCTTGTATCCATTTTTACACTCATCCATGCTAATACTGTATTGTTCCTTCTTTTTGTAACTCCTTTCCTGTTGTTTTGCTTTAATTGCCCATTGCAACATATCTGACAGCAATCAGGGCTTTTGGGGTGCAGAGATCCACAACTTACAACCATTCGTTTAGTGGTCATAATTTAGTCCTTGACTTATGACCGCAATTAAGCTCAAAATTTCCATGACTAAGCAGGACAGCTGTTAAGCGAGTTGTCAGAGTTCCGACTGATGCCCTAATTAAATCATGAGCCTCGACCCAAGCTTCAAAAGAAATCCAGTTATTTATCAGGAGTTTCATGTCAGCACGGTACAAGTGAAGCCAACTCTGACCCCATGTAATTTACGGCCCAGGCTTGACCTTGTTTCCCCCCCGTCTCCCCAGGGTGTGTCATCAGTCACATTCGCCAACGAAGCAATTTCATTGGTGAAGAGATCACTCCCCTCCGGCCACTGTGGGTAACCCCGGGAGACAGCCTTGACAGAGATATGCCTGGAATGTGCTTTTGTTTTCGGCTGCTGTGCTGCTTCACCGTAGCTGCAAGTTCGTTTCCCCATCCCCCTTGCCTGTGGCAACTCAAGAGCAGGCCAGGGATGCTTTGCGAGTTGACACGAGCTTTGCCCCATCTTACAACCTTTCTTGCCGCAGTTGTTAAGTTAGTGACACAGTTATTAAGTGAATCCGGCTTCCCCATGGACTTTGCTTGTCTGAAGGATGCAAAAGGGGATCCCATGACCCCAGGACACTGCAACCGTCATACGTACATGCCAGCTGCCAAGCATCTGAATTTTGATCATGTGACCACAGAGATGCTGCAACGGTGTGAAAAAATCATAAGTCACTTTTTTCAGTGCCGTTACAACTTCAGATGGACATTAAAGAAATGGTTGTAAATTGAGGACTACCTGTATTCCCCTTGAATTAACAACAACAACAACAACAATAGTAACCTGTATCAACCATCAGTGCCAGTCAGATATTTGTGATACATTTTTAAATGTTCGGTTGACAGTTTCATGTTTAATGAATAAAATAATGATAATGATAATGATAATGATAATGATAATAATGATAATGATAATGATAATGATAATGATAATGATAATGATAATAATAATAATAATAATAATAATAATAATAATAATAATAATAATAATAATAATAATAATAATAATAATAATAATAATAATAATAATAATAATAATAATAATAATTGTTCAAGAACAAGCACTACAAACTAATGCCATGAAAGCGAAGATACAAAAATCCACTGACAATCCAAACTGCCAACTTTGCAGTGAGAAAGTCGAAACTGTTTCACACTTAATATGTGAGTGCAGCAAAATCGCGCAAACTGATTACAAAGTTAGACATGATTGAGTTGCTAAATTAGTCCACTGGTCATTATGCAAAAAAATGACATACCTGTATCCGAAAAGTCATGGGAGCACAAAGTGGAAAAAGTTACTGAAAATGAGACGGTGAAGATCTTGTGGGACTTTCGAATACAGACGGATCGTCATTTGGAACACAACATGCCAGATATCATGGTTGTCGAAGGCCGAAGAGTACAGTTTATTGATATCGCTGTACTAGGAGATGCCAGAGTCGAAGAAAAAGAATTGGAAAAAATTACAAAATACCGCGACCTGGCCATCGAAACTACACGGCTATGGATGAAACATGTAACAGTGATACCCATTGTCATTGGGGCACTTGGTACCATGTCCAAGAATTTCACAAAACACACCAAGAAATTGCAGCTTCCTGCAATAACACCAGCGGAACTGCAAAAACTGCGCTATTCGGAACATCATATATTTTAAGAAGATACTTGGTTGAAACCTAGGACGCTGGCAGCAACCCGTATCAACCATTAGCACCAGTCAGTGGTATTTGTGACACATTTTTAAATGTTCAGTTGACCGAGTTTCATGTTTAATGAATAATAATAACAATAATAATAATAACAATAATAATAATAATAATAATAACAACAACAACAACAACAACAACAACAACAATAATAATAATAATATCATCATTCAGTCATTTTGAGGACTTAGGGTTTTTACACGGAATTATCCATATTTTGCAAAATTGCTATTTCCTTAACATCCATTTTTGTTTAGAATGTCATCAAGTATGTTTTTTTTAAATCACATGTCAAGTAGTAACTGTATAAGGAACCCAAAGTGCCATCAAAGAAACAGAACTATTTCCTTTGTGGTTTCCATGGAGAGACAGTGCTGGGAAAATTATTATTTACAATAACGCAGGATTATTGTCCGCGGTGCTTCCTGAGCTCGCTTGTTTTCTTGCAAACCTTTCATTATCCAACTAGGGGTAGGTACCCTGATGCTGTTACCTAGCTGAGTAGCGAAACATCAACCCTGAGCTACAAATATTCTCTTTTGTTGCTAAGGGGGGATTATGTTTACTTACATTGGAACAGAGATGCAATTTTCCCATTTGTCTGCTTTCATTCTACACTAAGGTGACCAGACGTCCCGCTTTTGGCGGGACAGTCCCGCTTTTTGATAATTTGTCCCGCGTCCCGTGGCGTTTCAAAAAAGTCCCACTTTTTTCGGCCGGGCCAGTCGTTCGGCGTAGAGCCGATGGAACTGGCGGCAGTCGCGGCGCGGGCTTCTCCCGCACGCTTCCCCCGCCCGGCTGGATGCCGCCATTCGGGTTATTTTGCCCTCTGTACATGCGCAGAACGCTTTGCGCATGCGCAGAGGACAAAATAACCTGAATGGCGGCGTCCAGCCGGGCGGGGGAAGCGGGCAGAAGAAGCCCCGCGCCGCGACCGCCGCCAGTTCCATTGGCTCTACGCCAAACGACTGGCCCGGCCGAACCGGCAGGATTTCACCCCTGCTCTGCGGCGACGAACAGGTAAGCCTGCGCCAGTAGGAACCCACCCCTGGCTGCGATGAAGGTGGGGTGTTTGGGGGGGGGTGCACAAAGCTGCAGGATAAGAGAGACGGACCCCTCCCATCTTGCTCCCCTAGAACCCCCCCCATCAATGGTGTCCCGCTTTACAAAAAATAAAATCTGGTCACCTTATTCTACACACATTGTAGTCATAATTTTAAGTGTACTTTTTCATCTTTAAGCAGACCGTCCTTAACCTTAGACCTTACCCAGCATACAAAATAACAGAACCGGAAGGAACATCGGAAACTGATCCCTCTTTTAAGTCCGCCCTCAGATTCTGCCATACTTTCTCTTACATCTCCCCCATTCACACCTTTATTCTTCATTTTATCTGACCATTCAATGAATTCTAGGACAATAGTCTAAGGCAGGGGTGTCAAATTCGATTCCATTGAGGACCGCATCAGGGTTGTGTTTGACTTCGGGGGGCTGGGGTGGGCATGGCCAGGGTGGGTTGTGGGCAGCTCGACATCACTCGTATCGGGGCCGCCCATCCTCACCTCAGTCTGTGGACTGTTTACCACACAATCAAGCCATATAAACCCATTAATAAAAACTCAGATTAAAAAAAAAAACCAGGGTTGAGGAATGAATTAAAATGTACACGTAAAAAATAAATTAAAAAAAAAATCAATTAAAATTTATCTTGTATTCAGGAGAGAAAACCCTCCATCCGTGGCTGTTCAAGACGTCAGCAGCTTTCGTGGTCCATTCGGTCTCCAAATTTCACAATCACTTTTAAAAAGAAAACACTTTTTAAAAATACTTTTTGCGGCTTTAAACCATGGCCATGGATCTCAAGATTTAAATATAACCTTTCTAAGAAGGTATAATTAAAAAAAATACTAGACTGTGCAGAAATGGGCAGATTAACACTGAAGGTAAAAGAAAAAGAAGACACAGAATACTTTCAAACTTGGGACTTATTTTATCAATGGTTGGACAACAGAGGTAGAAATTCGGAATTTAAGATGTAAACCAGAGGTGGGATTCAGCAGTTTCTGACCAGTTCTGGAGAACCGGTAGCGGAAATTTTGAGTAGTTCGGAGAATCAGTAAATGTTAAGAGGGGGGCAATCCCCCGTGGAGGTCGATGGATCTTTGCTTCCTTTTTGAAGTCATTCTCATTAGAAAGTAAAACCGAGATTCAGATCTAATTAACAAAATATTTATTTCAGTAGAAAAGTAATAAAAAGAATTCCTTAATAAACTACATCTTATCGGCTAATGAAAAAGTCACGTCTACCTTCGGCAGAAATGGAGGAAGAGAAGGAGGGAGTTGACTTCTGGAATGCAGGCATGCGTAGTAGAACATATCACATGTCTGCTTGACCATAAATACAAGAAACAGTAGAAAACATAGAGATGCACAAACTGACAATATTCACATCGTGACAGTAAATGCCACCTCTGACTGGCCCCGCCCCCATCTATTCTCTGCCTCCCGAGTCCCAGCTGATTGGGAGGAAATGGGGATTTTGCAGTAACCTTCCGCTGGAGTGGGGTGGGGATGTCACGCCCACCAAGCCACGCCCACAGAACCGGTAGTAAAAAATTCTGAAACCCACCACTGATATAAACGAATTGACCCAGACAGTGCACTGTTCTTTAAACACATATTGTATGTAAAAGAGAAAACCAATAAAAATATATTTTTTAAAAAAGATTTAACATTTCTTCAACGCTTCACGGACTCACTGTGACAACATTTGCAAGAACTGGACATGGCTAATCTAGTGAAGAGAAGGACCAGGGGAGACATGATAGCAGTCTTCCAATATTTGAGGGGTTGCCACAGAGAGGAGGGGGTCAAGCTATTTTCCAAAGCACCCGAAGGCCAGACAAGGAGTAATGGATGGTAACTGGTCAAGGAGAGATTCAACCTGGAAATAAAGAGAATTTTTCTGACAGCGAGAGCAATCAACCAGTGGAACAAAAGTTGCCTTCAGAAGTTGTGAGAGCTCCAACAATTGAGAGGAAATTGGACTGCCATTTGTCAGAAATGGTGTAGGGAATCCTGCTTGAGCGGGGGGTTGGGCTAGATGACCTACAAGACAGGGGCGGGTTCCTAATTTTTTTACTACCACTCTGCGGGCGTGGCTTATTTTGTGGGTGTGGCTTGCCAGCCATGTGACCGGGTGGGCATGGGCCTCGGGAGCTTGACAGCGGCCAGAGAAACAGGGGGGGCATTGCCCACCCACAACACAGCCCCCCGCAGCGGGAGCAGCAAGACCGTGGCAGCGGTTCTTCTAGGAGGCTCCGTCCGGCCTGAATGCGTCTTCCCATTCGATGATCCTAGGCTCCTGCTGCCCGTTCCCCCTCCCCTCAGCAGCTCGAGAAGTCTCGAACATGTGAAAATGCCTGGGATCATCACCGCGCGTTCGTGGCTTCTCGGACTGCTGAAGGGAGGGGAACTGAGGTAGGTCCTGCCGCCCATTCCCCCTCCCCTCAGCAGTTCGAGAAGCCTCAAACATGCGAAAATGCCTGGGATCATCACCGCGCGTTCGTGGCTTCTCGGACTGCTGAAGGGAGGGGAATGGAGATAGCTCCTGCCGCCCGTTCTTTCAGCGTCTCACGCGCTCCCTCAGCCATCCTCCCCTGCTTGGACTCACTGTGGGGTAGGAAGGCAGCGCATGCGCAGTGCAGGAAGCTCGGCTTCTGGGCATGCGCAGAAGAAAATCTTTTAAAAAAAAATTTAAATTTTTTTTTAAAAAAATGGCGACACCCAGGCACCAGCAACCGATCGCACCGGTACTGTGACGTCACCAGCGGGCCGCTACCGGTGCTATAGAGTGGACCGCACCGGTAGGAACCCACCACTGCTACACGGTCCCTCCCAACTCTGTTACTCTGTTACTCTGTTTTAGCACAAAGAAAAGGAAGGCAGGAAGAGCCTACACCACTTAAAGACTCCCTAAGGAAAGGTTGATTCACAATTCAAAGCTTTAATTAACTTCTCTGCTCATCAGTTAAAATTTAGGGCTCCAGGGGAAAGAAGCCGGAAAGGCAGGGGAACAAGAGGTGGTTTAGATGCCAAATGAATATTTAAGACAGGTTCATAACAAGCAAGAGAAACCTACAGGCAGCGTCAAAGAAATATCTGTAATGATTTCTCTTCTTCTATCAGAATTTTTGCCTTTCACAAATAAGCTGCAGTTTTATGAGAAGAAACAACCTCAGGAAACAGGGAGCGTTATCCAAAGTACGGCCAATACAGGTAAAGTCCTCGACTTATGACCACAATTGAGCCCAGCATTTCTGTTGCTAACTGAGACCATTGTTAAGTGAGTCTTGCCCCATTTGATGAATGTTCAGACCTCGGTTGTTAAGTGAATCACTGCAGTTGTTAAGTTAGTAAGACGGTTGTTAAGTGAATCTGCCTTCCCCATTGACTTTGCTTGTCAGAAGGTCGCAAAACGGGAGCACTTGACCCCGGGACCCTGCAACCGTCATAAATATGAGTCAGTGGCCAAGCGTCTGAATTTTAACCAAGGGCTACAATGGTTGTATGTGCGAAAAACGATAACAAGTGACTTCTTCCAGTGCTGTAACTTCGAACAGTCACTAAATGAACCGTTGTAAGACAAGGACTACCTGCATTTAATTTGAAAAATATTTTAACAGAATAACAGAAGGGACCTTGGAGGTCTTCTAGTCCAACCCTCTGAGCTAGCAGGAGACTCTATACCAGTGATGGAGAACCTTTTTTGGTTCGCGTGCCAAAAAGGGGGGGTGCATGCGCTAGCGCGCACACGCATGCCCACACCCATTCCCTCCCCCCCACGCATGCGCACAACCCCCCCATGATGCCCCCTGTGCATGCGCACACACCCCCACCCCCGTGCAAAGGCCTTACCGGAGCCTGGGATGGTAAAAAACAACGAAACGGGCAAACCGGAAGTTCGGAAAAACGCACTTCCGGTTTGTCCGTTTCGTCGTTTTTTGCATTCCGGGGCTTCGGGAAGCTTTCCTGAACCCTCCGGAGTGCAAAAAACAGCTCACCAGCAAACCGGAAGTGCATTTTTCCGCACTTCCGGTTTGCCGGTGGGCAACGCTCGTGTGCCCTCCGCTATGGCTCCGCGTGCCACCTGTGGCACGCGTGCCATAGGTTCGCCATCACGGCTCTATACCATTTAGGATGATTGTCTCCCATACAGATAGTCCTCAACTTACAACAGTTCATTTAGTGACCGTTCAAAGTTACGACGTCACTGAAAAAAAGTGACGTATGACCGTTTTTCACACTTACGATCGTTTTAGTGTTCCAGGGTCATGTGATCCCCTTTTGCGACCTTCTGACCGGTAAAGTCAATGGGGAAGCCAGCTTCACTTAACGACAATGTTACTAACTTAACAGCTGAAAGGATTCACTTAACGACTGTGGCAAGAAAGGTCATAAAATGGGGCAAAACCCACTTAGCAAATTTTTCACTTAGCAACATAAATTTGGGGCTCAATTGTGGTCGTAAGTTGAGGACTACCTGTATTTTGCTACTTAAACGGCCTGGATGAACTATTGATAAAGCACATGGAAATTGTCAGCAGGTAAGGAAAAAGCACTCATAAGTTTTAACTCATTTAAATACACAACCACAACTTCTCAATGTCAGCGATCCATGCTCTATGTTGGTGTTTCTGCTCCCAACCTGTTCCATACCCTATTTTTTTTCTTATTTAGCTTTTCGCTTCGTGTGCCTATTTCTTCTTGCATTCGTTTTTTATTGGCACATTGAGGTATTCTTTAGAATTGTAACCATAGCAACAAACGGATAAAAGAAAGACTTCAGCAGGCAACATCCGTTACAGGGTTTGTTTGCTCCAAAGGCAACTTCTGGCTTGTAGGGATTAGGAGGAGGAAGAGGAGGAGGAGAGGAAGAGGAAGAGAGGAGGAGGAGGAGAGGAAGAGGAAGAAAAGCAGGAGGAGGAAAGGAGGAGGAGGAAAGGAGGAGGAGAGGAAGAAGAAGAAGAAGAAGAAGAAGAAGAAGAAGAAGAAGAAGAAGAAGAAGAAGAAGAAGAAGAAGAAGAGGAGGAGGAGGAGGAGGAGGAGGAGGAGGAGGAGGAGGAGGAGGAGGAGGAGGAGGAGGAGGAGG
Source organism: Diadophis punctatus similis (assembly GCA_023053685.1). Lineage (NCBI taxonomy): Eukaryota > Metazoa > Chordata > Lepidosauria > Squamata > Dipsadidae > Diadophis > Diadophis punctatus. The sequence continues at coordinate 80,251,462 of JALIGW010000004.1, read as the reverse complement.
AGGAGGAGGAGGAGGAGAGGGAGAGGGAGAGGGAGAGGGAGAGGGAGAGGGAGAAGAAGGAGGAGGAGGAGAGGAAGAGGAAGAGGAAGAAGAGGAGGAGGAAAGGAGGAGGAAAGGAGGAGGAGAGGAAGAGGAAGAGAGGAGGAGGAGGAGGGGGGAGGAGGAGGAAGAAGAAGAAGAAGAGGAGGAGGAGGGGGAGAGGGAGGGGAGGGGGAGAGGAAGAGGAAGAAAAGAAGAGGAAGAGGAGGAGGAGGAGGAGGAGGGAGGGAGGAAGGGCAGGAGGAGAAGGAGAAGGAGAAGGAGAGGGAGGGGGAGAGGGAGAGAGAGAAGAAGAAGGAGGAGGAGAGGAAGAGGAAGAAGAGGAGGAGGAAGAAAGGAGGAGGAAAGGAGGAAAGGAAGAAGAGAGGAGGAGGAGAAAGGAGGAGGAGGAGGAGGAAGAAAAAGAGGAGGAGGGGGAGAGGAAGAGGAAGAAAAGAAGAGGAAGAGGAAGAGGAGCAGGAGGGAGGGAGGAGGGGCAGGAGGAGAAGGAGAGGGAGGGGGAGAGGAAGAAGAAGAAGAGGAGGGGTGGATAAGAATACGAAGGAGAAGAAGGAGAGAAAGAGGAAGAAAAGAAGAGGAGGAGGAAGGGAGGGAGGGAGGAGGGGTAGGAGGAGAAGGAGAGGGAGAGGGAGAGGGAGGGGGAGAGAAAGAAGAAGAGGAGGAGGAGGAGAGGAAAAGGCAGAAGAAGAAGACATGAACTTCCACTGAAATATAAAATCTAGTATTTGTTAAAGTAAAATTAATTTTAGAGTAATTAAAATTATTCAAATCATTTGTAATCCTATTTATTTATCCAGCCTAATAAAACGGGCTCTTTCTGAGGACGACCGAGTAAACCATTTATATATTTCTTTCCAATATTTAAGCACAACTCAACAAAAAAAAATATCTGTCAGGCATGAAGAATTAGGACCCCCACCTTTAGTTCCAATTGATTTATTGCTCCTACCTATGCATAGGAATCTAATCAACAAATGGTCTCAGCACTAAATTGGTGCTAGATAAAGTCAATGGAATTCGAGAGGAGTTTGGATTTAGACCCTTTGTGGCAATGTAATGACTCCAGGCTGCTTCCTCTCTTGACTCCGCCCCAACTCTGCCTGTCCTTCTCCTACATGGAAAATTGACCTACATGGCACTGCTTTCCTATTCTGGTCTACCTTGAAGGTCTGACATATATGTGTGCATATATGTATATATGCCTGTGTCCCCCTAAATATACCTGTGTCCCCCTAAATATAGCAAGCACCCTATTAATGGTCTAGAATCCTCCCTCCTTAAAAGCTCCCCTTTAAAAACAATTCAGGAGAGATCCCATTTTAAATACTCGAGCTAAGCAGAAAACATTATGCATGCATACATAAATAATTCCCCGAATAAATAACTTAGATAAACCAGCCCATCTGATTTCTTTTTTTTTTTCATCAAAGCAATTTTATTATCGTTAAGTTTAAGGAGACCTATGGTTGCAAAAGCCCCGAAGAGCAATAAAAATAACTCGGGGAGATGAGAAAATGCTACCTCCAGCTACCATTTTGCTTAATGCATTCCTGTTAATTACACCCACTAATTAAAAAAAAAATAAATTAGCATGGATTTTGCCTTTTTGAAAAATGTCCTTTTTAAAAAAAAAAAAATTGTAGAAACCGAGGAAGCGCGAGTCTGAGCTATCTAGCCAGGGGTGGGAGAAAAAAAACCTACCTGCAGCTTTTGCAATTAGTGAAAATTATTTTGTTAAGTACGAAACAAGGTAGTTCTTATGGAAATTAGGAAGTGTTACAAGAAGGGTTGTTTTTTTTTAAAAAAAATATTATTAGTATGCATTAAAATCACCCATCGATCTCCCCGAGGCAGTAATGTAAGTGATGGTCATAATAGGAAGGAAATCATATTCTGATCAGGTTCAAAGTCTTCAATCAAGAATGCGCTCACAGCATTTGTAAGTGAAATGCGGTCCATGTTCCGCATCTCAGATCAGTTATTTGATGGCAAACCAGAAAGAGCTGCGTGTTCGTTCACCTCGGGTCTCTAAAATGCATCTAGGATTCAGCAACCACATTCTGTTGACATTGCATGCAGAGGGCTCTTTTATCGTGACTTAAGCTTAAGGGTTGTGGCATCTTTCCGAGCCTTTGAGTTCATTCAACTATAGCTCCTGTAAGAAGGTTTAGAGATTACAGAGTTGGAAGGGACCTTGTAGGTCATCTAGTCCAACCCCCCACCCAAGCAGACCCTACACCATTTCTGACAAAATGGCAGTCCAGTCTCTTCTTGAAAACTTCTAGGGATGAAGCTCCCACAACTTCTGAAGGCAACTTTTGTTCCACTGGTTGATTGCTCTCGCTGTCAGAAAAATTCTCCTTATTTCCAGGTTGAATCTCTCCTTGACCAGTTACCATCCATTACTCCTTGTCTGGCCTTCGAGTGCTTTGGAAAATAGCTTGACCCCCTCCTCTCTGTGGCAAACCTTCAAATATTGGAAGACTGCTATCACGTCTCACCTGGTCCTTCTCTTCACTAGACTAGCCATGCCCAGTTCCTGCAACTGTTAATTGTATGTTTTAGCCTCAGGTCCCCTAATCATCCTGGTTGCTCTTCTCTGCACAGTTTCTAGAGTCTCAACATCTTTTTTATAGTGTGGTGATCAAAACTGGATGCAGCATTCTAGGTGTGGTCTTAATAAGCCTTTGTAGAGTGGTATTAGTACCTCACTTGATCTTGATTGTATCCCTCTGTTAATGCAATTTAGGATTGCATTGGCTTTTTTGGCTGCTGCTGCACACTGCTGGCTCATATTGAATTGGTTGTCCACTAAGACTCCAAGATCCCTCTCACAGTTCCTGCTGGTTTCACTCAGTCTGTATGTGTACTTTTGGTTTTTCTTGCCTAAGTGTAAGACTTTACTTTTCTCTACATTCAATTTCATTTTCTTAGATAGGGCCCAGTGTTCAAGTCTCATGTGATGTTGTGGGTAAGTTGTTGAGTTACTACAGGTAGTTCTCGACTCACAATCATTGGTTTAGTGACAGTTCAAAGTAACTTCCCCTGAGATACAGATACTCTCCTCGACCAATACTTGAGTCATTGGCATGTCCCTTAACTACTCCTACTTTCAAGAAACCAAATCCCCAGTGCTCCAGCTAATCCCTCCATCGCATCAAATACAAAACTAAGAGTAAACATTAAAATTTAAAAAACATTCTACAGAGGAATCATTGAGTCTGTCATCTGCACCTCTATAACTGTCTGGTTTGGTTCTGCAACCCAACAAGACAGACACAGACTTCAGAGGATAATCAGAACTGCAGAAAAAACAATTACTGCCAACCTGCCTTCCATTGAGGACCTGTATACTGCACAAGTCAAAAAGAGGGCCGTGAAAATATTTACTGACCCCTCACATCCTGGACATAAATTGTTTCAACTCCTACCCTCAAAACGTCGCTATAGAGCACTGCACACCAAGACAACTAGACACAAGAACAGTTTTTTCCCGAACGCCATCACTCTGCTAAACAAATAATTCCCTCACCACTGTCAAACTATTCACTGTCTGCATTACTATTACTATTAGTTTTTCTCATCGTTCCTATCACTCATCTCCTCCCACTTATGACTGTATGACTGTAACTTGTTGCTTGTATCCTTACGATTTATTTTCATATTGATTGTTTCCTGATTACTTAATTGAACCCTATGACAACCATTCTTGACAAATGTATCTTTTCTTTTATGTACACTGAGAGCATATGCACCAAAGACAAATTCCTTGTGTGTCCAATCACACTTGGCCAATAAAGAATTCTATTCTATTCTATAAAATAACTGGCTTCTGAAGTTCTTTAGATGTATATGAAATCCTGCATTTAGTACTGACACTATATGTAGTTAGAGGCCAACGAACAACAAGGAAAGAAATCAGAAAGGCTACCAAACTTACTCTTTACTAACACCCAACCATGCAAAACTTCTTTGTATAAGTTGACAAAAGTGGCGTATAAATTATTTTTCCTTCCGCACTGCATTCTACCCTCCATTCCCCACATCTCAATATTCTAAGCAAGCTGTCATATCATCCATTTCCTCGGAATTGTGTTTTTTTTTATGTATATTGATGCTAGCAGCCAATAACTAATTAGCAAAAAGTAAATTATCCACTTGTCACAAAATGCCTACTATTTATGGCAAAAAGATGTCAGCGAAGTTAAGCTTGGTATTTACAGAACGCAAAGTGTTACCACAAAAGAGCAAATATATTTAGCAAGAGTGCAAACTGAATTCTGGAAATGTTCAATAGCTGGGAAAGTTAGTTAAAATATGATAATGGAGGGGGGGAAATCTTGGAGGGACGAGGATCGTATTTTAAAAGGTCAAGTTTGTAATTTTTTTTGGAATATTTTCTTGATTGCAAGGCTGCTTCCCCAACAGGGGAAAAAAAATTGGATCCTCACATTTTGGTTTCTTGCTGTTATTTTGAGAGAATTGAATGCATCAAAAAGCTATTTTTAATTGGCACAAAATTCTTCACTGTACCAGAGAAGTTGAAAAGACCCTAAACCATTTCAGACAAATGAATGTCCAATCTCTTGTTAAAAACCTCCAGTAATTTTATTATTTATTTATTTATTTATTTATTTATTTATTTATTTATTTATTTATTTATTTATTTATTTATTTATTTATTTGTCAAACATGTATAGGATAGTAGTAGTTTGTATAAACATAAGTAAAAAGTAACGATAAAAGAGGACAATAGGACAGAAGGACAGGGATGGTAGGCACAATGGTGCGCTTATGCACGCCCCTTACAGACCTCTTAGGAATGGGGTGAGGTCAACTGTAGACAGTCTAAGGTTAAAGTTTTTGGGGATTGGGGAAGAAACCACAGAGTCAGGTAGTGCATTCCAGGCATTGATCACTCTGTTGCTGAAGTCGTATTTTCTGCAGTTGAATTTGGAGCGGTTTACATTTAGTTTGAATCTATTCAGGGGCGGGTTCCTAATTTTTTTACTACCACTCTGTGGGCGTGGCTTATTTTGTGGGTGTGGCTTGCCAGCCATGTGACCAGGTGGGCATGGCTTCTCGGACTGCTGAAGGGAGAGGAATAGAGATAGCTCCTGCCGCCCGTTCTTTTAGCGTCTCACACGCTCCCTCAGCCATCCTCCCCTGCTTGGACTCACTGTGGGGTAGGAAGGCAGCACATGCGCAGTGCCGGAAACTCGGCTTCTGGGCATGCGCAGAATAAAATTTTAAAAAATTTAAAAAAAAAATTTAAAATTTTTTTTAAAAATTTTTTTAACATTTTTTAAATGGCAGCACCCAGGCACCGGCAACCGACCGCACCAGTACTGTGACATCATCAGCGGGCCGCTACCGGTGCTATAGAGTGGACCACACTGGTAGGAACCCACCACTGAATCTATTATGTGCTCGTGTATTGCTGCGGTTGAAGCTGAAGTAGTCACTAACAGGAAGGACATTTTGGTAGCATCCACAACTTCCGGAGACAAGTCGTTCCACTGATTAATTGTTCTCACTGTCAGGAAATTTCTCTTTAGTTCTA
>JALIGW010000004.1:79990860-80240860 GCA_023053685.1 Diadophis punctatus similis | reverse complement strand
AAAGCACCTGAAGGCAGGACAAAAATCAACGGATGGAAAGTAATCAAGGAGAGAAGCAACCTAGAACTAAGGAGAAGTTTCCTGATAGAACATTTAATCAGTGGAATGAGTTTCCTCCAGAAGTTGTGGGTGCTCCAACACTGGAGATTTTTAAGATCAGATCTGACGAGCACCTCTCTCAAATTTGCAACTTTCTGCTTAGTTCTAGGTTGGCTCTCACCTTGATTAGTTTCCATCCGTTGCTTCTTGTCCTGCCTTCAGGGGCTTTGATATCCATCTGCAGCTCCTCAACACAAGCCGTCCGCAAAAGTTTCCATTAGCGCCTGCCCTTTTATCCTTACACATTCACAATGCAGGTGGTAAAAGGTTTCATTCTCATTTCCTATTATTTAAATGCATCTTGCACGGATATTCTCAATTACTTCCCCTGCCGGTGCTCTTCCCCCCCCCCCCTTCTCTCTGATACACATATCCGCAAAGCGATGAGAAAACCAATCCATTTCTACAAGAACTCTGATTGAAGTCTCAAATGGAAAACACAGCTCGCAGCTCAGGCACAAACACGCCTTGCAATTCTCGCCTGCGGTGTTTTGAAGGGGGGGAGGGCTAGCTTTTCCTATCAAGCGTTTTCTTACCCACCCACCCCCGAGATCATTATTTCGGGCAGTAATGGAGAACAAATAACAGAAATACAACTGATAGAAAGGAATGTTTGTAGCAGCTCAAGATTGAACTGCGGGGCTCTCGGTGCGCTCTGAGCTTGGCGATTCCCTTGCAGACGTTTCATTACCAAACCAGGTAACATCATCAATACTACAAGGGAGTAGGGTTCGCAGAGTGGAGAAAGAGGAGGAGGAGGGGGGGGAGAGGGAGAGGAGGAGGAGGGAGAGGACTGTGGGGTCCTCAAAAGTTCACCACAAAGGGACCCCATAGAATTATAACCCTTTGGCTAGAATTCTATAGGACAGTGATGGCTAACCTTTTCGGCACTGAGTGCCGAAAGTGTGTGCATGCACGCGCGCACACACCCATAATGCAATGCACACGTGACCTCCCATGGGCCCTGACCCCGCGCATGTGTGCATTACCCCCCCCCGCATGTGCCCCACCCCCCAGCATGTGCGTGCATCTTCTGCATGTGCCCCGCTCCCCACGCATGCGCAGCAGAGACCTGAAAACCGGCTTGCCGGCGAAAGGCGTGCGCGTATGCACGGCGGAGCTGAGCTGGAGCAATGGTTTGTGTGCTTGCAGAGAGGGCTCTGCGTGCCACCTGTGGCACGCGCGCCATAGGTTCGCCATGATGGCTTTAGGACTTACTTCTGAGTAGATAAATGAGTAGATAAATATAGAACAAATCCCAAAATAGATAAATATAGAAGAAATCACAAAAATATCCAGCAATGTAGCTCCTATCTAGACAACTTAACAACGGAAGGCAGAAAAAGAATAACAGAGTTGAAAGGGACCTTGGAGGTCTTCTAGCCCAACCCCCTGCTCAAGCAGGAAATCCTATACCATTTCAGACAAAAGGTTGCCCAGTCTCTTCTTAAAAACTTCCAGTGTTGGTGCATTCACAACTTCTGGAGGCAAGTTGTCCCATTGATTAATTGCACGTTCAATTATTTGAGAGTACTGAAGACATCCATTTTAGAAGTAGTTCAGATGTTAATCTCTGAACAGCTGGCAATAAGTCATGCAAAACTGAGGTGGTTATACTTAGAGCTCCTCCAAAAGATGTAACGTTAGTCATATAATCCTTACAAAGTCAACGTTTATTCGGTTAGTAGGAGGGAAGACCGCAGGGATGTTTGTGGGAGAGTTAAAAAAAAAAAGCAAAGCCGTGGTTATGATTCTGGGATCAAAGCCACATTCCCCTCGACACATAAAAAGCATAGCCGCCATCTTGGTTTTTTGATCCCCTCCATGGATTGGGGTCTGTTCCTCAAGCTGACATATAAACACACACAAATAGGAAGGGTACAATTTGTTGCCGTTCTTAGCTATCTTAGCCTCTTTTAACACCAAGGCTTTGAATTTGGAAACACCAATTTAATAGCAAAGAGATTGGAAAATGTGGAGGGTAATTTCTTCCCCACCTGAGAAGCCATCATCTAGCTCAACATTTCACATCTAAAATTCCAGAATCTCTGATTGCCAGCCACCCACCCACCTTGCTTTCATGGTTAAGGTGGGACTAGAACTCACCATCTCCTGGTGATTGGCCCAAAGCCACCCAGCTGGCTTTCATGGCTAAGGCAGGACTAGAACTCACAGTCTCCTGGTGATTGGCCCAAAGTCATCCAGCTAGCTTTCATGGCTAAGGCAGGACTAGAACTCACAGTCTCCTGGTGATTGGCCCAAAGTCACCCAGCTGGCTTTCATGGTTAAGGTGGGACTAGAACTCACAGTCTCCTGATGATTGGTCCAAAGTCACCCAGCTGGCTTTCATGGCTAAGGCGGGACTAGAACTCACAGTCTCCTGATGATTGGTCCAAAGTCATCCAGCTGGCTTTCATGCCTAAGGCGGGACTAGAACTCACAGTCTCCTGATGATTGGTCCAAAGTCACCCAGCTGGCTTTCATGGTTAAGGTGGGACTAGAACTCACAGTCTCCTGATGATTGGTCCAAAGTCACCCAGCTGGCTTTCATGGCTAAGGCGGGACTAGAACTCACTGTCTCCTGGTGATTGGTCCAAAGTCACCCAGCTGGCTTTCATGCCTAAGGCGGGACTAGAACTCACTGTCTCCTGGTGATTGGTCCAAAGTGACCCAGCTGATTTTCATGCCTAAAGCAGGACTAGAACTCACAGTCCCCAGCTTTCTAGCCAGGTGCCTTAACCACTAAACCAAACTGGCTCTCTATCGTATCATAGGTCATATATACAGTATATTGTGTCTGACATTTCTCGCATCACAAACTTCCTGCTTGATCTTCTGTAGAGATCATCTTGCTCCACACAAAGTCTATTGTTTCCTGGTTCCTTCTTCTTCCTCTTTTGGATGATAAGGTTGACGTTCACTCTCCTCCATTCTTCTCAGACCTCATCAGTCCTCTAAGAGTTCTCAAAATTTTTGAAAATATCCCGTGCCAGTTCCTTCAGAATCCTTGGCTATAATCCACCTGACCCTGGAGACCTGAATTCTTTTCAATTAGCTAAATTCACACACACACACACACACACACACACACACACACACACACACACACACACACACACACACCTCTCAAGCTCCAGTTTCACACTCTCCAAGTAACACAACAAGGACCAGGTAAGGCTCCGTTTCCTTTCTGAGAGAAAACATACAGGAGCAGAAGTCCTGCTTCTGATTCACCATTTTCTACACATCGTTTTCTACACAACACTGGAAGAGATTTTTAAGAAGAGATTGGAGAACCATTTGTCTGAAATGGTATAGGGGTTGGACTAGAAGACCTCCAAGGTCCCTCCCAACTGTTCTGTTCTGTCCTGTCCTGTCCTGTCCTATCTTCCAGTCCATTCCATAGATTCTATTCTATTCTATTCTATTCTATTCTATTCTATTCTATTCTATTCTATTCTATTCTATTCTATTCTATTCCATTATTCCATTCCATTCCATTCCATTCCATTCCATTGATTTTTTTCGATTCTATTCTTCCATTCCATTCCATATTCCATTCCATTCCATAGATTCTATTCTATTCTATTCTATTCTATTCTATTCTATTCTATTCTATTCTATTCTATTCTATTCTATTCTATTCTATTCTATTCCATTCCATAGATTCTATTCTATTCTATTATTCCATTCCATTGATTTTTTTTATTCTATTCTTCCATTCCATTCCATTCCATTCCATTCCATTCCATTCCATTCCATTCTATTCCATATTCCATTCCATTCCATAGATTCTATTCTATTCTATTCTATTCTATTCTATTCTATTCTATTCTATTCTATTCTATTCTATTCTATTCTATTCTTATTCTATTCTATTCTTCTATTCCATTCCATTCCATTCCACTCCATTCCATTCCATAGATTCTATTCTATTCTATTATTCCATTCCATTCCATTCCATTCCACATGTTCTGTTCTGTTCTGTTCTGTTCCGTTCCACTCCACTCCACTCCATATTCCATTCCATTCCAATATTCTTTCATTCCATTCCATATTCCATTCCATTCCCATTCCACACCCTCTGTGGCTTCCCGTCTCTTTCTCAGATTTTTGAAAGAACTCTTTGTGTGTTGCTTTATATCTCTCAAGAGCCTCAACTCATTCTGAACTCCAGCCTATCTGTTAGAATTCCTAAAATTTCTACAAGCCAGCTTATGGTTCAGTTTTCCTTTTTTCCCCCATTCCTGCACACGTCCCTTCAGCATTTGAAAGAGTTCTGTAAATATCCACAGCGGCCTCTATTTTTGCTCCTTCTAGAAAACATGAAAAGGAAAGGAAAAAAAGAGAGGGGGAAAAAACCATAAATCAAAGGCTGGCAGTAAGGGGGGGAAATGTGGTGGGTGCACCCAGATGCACCCACGTAACACCGATCCTCCGCCAGCTGCATTGGCTGCCCATTAGTCTCGGGATCCAATTTAAGGTGTTGGTCGTTACCTTTAAAGTCCTACATGGCTCAGGGCCAGGTTACCTTCGGGACCGCATCCTGCCGTGTACCTCTCTACGACCGGTCAGGGCCCACAGAGTCGGCCTCCTCCAGGTCCCGTGGACCAAGCAATGCCGGCTGGCGGGGCCGAGGGGGAGGGCCTTCTCTGTGGGAGCTCCCTCTCTGTGGAACCAGCTTCCCCCGGAGATCAGGACCATTCCCACCCTGCTGGCCTTCCGGAAAGCAATAAAAACTTGGCTCTTCCGGCAGGTGGGGTGAAAGTGAGACCAACCAGATTAAATAAGGGTCTCCCCCCATGATAGTAATGAGATACTCTTTTTAACTTTTGTATTTTCTGTATTTTTAATTATTGTATTTGATATCGTTATATATTTTAATTATTGCATTTTACCTGTAATGGAATCTAACATGTTGTGAGGCGCCCAGAGTCCCCAGGGAGTGGGCGGCATAGAAATCCATTAAATTAAATTAAATTAAATTAAATGCATAATCCACAATAATTAAAGCAATGGCTAGGTAAAAAAATCTCGGTGTGGCCCCGATAACAAGAACAAAAGAGACATAAATAGTAAGAGATGGGGGGGGAAAAGCAAAAAGGGTTATTGAGAAGAATACAAGCGATAGATCTTCTAAGGAGATGGAAGACAAATATTCTCTTCGTTACAGTCCTCTGAAGAAAAACAGGAAAAGATGAAAGGAAAAACACTGCTCCCAAGAATAGCCTAAGATCAGGAATAATGCATTTGTCAATTCGCGAACCTGCTCTCGAGTTGCCATAGGCTGGGGGATGGGGAAATCGAGCCTCGCAGCTGTATCGAGGATTTTGCACCTCAATCAAAACAAAGCACATTCCAGCTGGCAAATGTCAAGGCCATCTCCACGGAGATCCACAGTGGCCGGAGGGAGTGACTTCTACAACCTCGTTGGGGAATGTGACTGATGACACACCTTGGGGGAGGAGGGGGAAACAGGGTCAGAGCCAAGGCACGAATTACGTGAGGTCAGAGTTGGCTTCACTTGGTACTTGCCGACATGATGCTCCTAATAAATAACTGGATTTCTTTTGAAACTTGGCTTGAGATTTATTTTTAATTAGGGCATTGGTCAGAACCCTGACAGCATTCAGTACAGGTAGTCCTCGACTTACGACCACAATTGAGCCAAACATTTCTGCTGCTCAGTGAGACATTTGTTAAGGCAATTTCTTCTGACTTTTCTTGCCACGGTTGTTAAGCAAATCACTGCAGTTAAGTTATAACACGGTGGTTCACTGAATCTGGCTTTCCCCATGACTCTGCTTTGTCAGAAGGTTGCAAAAGGGGATCACATGGCCTCAGGACACTGCGACCATCATAAATTTGAACCAGTTGGCAAGCATCTGAATTTGGACCACGGGGATGCAGCAACGGTTCCGAGTGTGAAAAACGGCGCTTTGTTCGGTGTCGTCGTAACTTCAAACGGTCACTAAATGAACTGTTGTAAGTCAAGGACTACCTTATAGGGCACAGCCAGCAATTCACAAGCTGGCCATTCTGACAGGCAGCCCTAAAAGGACTAAATTACACTTTTAAGTCAAATATTTATTCCCACACTGCTTTGAGTTGAGTTGAGTTGAGTTGAGTTGAGATTTGTGACACCAGCACCAGGGGAAAAAGAGGGCTGTAAATCTGTCACTCTAGCAATTTGCAGAGAAGGCAGGCTGGAGAAGAAAGGCAGACTGTTGTGAAAACTAACATATGGCAGCCACTTTCTGAAAAGGTTGTTCCAGAAAGCCTGTGGATCTCAAGTTGCCATTCCAGAATTCACAGACAAATAATGCAAAGAAATGAACAACTGTCTATGGCAGCAATGTCAAACCAGTGGTGAAATCCAATTTTTTTTTACTACCGGTTCTGTGGGCATGGCTTGGTGGGCGTGGTGTGGCTTGGTGGGCGTGGCTTGGTGGGCGTGGCAGGGGAAGGATACTGCAAAATCCCCATTTCCTCCTGGGGGAAGGATATTGCAAAATCTCCATTCCCACCCCACTCTGGGGCCAGCCAGGGGTGGTATTTGCCAGTTCTGTGAACTACTCAAAGTTTCCACTATCAGTTCTCCGAACTACTCAAAATTTCCACTACCGGTTCTCCGAACTACTCATAATTCCCACTACCGGTTCTCCGAACTACTCAAAATTTCCACTACCGGTTCTCCGAACTACTCAAAATTCCCGCTACCGGTTCTCCGGCCTACTCAAAATTTCCGCTACCGGTTCTCCAGAACCTGTCAGAACCTGCTGGATTTCACCCCTGTGTCAAACTCAATTTCATTGAGGGCCGCATCAGGGCTGTGGTTGACCTCGGAGGGGTGGGGCTGACTGGGTGGGCATGGCCAGTTTGACACCACTCCCCAAACTGCTAGCATGTTTCCTCTTCGCCCCGGGTAGACTGCGCTGAAGCCACGCTGGCCTGATGTTTCCTCTTCGCATTAGGTAGACCGGGCTGGCCCCTTACATTTTCCAGAACGGCCCCGTGGGCTGGATCTGGCCCGGAGGCCTTGTGTTTGATACCACTGGTCTATGGAGATTCTCAGTCATCCAGGTCATGGCTGTCCGAGAGGTGTTTTTTCAAGAGGCAACCGGACTTTCTGGTTTTTCTTTGAAGACGTTTCGCTTCTCATCCAAGAAGCTTCTTCTATCTGATATTTTTTTTCATATAAACAATCCTGCGCTTTAATGGTTAGATGGCTTAGTCATTGGTATTTGAACATAGGTCTTTTTTACATTTATATTTTATTGTGTTTTTTTTTAATCTAGGCGAAATGTTAATATATATCACACGTTAATAAGTAGGAGTCCCTGCGGATTTTACTCCGCTAGACATTGCTGACTCTAGGGGGCGCTGCTCATCTCCGTTTCAAGACTGTTCAGCCAGCGCTGTCTGAAGACATTCCCACGGTCATGTGACCGGCATGACATCACAAAGTGCTGCTACCTTTTCACCGAAGTGGTACCTATTTATCTACTCGCATTGGCATGCTTTCAAACTGCTACCTTGGCAGGAGCTGAGGCAAGGATGAGCGCTCACCCCGTCGCGTGGCGCTTCGGTCTTGAATCCAGGCTGCCGCTTTTCCAGCCGACAAGCCCAGTGTCTTAACCACTAAGCCACTGCGCCGCCAACATTATATAAATATAAATACGAGCCGAGGTGGCGCAGCGGTTAGAGTGCAGTACTGCAGGCCACTTTAGCTGACTGTGATCCGCAGGTCAGCGGTTCAAATCTCACCGGCTCAAGGTTGACTCAGCCTTCCATCCTTCCGAGGTAGGTAAAATGAGGACCCAGATTGTTGGGGGGCAATATAAATATACATTGCTTACTGGTGTAAACCGCTTAGAGAGTGCTTGCACTGTGAGGCGGTATATAAATCTCACTAATAAATAAATAATAAATAATAAATAAAATAAATCAATTAAAAGAAGACAGGCAAAGGGACAAAAGGAGGTTTCTAAAATCCCCAGGACCTGGGAAAACAACCAGTTCCTCATAGTTTCCTGAGCGACATAAATACATGCTTACTTTTGCTTCAATTCTTTCAGTGAAATGAGTTCTGTTAAAAGTGTGCTGTTAAAAGTGTGCTGTCTCCAGACAGTGGTAGATAATGAGGTAACGCACAACAGTAGAAATCTTATGAAACAAAGGCTATATACTCTAAGCATTTGCTTTAGTTAAAGCAAACATGTTTGGTATTTTTTAACGTTTTGCTTTCCCTGAGCTTATCAAAAAAAAAACCCAACTAAAAACCTCATTATCATTTTGATGAAATTTTTTTTTAATCCTGTGTCATCGTTCAGACGAATACCGATGGTCAGGGGTGGGTTTCTCATTTTGCTGCTACCGGTTCACCGTACGTGCGCACGCTAGCTTTGTGGGCACGTGTGCCCTGTTCGGGCATGCGCCTGCCTTCCACGCATGCATCTGGGCTTCCATGCATGCGCCGGGCCTCAAAAGTGTCCCTACGTAGGACTTCATAGAGCCAGGGCAGGGGGGGAGAGGGCGGGGGCAGGCCCACCCGCGATTTCCACTACCGGTTTGGGCGAACCGGTCCGAACCAGCCGAATACCACCTCTGCCGATGATCTTCCCATAATTCACATAGACTTTATACCCAGCAGGCTGCGGAGACTGTATCTTTGGCAGATAGCAACTCTTCGTGCCATGAATGAATGAATGAATGAATGAAATTTAGGCACTGCCAATCTCCAACGGACTCCGGGCAGCTATCAACCTACCCATGCCAGGTAGATTGGTTTTTGACTAACCTTGCCAAATTGGTTGGCACCCTCTTAGTAGACTATCTCGCCCATTTAAAAAGTCAACAGATTTGGGTTGACGTTCTATTTACAGGTTGCCCCGACTCCCAATCTAGATGGCTTGCAATGAAAAGTAAATAATAATAATAATAATTAAGAAATGCAAAAAAAAAAAAAGAATAATGAATGGCCTCCGCGGTAACGTGTAACCAAAAAAATTGCCCCCAAGGAGGGGATCAACTCTTGCTCTCCTCCAGAGCCTGAGAGAATAACCAGATCTTTAACAGCTTCCTAAATGTCGTCACGGTGAAGAAACGTGTCCAAGCTACCTGATTGCGTAATGTATTAGCAACAGGAGCGGCAAAGCTATCTGCTGATCAATATTTGTCCAAAGGATCTGAGCTGTCTGTAAATTGTTTCTCCCCTTGTTTACTTCTTTGCAATTCTCTTGCTTGTTTAGTATGTATTGGGTTGTCTTAAAATCCGCACCCCCAAAGCCACTGTTTAATTTTAGGTGGTATAATAAAGGACTATCCATAGCAATAGCAATAGCACTTAGACTTATATACCGCTTCACAGTGCTTTACAGCCCTCTCTAAGCAGTTTACAGAGTCAGCCTTTTGCCCCCAACAATTTGGCTCCTCATTTTACCCACTTCGGAAGGATGGAAGGCTGAGTCAACCTTGAGCCTGGTGAGATTTGAACTGCCAAATTGCAGGCAGCCGGCAGCCAGCAGAAGTAGCCTGCAGTACTGCACTCTAACCACTGTGCCACCGTGGCTCAACAATCCTGTTTCTAGGCTGGTTCCCTAATTAATATCATCATCTTCTTTTAACGACCCCATAATCCCTTGCAGGGTGGAGTCTGGGCAACTGGATGGAGCTAGCAGAGTGTTTACTGGCCAGATGCCCTTCCTGTTGCCAATGCGGAGTTTTGTTCAGCAAATATATTCTCATTGTACCCAGAGAGAGAAATATCTGCCTCTACCTAGGATCGAACTCACAACCTCATGATTGTGAGGCGAGAGCTCCACCTCTAGGCCACCACACCATTCTTGGTTGGTTCCCCAATCAGTATCTCTGTTGACAATGGCCAGCATCCTTGCAACACGGCCTGCCCAGGGTGTCTGGGCTTTCATCAGCAGGGTGTGAACTGATGGCAGGCCTGCTCTGGAGAGGACTTCTGTGTCTGGCACCTTGTCCTGCCACCGGATCCTCAGAATTCCACGGAGGCAGGTCATCTGGAAGTGGTTCAATTGCCTTACCACAGTGTTTCTCAAATAGTGGGGTGCACCCCCTGGGGGGGCTCAGAGCAATGCCAGAGGGACATGCGTGGTCCCTCTTGATTGATTCCCCTGGACAGGGAGTGTTTTCCCAGTTGCACGCTGCTCCGAGCCCGGAAGAGAAGGCGGCCAGGCGGGGCAGGGCGGCTGCGTGAGTTCTTGTTGTTCTCGGTGGGTGCCATGGTAGCCATGAATGGCGTGGCGAACCTGCTGCTGGACAAGGAGGAGCATCCTCTGCAGGTGGGCGAAAGCTTCGAACGGCACCCTAAAGCCTCCTTCCACACCATTCGCTGTGAGTGCCCGGCAGAGGCGGCGCTTATGGGCCAGGCTGGCAACCCCAAAACATTGGCTTGATTAAGCTGGCCTGGCCCCGTGTCAAAAGAGGGCCCTAACCATGGTAGCCTATGCCTGCCTAACCGAAAACAGGCTCCACTGAGTTCAGTGTGACTTGCTCCCAGGTAAGTGGGTAGAGCAGCCTTCCCCAGCCAATAGTTTGTTTGCAGCTTATAATAAGTAAAATAATAAATATTAATACTAAAATTCCATCGGGGCTCAGATCGGAGAGTTGGGGGCGCGCGAAATGTTTACTTCTTCCTGGGGGAGGGGGCCAGTGGTGGGTTCCTACCTGTGCGGTCCACTCTATAGCACCGGTAGCGGCCTGCTGGTGATGTCACAGTACCGGTGCAGTCAGTTGCCGGTGCCTGGGCACCGCCATTTTTTTTTAAAAAATTTAATTTTTTAAAAAAATTTTCTTCTGTGCATGCCCAGAAGCCGAGCTTTCAGCACTGCGCATGCGCTGCCTTCCTACCCCACAGTGAGTCCAAGCAGGGGAGGATGGCTGAGGGAGCGCGTGAGACGCTGAAAGAATGGGCGGCAGGCGCTATCTCCATTCCCCTCCCTTCAGCAGTCCGAGAAGCCATGAACGCGCGGTGATGATCCCAGGCATTTTTGCGCGTTCAAGGCTTTTCGAGCTGCTGAGGGGAGGGGGAACGGGCGGCAGGAGCCTAGGATCATCGAATGGGGAGAAGCATTCAGGCCGGACGGAGCCTCCTAGAAGAACTGCTGCCGCGGTCTTGCTGCTCCCACTGCGTTGCGGCTGGGCAATGCCCCCCCCGCTTCTCCGGCCGCTGCCAAGCTCCCGAGGCCCACGCCCACCCGGTCACATGGCTGGCAAGCCACACCCACAAAATAAGCCACGCCCACAGAGTGGTAGTAAAAAAATTATGAACCCGCCCCGAGGGGGGCGTAACAGAAAATAATTGAGAAGTACTGCCTTACCACAATGTGGTAACACATTGACAGAAGACTGTGCAGGACCACGGACAGCTCTCTGGGGGAATGCAATGAAAGAGCAATGCAATGCAAAGCAAGCAACAGAAACTGGAAAACATAATCTATGACAGAGGTCCCCAAACTTGGCAACTTTAAGACTTGCGGACTTCAACTCCCAGAATTCTCCAGCCAGCTTAGCCTCCTCAACCATCAGCACCAGACATGATGGCCAATAGCCACAGGCTGAAGAAGTAAAGATCACGTGACCGTGGGAGATGCTGCAATGTTTATAAGTATGAAAAATGGTCATAAGTCACTTTTTTCAATGCTGTTTGTAACTTTGAATGGTCACTAAACGAACTGTTGTAAGTCAAGGACTTCCTGTATAGTGCAGTATGTTGATGGATACATTTATGGAATTTAAAAAAAAACCAATAACAGGTGGTCCTCAATGTACGGCCACAACTGAGCCCAAAATTTATGCTGTTAAATGAGAAATGTGTTAAGTGAGCTTTGCCCCATTTTATGACTTTTCTCGCCACGTTGGTTAAAGTGAAAACACTGCAGTTCCTAAATCAGTCACACGGTTGCTAAGTGAATCTGCTTTCCCCATGGACTTTGCCTGTCAGAAGGTCGCAAGAGGGGATCACATGACCTCCTGGGACACTGCAAGCGTCATAAATGTGAGCCAGTTGTCAAGAATGTCAACCAAGTGACCATGGGGGTGCTGCAACGGTCATAAGTGTGAGCAATGGTCATAAGTCACTTTTTTCAGTGCCATTGTAACTTCGAACGGTCACTAAACGAACTGTTGTATGTCAAGGACTACCTGTATAGTGCGGTAGGTTGGTAGATACATTCAGGGAATAAAAAAAAACAGATATACTGTTCTCCCCCACTTCATTAAACCAGTAACAAGGATTAATCTGAACCCATAATCCATTCCTACCTAATATTAGCTGTATAAATTCAGCCGCAAGGACAAGATTTATTTTCATCCTTAGCATTCTTGAATGAATCTACAGGGGGGGGGGGTTTACAAACATCGAATGATTAACAGCAGCTACACAAAATGCTCATTAACCTCTGCCTTTGACAGGGATCATTGCTAATTTATGCCTTTAATTAACCTATTCATCGATTCAATTTATCTGTCAGGATAGCAGTCGAGGTCTGCTCCCAAGGTCTCTTACACTTCTGATCCGATGGTAACCCGAGAAATGAAAACACACTCGAAAAAACAAAGCGTAAGTCATTTCCAGCAATCCCACACATGGCTGATGAACCACAATTACTGCTCACCCGCTCTTGGTTGTGTCTGACACAAAACAGATAAAGGGTAACTAATAATAATAATAATAATAATAACAGAGTTGGAAGGGACCTTGGAGGTCTTCTAGTCCAACCCCCTGCTTACGCAGGAAACCCTACACTACTTCAGACAGATGGTTATCCAACATCTTCTTAAAAACTTCCAGTGTTGGAGCATTCACAACTTCTGGAGGCAAAGCTGTTCCACTGATTAATTGTTCTAACTGTCAGGAAATTTCTCCTTAGTTCAAAGTTGCTTCTCTCCTTGATTAGTTTCCACCCATTGCTTCTTGTTCTACCCCCAGGTGCCTTGGAGAAAAGTTTGACTCCTTCTTCTTTGTGGCGACCCCTGAGATATTGGAACACTGCTATCATGTCAAGACAAACTATCCGCCACTCCGGATTCGGGGATCTGAACCCGACTCCCTTTCGATCGGCCGAGGGCGACGGAGGCCATCGCCCGTCCCTTCGGAACGGCACTCGCCTATCTCTCAGGACCGACTGACCCATGTTCAACTGCTGTTCACATGGAACCCTTCTCCACTTGTCCACTATCATTGACAAGACAAACAGGGCCAAGCCTTGAACTTCTTCCTTGGCAGTGAAACTTGGTTAGGCCTGTGGCTCTATCATGGACTGCATCTGCTCAAAGTCCTTTTATACAATCAAGATCAAGTGAGGTACTAACACCACTCTATAAAGCCTTAGTAAGACCACACCAGGGATGGTTTTCCCTACCTTTCCTACCGGTTTGCAAATATGTGTGTACGCGCGCGCTACGCTTGCATGTTCCACCTCCGCACATGCGCAAAGCCTCCCGTGCATGCACTTTACTCACGCATGAGCCTTCCACACATGCGCCCGGCCTCAAAAACATGCACAAATAGGATAACATAGAGCCGGGGCAGGTGGGCAGGCCCACTCGCGATTTCCACTACTGGTTCGGGGGAACTGGTCCGAACCGGCTAAATACCTCCTCTAGACCACACCTAGAATATTGCATCCTGTTTTGGTCACCACACTATAAAAAAGATGTTGAGACTCTAGAAAGAGTGCAGAGAAGAGCAACAAAGATGATTAGGGGACTGGAGGCTAAAACATATGAAGAACGGTTGCAGGAACTGGGCATGGCTAGTCTAGTGAAGAGAAGGACCAGGGGAGACATGATAGCAGTGTTCCAATATTTGAGGGGCTGCTACAAAGAGGAGGGGGTCAAGCTATTTCCAAAGCACCTGAAGGCCAGACAAGGAATAATGGATGGAAACTGAACAAGGAAAGGTTCAACCTAGAACTAAAGAGAAATTTTCTGACAGTGAGAACAATCAACCAATGGAACAGAAGTTGCCTTCAGCCATTGTGGGAGCTTCATCACTGGACACTTTCAAGAAGAGACTGGACTGCCATCTATCAGAAATGGTGTAGGGTCTCCTGCTTGGGTGGGGGGGTTGGACTAGATGACCTACAAGATCCCTTCCAACTCTGTTAATCTGTTAATACACATGGAAAAATAATACAATGGTGTGTAATTTTGGCTATGCAGGTAGTCCTCGGCTTATGACCAAACTTGAGCCCAACATTTCTGTTGTAAAGTGAGACATTTGTTAAGGGAGTTTTGTCCCATTTTATGACTTTTCTTG
The DNA here is from genome assembly GCA_023053685.1 of Diadophis punctatus similis. Classification (NCBI taxonomy): domain Eukaryota; kingdom Metazoa; phylum Chordata; class Lepidosauria; order Squamata; family Dipsadidae; genus Diadophis; species Diadophis punctatus. Next base: position 80,226,468 of record JALIGW010000004.1, on the reverse strand, counting down.
CCTCTGTTGTTAAGCGAATCACTGCAATTGTTATATTAGTAACCCGGTTGTTAAGTGAATCCAGCATCCACATTGGCTTTGCTTGTCAGAAGGTCACAAACAGGGATCAGACAAGCCCAGGGCACTGCAACCGTCATAAATATGAGTCAAAAGGGGAGTGCATCATGTCCCCAACATCATGAGTGCACTGATGATGGATAGAATAGCTTATATTGTCACTTTAAATGTACACTCACCGGCATACATTGAAATGAAATTTTGTTGCATATAGCTCTCAAAAGGGTCACTACCTCCAATATACACTACATAAACATGACCCCCCCCCAAAAAATTATATATATACCCACATACACACATATATTATATGACACAGAGAAACAACACAGTTTAGTTCAGATGTATACATGTACGTGGCAAGAAAAAAGAATCCTGCGTGTTTGCAAGACAGATGGCCTAGGGAACAAAGCTGTTCCAGAATCTGGTAGTCCTGCTAGAAATACTTTGAAACCTCCTCCCAGTGGGGAGCAACAGAAACAGACCACAAAGTGGGTGTGTGGGGTCTCTAACAATGCTTTGAGCTCTAGGCACATAGCACTTGTAAGCAGTATCCTGAATAACAGAAAGCAAGCTTCCTATAATCTTCTCCGCTGTCCTCACCACTCTCTGTATGGACTTTCTATCTCAGGCACTGCTGCCACCAAACCAAACAGGGATGCAGTTTGTAAAAATGATCTCAATCGTGCCTCTGTAAAAAGTGGCCAGGACAGAAGGAGAGAGATGTTGCCTAATCTGGAAATGAAACTTCTCTTTCAAGCAAATACAAGAAAACAACCAAGCTCAGAGACCACCGAGGACCCCATAATACTATGTAAATTCCCCGAAGGCAAGTTACAACATAAAGTAGCGGTGGAGAAATTATTCTATCAGCTGTTAGTTCTCAATGTCCACAGGCGAATGGAAACCAAAGACCTATAACACAATCCCAATCCAGGAAAGGGTGCAATCGGTATGCCAGAAATACAGGCAGTCCTCGACTTGCAACAGTTCATTTAGTGACTGTTTGAAGTTACAACAGCACTGTAAAAAGGGACTTATGACCTTTTTTCACACTTATACGAGCCGAGATGATGCAGTGGTTAAATGCAGCACTGCAGGCTACTGCTAGTTCAGCAGTTCAGCTGTTCAAATCTCACCGGCTCAAGGTTGACTCAGCCTTCCATCCTTCTGAGGTCGGTAAAATGAGGACCCAGATTGTTGGGGGCAATATGCTGAACTCTGTAAACCGCTTAGAGAGGGCTGTAAAGCACTATGAAGCGGTGTATAAGTCTAAGTGCTATTGCTATTGCTATTATGACAATTGTAGCATCTCCATGGTCACATGATTTATATTCGGATGCTTGGCAACTGACTCACATTTATGACGGTTGCAGTGTCCCTGGGGTCACGCGATCCCCTTTTGCGACCTTCTAACAGGCAAAGTCAATGGGGAAACCAGACTCACTTAACAACGGCGTTACTAATTTAACAACTGCAGGGATCCAGTTAACAAAGATGGCAAGAAAAGTCGTAAAATGGGGCAAAACTCAAATTCCTCATGCCTCAACATAAACTTTGGGTTCAACTGTGGTCGTAAGTCGAGGACTCCCTGTATTTAGTGAACGTTACATCTACTGCCTTACTCGTCTATTATAACATAGTAATCAGGATCAGAAAAATCCATTTCTGGCAAGCGGAGAGAAAAATCTCATTTCACTTTGACTGCTTGAGACAATGTTTATGATGGTGTAGGGTTTCCTGCCTAAGCAGGGGGTTGGACTAGAAGACCTCCAAGGTCCCTTCCAACTCTGTTATTTTATTATTCTATTCTATTCTAAAATGATAGAGGAATAAAATCCTGTAGCTGAGCTGAAATAGAATTTAATATAGAAGGTTCAACTGCCACACGTTATACCGAGATTAGAAAGGCCAATTCTAATGACTTTCTCTGAACGCTTCGATTTTTCAGCAAGGTTCATAGAGGAGGGATATTTCTACATAATGTCTTAACTCCGATAAGAGCACAAGGCTGATTTGCAATTTTTTTTCTTTTTTCTTTTACTCTGAAGAACGTCAACAGGATCCCTCAGTTTTAGGATACCGTATAATAGAAGATTTCTCCTTTAAACAGAGCTAAGCCACATACGCAAACCACAACCACAGCAGCAGTGGTTGCTCCTGGTTCGGCCCGGTTCAGCGGACCGGTAGCGGCGGTGGTGGGAGGCTCCGCCCACCCACCTGGGACGCTTCTGCGCATGCACAGAAGTGTTGTGTGAGCAAGCGAGTGAACCGGTAGCGACGGGATTTACAACTCACTACTGAACCACAGGTCATCAATTAAAATCACACCAAAATATGATTAAAGATAAAGGTTCCCCTCGCACATACATGCTAGTTGTTCCCGACTCTAGGGGGCGGTGCTCATCTTCGTTTCAAAGCCTAAGAGCCAGCACTGTCCGAAGACGTCTCCGTGGTTATGTGGCCGGCATGACTAAATGCCGAAGACGCACGGAATGCTGTTACCTTCCCACCAAAGGTGGTCCCTATTTTTCTACTTGCATTTTTTTACGTGCTTTCGAACTGCTAGGTTGGCAGAAGCTGGGACAAGTAACGGGAGCTCACCCCGTTATGCGGCGCTAGGGATTCGAACCGCCGAACTGCCGACCTTTCTGATCGACAAGCTCAGCGTCTTGGCCGCTGAGCCACCGCGTCCCTTTTAAAATATGATTGGGAATGCTAATTTTCAATAGCTTCCAAACAAACATGTCTGTTCATACACGCATTAATTTATTGATTATTTACAGATGCTGCGTCAGTCCAAACTAACTCCGAGTGGCTTAAATACCCTACAGGTAGTCCTCGACTTACAACAGTTCATTTAGTGACCGCCCGGAAAAAAAATGACTTATGAGCATTTTTTCACACTTATGACCATTGAAGCGTCCCTACGGTCATGTGATTTTACATGTGGATGCTTGTTTGGTTCGTATTTATGAAAGGTTGCGGGGTCACGTGATCAAAATTCAGACGCTTAGCAACTGACTCATATTTATGACGGTTGCAGTGTCCCTGGGTCAAGGGATCCCCTTTTGCGAATTCCCTGTCAAGCAATGTCAATGGGGAAGCCAGATTTGCTTCACAACCCATGTTACTAACTTAATAACGGCAGTGATTCGCTTAACAGCTGAGGCAAGAAAATTTATAAAATGGGGCAAAACTCACTTAACACATTTCTCACTTAGCAACAGAAAGTTTGGGGTCATAAGTCGAAGACTACCTGTATTTCGATAAAGACGGTTAAAAAGTACCAAGTCTAAAAGATATTTAACAATGTAATCCCAGCATTAAATCAGTTGCTACTTCCTAATATCTCTCTCTCTAAATAGGACACCTTCGATATTCACTATTCATGTCACTGGTAAATATCGCTCCCATTAACAGAATAACAGAGTGGGAAGGGACCTTGGAGGTCTTCTAGTCCAACCCCCTGCAAAGGCAGGAAACCCTATGCCATTTCAGACAAATGGTTGCCCAATCACTTCTTAAAAACTTCCAGTGATGGAGCATCCACAACTTCTGGAGGCAAGTTGTTAATTGTTCTAATTGTCAGGAAATTTCTCCTTATTTCTAGGTTGCTTCTCTCCTTGATTAGTTTCCATCCATTGCTTTTTGTCCTGCCTTCAAGTGCTTTGGAGAATAGCTTTGACTCTCTCTTCTTTGGGGCAGCCCCTCAAATATTGGAACACCGCTACTCGTGACCCCTAATTCTTTTCACTAGACTAGACAAACCCAATTCCTGCAACCGTTCTTCATATGTTTTAATCTCCGGGCCTTTGATCATCTTAGTTGCTCTTCTCTGAACTTTTTCCAAGGTCTCAACATCTTTTTTGTAGGGTGGTGAGCAAAATTGGTTGCAGTATTCCAGGCGCGGTCTTACTAGGGTTTTATAAAGCAGTACTAATACTTCACATGATTTTGAGTCTATGCCTCTGTTTATACAACCCAGGATTGTATTAGTTTTTTTGGCTGCTGTTGCACACGGCTGGCCCCACTGATTAATTGTTCTAACTGTCAGGAAATTTCTCCTTAGTTCTAGGTTGCTTCTCTCTTTGATTAGTTTCCATCCGCTGCTTCTTGTCTTGCCTTCAAGTGCTTTGGAGAATAGCTGGACCCCCTCTTCTTTGTGGCAACCCCTCAAATATTGGAACAGTGCTGCTAACCTGTCACTCCTAGTCCTTCTTTTCACTAGACTAGACATACCCAGTTCCAGCAACCGTTCTTTATACGTTTTAGGGACTGGAGGCTAAAACGTATAAAGACCAGTATGGCATTCCCTTGCCATCGCTACTTATAATAAACTATTCAGCTATGTTCTTCATCCATCTAAAACCAAGAGCAGCTTGCCAATAAAGCTCGTGGAGTCAGCAGTATAGCGAGTCAATAAATAAATTGGTTGTCTTGTTCCCGCTCCAACGCATTCTCCCCTTCAAATATCTAAACCCCAAGAAGAATGGGTATGCACATCGAAATAAGGCATCTTGTCAGTTGGGTTTAGATGGATGATGGTTACAATTAACCAGCATGCTATGGCTCAATTGCTGCCCAATTTAACAGCTGGCTCTTCTCTCTTGCAGGATCCAAGAAAACAACTGGTTTCTATTAAAAAAATACAGCCATATACGGGAAGTCCTCGAATTAAGACCACGATTGAGCGTACTGTTGCTAAGCAAGACGTTTATTAAGTGAATTTTGCCTTTCTTGCCACAGTTGTTAAGTGAATCACTATAGTTAAGTTAGTGACCTCGTTGTTAAGTGAATCCGGCTTCCCCGTTGACTTTGCTTATCAGAAGGTCGCAAAAGGGGATCGCGTGACCCAGGGACACTGCGACCATCATAAATGTGAATCGGTTGCCAAGCGTCTGGATTTTGATCAGGTGAGATGCTGTCCCCAGTCGTAAGTGTGAGAAATGGCCATAAGTCGCTTTTTTCAGGGCCTTTGTAACTTTGGACGGTCACTAAATGAACTGTTGTAAGTTGAGGACTACCTGTGTAATAGGAAAGTCAGTTCTGAACATAGGAAAAGTTTGTATGCTGACATACTGGAGCAGCAGGATGTATCCAATATGATACATCAAGATTGCCTGCCAACACAACATTACATTTATTTTCCAAATTTAAATTCCAAATGTAAATAAAATAAATTCCAATTTATTTTCCAAAGCACCAGAGGGCAGGACAAGAAACAATGGGTGGAAACTAATCAAGGAGAAAAGCAACCTGGAATTAAGGAGAAACTTCCTAACAGTGAGGACAGTTAACCAGTGGAACAGCTTGCCACCAGAAGTTGTGGGTGCTCCATCACTGGAGGTTTTTAAGAGGAGACTTGACAGTCACTTGTATGAAATAGTATAGTCTCCTGCTTGAGCAAGGGGTTGGACTAGAAGACCTCTAAGGTCCCTCCCAGCTCTATTCTGATTTTAAAGATATCCAGTTAGAGATCTAAGGTAGTAAAAAGCATCCCGCAAATTTTGAAACGATCTGCCAATTTTACAAAGGACTAAACACTTTTAGCCACACTGCTTCATTCTGGCTTGTGGCAGATATGAGTATTTTTTTTAAAAAAAAATGTAATTACATTTAATATTGCACAAGGCAATGGAACAAACTGAAAACAAGAGAGGCCTTAATTTCATTCAGTGGAAAACTATATCGTTAAAAGTACGCTGAATGTTACAAACCAAAAAGGAAAGGTAAAAATTTTTTTAAAAGGCTGCGACCTGACATTTCATTAAGCCAACCTTTAAAAACTTGCTCATTCCTATCATCCCAAGAATAATCTTTCTTGCAATAGTCCAAGCATGAAATCCCCAAACTTCTTCATTAGCAGGCAAGTTCTAAATTTGGGGATTTAACTCAACAGCCCATTAACAGCTTTAAACCATTAACTTCCTTCCAAATACCTGGTTTACGGAGGTGGTATTCACTTACTTTCCCTAGCGGTTCACAAATGTGAGCGCGCGCCCCGTCCACGCATGGGCACGGCCTTCTGCGCATGCACTGTGCTCGCACTTATGCGCTGTGCTTGCACGGGGGCCTTGCATGCATGCACGTGGCTTTGAAATGAGCCTAAATAGAACGACATAGCGCCAGGATGGACGGGCAGGCAGGCAGGCGGGCGGGGGTGGCGGTACAAACCGGCTGAATACCACCTATGCTGGTTTACTATAATTAGACATGCCCACGAGATCATGTTAACAGATTAACAGAGTCGGAAGGGACCTTGCAGGTCATCTAGTCCAACCCCCTGCCCAAGCAGGAGACCCTTACATCTGCCTCTACCTAGGATCGAACTCACAACCTCCTGATTGTGAGGCAAGAGCTCTATCTCTAGGCCAAAGGTCTGGGATGTACAAAATATGTTTGTTCTGATGTGTTTAAATCCACCGTAACTCCAGCATGGGATGGAGCTAACTGTATTTAAATATTGCTTGAGGTCCAATACACAGCCTAAACACATACATACATACATACAGATAGTCCTCGACTTATGACCACAATTGAGCCAACGTTTCTGTTGCTAAGTGAGACAGTATATTAACTGAATTTTGCCCCTTTTTACGACCTTTCTTGCCACAGGCGTTAAGTGAATCACTGCAGTTGTTAAGTTAGTGGCACGGTTGTTAAGTGAATCCGGCTTCCCCACTGACTTTGGGGTCACAAAGGTCACTGGGCTCTGGAGGTCACAAAAGGGGATCATGTGATACCCCCCCCCCCCAGGGACACTGCGACCATCATAAATACGAGTCAGTTGCCAAGCCCCTGAATTTGGATCCTGTGACTATGGGGATGCTGTAACGGTCATAAATGTGAAAAACGATTATTTCCGCACATTATTGGAAAAAGGAAGATGAAGAAATAGTCAAGAAGATACTAGATTGTGCAGAAATGGATAGGTTGACATTGAAAATGAAACAGAAAGAGGATGTACAATATTATCAAGCATGGAATTTATTTTACCCATGGTTGGAAAAAAGGGGTGGAGATTAAGAATGCAATTTGTATTGTTGAGCACATGAAATACCCAGACAACACGATGTTTATTAAGCACTAAGAAATGTATTTAATAGAAAATATAATTTTTTAAAAAAATGTGGAAAACGGTCCTGTTACCTTTTTCAGTGCCGTTGTAACTTGAAACAGTCACATAATAATAATAATAATAATAATAATAATAATAATAATAATAATAATAATAATAATAATAATAATAATAATAATAATAATAATAATAATAATAATAATAATAATAACACGAAAAAATTGCAAAATACCAGGACTTAAAAATTGAAATCCAACGATTATGGCACAAACCAGCAGTGGTAATTCCAGTAGTGATTGGAACACTGGGTGCTATCCCAAAAGCACTGGAATTACATTTAAAACAGCTCAAAATTGACAAAATCACCATCAGTCAAATGCAGAAAGCCGCACTGCTCGGTTCCGCACATATACTTCGAAAATACATTACGACTTCCTAGGCCCCTGGGTGGGGCTCGACTAGTAATCAATGCCAAATCCGGCGAAACAACTGGCCGCTGTGATACAATTGTATAATAATAATAATAATAATAATAATAATAATAATAATAATAATAATAATAATAATAATAATAATAATAATAATAATAATAATAATAATAATAACAACAACAGCAACAGCAACAGCAACAGCAACAGCAACAACAACAACAACAACAACAACAACAATAGATGTAAGTCGAGAACTACCTGTACTGTTACTAAGGAGCTGAAGTATTTACCTCAGTTTAGGCAGCTAACAACAGCCTAGTTTGTAATTCAAATACCTAGCAAAGAGCGCTTACTTGAAACCTGCCAATTCAGGAGTGAGTTCTGACTTACCTTGCTGCCGGTTCGCTTCCTCATGCGCCGCGTGGGCACATATGCACAGTGCTAAAAAACAGCTTCTGCGTAGAAGCGAAAAACAAGATGGTGGCGCCTATGTCGCCGCCGAGAGAGCCGGTTTGGGGGCGTGGCCATCCAGCCATCGCTGCCAGTTCGGCGAGCGGGGGGGGGGAATTCCCGCTACCGGTTCTATAGAACCGGTCCGAACCGGCAGAAACCCACCTCTGTGCCAATTATAGTTCAAGGAACAAAAGAGTAGCCCAAATAGACAGAATTTGACAGAACGTCAAATTGGACAATCAGCTAGTTCAAGAGTCAAAGTGTCACAAACAAGATGAAGGAACAAGACTCACGAGACAGAATACCAAACAGTTTTTTCCAACGCAGACTGAAAGCAAAGCCGCTATTTAAATCTGTCTGCGGATAGCTGGCTGCAATTAATCTCACCCTTACTCAGCGAGGAGTCTCATTGAGCTGCGCTGCTCTGCTCGTCCAATGGCCGCAAACCAAGTCCAATTGCCTATTTTCATCCATCTTGCAATATCCCCCTTATTTGTTTAAAAGCGACTAATGGGATATCTACTCGCAGATATCTACCCGTGTTTACTAAGCATGTTATTTCCTTAGGAATAACTATTTTGAAGAATGTAATGTCATTCATACAATAAACAAATGGTGATTATTCCTTTAATTCCATAGGTACCTGATTATCAGTTGACTTACTGTTAGATCTGTTCAAATTCATTATACACCAAGACTACTGACCACACAGGTGTCAAACTGGATTTCTCCGAGGCCCGGATCAGCACTGTAGTTCTCTGCGGGCTGGCCACGGAGGGAAGGGGAGGAGAAACAAGACGGGTGCCTCCTGCAGCACCCTGCCAGCCAAATGGGGTGTGGGGGCAGAGGTGGGTTCCTACCGGTACGCTCTTACCTGTTGGTCGCCGCAGAGCCGAAGAAGCCGGTAGTGTTCATGGCACGGGGCTTCCCCCGCCCGCTTTCCCCCGCGTGCCTGGACACCACCATTTGCGTTCTTTTGCCCTCTGCGCAAGCAGAACACTTTGCGCATGTGCAGAGGGCAAAAGAATGTAAATGGCAGTGTCCAGGCAGGCGGGTGGGAGAAGCCCCGCGCCACGAACACCACCGGCTTCTTCGGCTCTGCGGCGACCAACAGGTAAGAGCGTACTGGCAGGAACCCACCTCTGTGGGGGGGGGGTGCGTGTCAACACGCCGTGCCCCATTTTCGGCCTGGATGGCCTCCTGTAGCACTCTGCTGGCCAAAATGGGGTGCACATCCCCCATTCCCCATTTTTGCCGGCTGAATGCTGCAGGAGGCTGAATGCTGCAGGAGGCCAGGCCAAAAATGGGGCATGGGGAGCATGCACGGCCCTCCCGTACCCCATTTTGGCTGCCAGAGGCACAATGGGCCAGTTCTTTGCTATTTCCAGGCCAGCCCCATGGGCCAAATTTAAGCACCCCACGGGCCGGATGCAGCCCGCGGGCCTTGAGTTTGACACCCCCGATTTACCAAAATGCTGCAATATTTCTGTAGATCTATTTAAAGATTCTAATAAAGAAGACTGAAAATATCATCTGCATATAATCACTTGCTTTTCATTTTCTGTTCCACACGCTTCCTGGATATCAGATTATTTTATTAAAAGTGTTTAAGGTTCCAACACTAAATTAAATCGAGTACATCCTTGATGTACTGTATTCCAAATAAACTTTGATTGCAGAAGACATAATCCCATTAGTGATTACCTAAAGCAAAAGTATCAGAATATTATTTTTTTAATCCAAGAAAGACACTCAATTGGCAATTCAGTTTTCTTCATAACTTGCTCCAAAAATGTAATTTATACCACATCATCTTTTTTCTGCTTTTAATGAAGCCAGCCACAGCTGTTTCCTTTTCATCAGCATACAATGTTAATATGTTTAATCTAATATTATCGAAGAGTTGGCGCCCCTTCATAAACCAGATTGGCTGAATGAATTATTGAAGGTAATACCTCCTATAATCTTCATGCCAAAGTGGCTGTTAAAATCTTGGCAGCCACATTTAACAAGATATTGAGCAAACTCTCATACAATTCATAGGATCTATTTCAAATATCTATGCAGGAGAAGGGCAGGCAGAAGTAGGGGGCAGAGTTAAATGTGTCATTAGCGTAGAGTCATTACATTGCCATAAACAGTCCAAGTCTACCCCCTCTTGAATTCCATGGACCCTTATATCTGGTATCAATTTAGGACTGAAATTTAGTTGACTAAATTCTTGTGTAGAGGCTCCAGCCATAATCCTTTAAACTGCAACTTAACGTACGATCCTGATTCTCTGCGCCTGACAAAACAGCGACATAAGCATCAAAATATGATGTTGGTAGGGTCCGTTTTCAGACATGTTCTTGCAACTCTCTTACAAAACGAGATCCAACTCTTCTTACATTTTTGATGTCCACTCTACGGGTATCTTGTCGGGGGGGGGGTGGATATTTTTTCTGTCGATCATCGAACATGTTCAAATATCTCCAGGCTCCAACTAAATGTCATCTCCTTCTAGCCATTGATCGTCAGACACACTCTGACCTTAAAGATGAAAAGTATTTGGCAGTGACAACAGATATAAAATACAGCTGCACGTACTGTTCTCGGGGTCTCTAGTGTGGCTCATGGTCTCTGTTTGGCGAGCTGCACTGGTTGCCAGTTTGCTTCCATGGCCAAATCAAGGTGTTGGTTATTACCTTTAAAGCCCTTTACGGGCATAGGTCCAGGTACCTGAGGAACTGTCTCCTCCTACAGGGATTGGCCCATCCCACCTGTGCCATCCAAAGGGGCATGGTTCTGACCCAGCTCCACAAACACGACAAACCCTCTGAAGTTAAATCAATGATTCCTTTATTAGGAGCGCTAGCAGCTCTGGCAAAAACTTTCTCTCTCACCGCAGGCTATCAGTGGCTGACCGGCAGGGAGATGAATAGTTGTCTGCCACATCACTTCATCTCCGCCCCCTGCCTTTTATCCCCAGAGCTAGGGTGGGGCTTCGCTAGCAGCGGTGGCTCTTCCTTCCCAAGGACCGGCCCATAGATTTCCACTGCTCTCCTCTCCTCTGCCTGCTGCGCATCCACACATCAGCCACTGGACCCAGCTGTTCCTCCTCTTCCTCATCAGCCACCTCCAGACCTGGGGGCTGTTGACTCTCCATCTGAGGGCTGACGGACAGCCTAGGCTCTGCCTCTGTCTCCCTCTCTGCCAGTTCCATTCCCTCTTCCCCCTCGGAGCTTGCCTTGATGCTGACCCTGACTCCCACGCCTCCTCCTCCTCCTCTGATTCGGCTGCTTGAGGGGGCGGAGGCCGACAGGCCACAACAAGCATGTTGTAAAGGGAATGGGACAACTCACCATTGCCAGCTCACCGCGAGACAACTCGTTGCATTGCAGGACAATTTAACAATTCTATTTAATTATTTAAAACAAATAAAAATCTTTTTAATTTTCGTCATTCACATTTCATTCTGTCACTCCTTTTACATCCTTTCTTTAATGATTCCATTCCACCGTTTCTTTAGTATTAGTGTAACTCTTGTCCCGCGGTGAGTTGTCCTGTGTGACACACCCACACACCCACATTGTGGTCTGTTTCTGTTGCTCCCCTTTGGGAGGACGTTTCAGAGTATTTCTAGCAGGACTACCAGATTCTGGAACAGCTTTGTTCCCTAGGCCATACGTCTTGCAAACACGCAGGATTCTTTTTTCTTGCCACGTACATGTATACATCTGAACAAAACTATGTTGTTTCTCTGTGTCATATAATATATGTGTATATGTATAATTTTGGGGGGTGAGTTGGCTGTGGTGAATTGTCATAGACATAGACCCTGCTGTGATCCCCATTGGTCAAGCAATCGGCCTCGTAATGTTTGGGTTCAATTGTGGTCATAAGTTGAGGACTATCTGTACAGCATCCCCGTCGTCATGTGATCAAAATTTGGACACTGGACAACCAGCATGTATTTATGATGGTTGCAGTATCCCGGGCTCAGGTGATCTCCCTTTGCAATTTTCTGAAAGTTCTGACTGAACTTTCTTTCTTGTATATGTTATAGGCTTACCATATTTTCCGGAGTATAAGACGCACCCTTTTCTCCCCTAAAAGAGGCTGAAAATTGGGGTGCATCTTATACTCTGAATGTAGCTTTTTCGAAGCTTTTTTTTTCAGCCCTAACGAGGCGCTAACGATCTTCCCGGCTCTTACAGGCTTGCTTTTTTTCATTGCTACTCTCTCCGAAGGTGGTTTTTTCCAGCCCTGTGTCTTTGCATGCTTTTTTTCATTGCTATTTGCTCTGAAGAATGTTTTTTCGAGCCCTAACGAGGTGCTAACGATCTTCCCGGCTCTTACAGGCTTGCAGGCTTTTTCATTGCTATTCTCTCTGAAGGAGGTTTTTTCCAGCCCTAAGTCTTTGCAGGCTTTTTTTCATTGCTATTTGCTCCGAAGAATGTTTTTTCGAGCCCTAACGAGGTGCTAACTATCTTCCCGGCTCTTACAGGCTTGCAGGCTTTTTCATTGCTATTCTCTCCAAAGGAGGTTTTTTCCAGCCCTAAGTCTTTGCAGGCTTTTTTTCATTGCTACTTGCTCCAAATAAGGTTTTTTTCAGCCCTAACCAGGGGATAAAATAATGTGCTGAAGTTGACCAGAGTAAAGACGCTAGCCAGATGAATATCTGGTAGGCAGATTTTTCCCCTATTTCCTCCCCAAAAACTAAGATGCGTCTTATACTCCAAAAAATACAGTAATTAATGCTGTTGCTAGATCTTATATTTGAGGCCGATTTTAACCGTGTTATTGTAATGTAGGTACTGATGAGTCAATGCGAAATGCTTGCATCTACCTCTGTTCGTCTTTTGACTGTATTGTTTAAATTATTAAAAGGGACTAACTGTTTCAAAAGAGGGACGCGGTGGCTCAGCGGCTAAGACGCTGAGCTTGTCGATCAGAAAGGTCGGCAGTTCAGCGGTTCAAATCCCTAGCGCCGCGTAACAGGGTGAGCTCCCGTTACTTGTCCCAGTTTCTGCCAACCCAGCAGTTCGAAAGCACGTAAAAATGCAAGTAGAAAAATAGGGACCACTTTGGTGGGAAGGTAACAGCACTTTGTGCACCTTCGGCATTGAGTCATGCCGGCCAGATGACTACGGAGAACGTCTTCAGACAGCGCTGGCTCTTCGGCTTAGAAACGGAGATGAGTACCGCCCCCTAGAGTCGGGAACGACTAGCACATATGTGCGAGGGGAACCCTTACCTTTAACTGTTTTAAACTTTCTTCAAAGTCAATGGGGAAGCCCAATTCACTTAACAACCATGTTGCTAACCTAACAAATGCAGTGATTTACTTAGCAACGGTAGCAAGGAAGGTTGTAAACTGAAGCAGAGCTCTCTTGTTTAGGGCTCAATTGTGATTGTACATCGAGGGCTAGCTGCAAAGAGACCAAATTTTGTTCTTAGCGAAAGGTTGGCCTTAAGTAGCAGAAATTGTGTGGCGTAAACAGAAATACCAATCAAATTTATCTCCAAGACAATCCATGCATGGGCATATTACAAAGCAAATCCTTCCATCGTTAAACGGGATAAACATGCACAAAGTTCTTTGTACTGGAGAAATATTTTGCCTCCTTCCCATCTGACATTTCAGCTTCCAAGATGGACCTGTAACCTTCAAATGTGGTATTAATTAAACGGGTTTTAATTACAGAGTATTATTCAAACTGCCTTATCTGAGAACATTGAGGAGATGGGGTGGCTTTAATAAAGTAAAGCGACATTTCCCTAGGCAGCGTAGACATTGGTCATGCTGCCTGCTAATTATGGAAATTGTAGTCTCTCATGTCTAGAGAATACCTGATTAAGAAATTCATCCAAAGAGAAGGAAAATGCTAGGATATTTTTTTCTCTCTCTTCTTTGTCGGAGTTGTTTTGCCTTTAAACAGATATACATTAACCAGATCCTGTTACTCTATTTCCACCTGATGCGCAGGTAATCCCCGACTTACAACTGTTCATTTAGTGACCATTCAAAAGTTACAACGGTGCTGAAAACAGTGAGTTATGACTGTTTTTTCACACTTACGACGATTGCAGCATCCCCACGTGATCAAAATTCAGACGCTGGGCACCGGGTTCATGTTTGAAGTTGTAACTTCAAATGGTCACTAAACAAGTGGTTGTAAGTCTACCTGTAGGAACTACCTGTACTTTATTATGCCTTGGTAAGACCATACTTGGATGTCTATGGAGATTGTCAGTCATCAGGTCATGGTTGTCCCAAAAGTGTTTTTTTCAAGAGGCAACTGGATTTTCTGGGTTTCTTTGAAGACGTTTCGCTTCTCATCCAAGAAGCTTCTTCAGCTCTGACTGGATGATGGGGAATGGAAGGATTTTATACTCCTTGCAGACAGCTGGTTATTTGCATCCTTTTAGAGAGTCCCAATGACCCAGACAAACCTCCAAGTGGCCTCAATGGCTCTCCAAAAGGATGCAAATGACCAGCCATCTGCAAGGTGTATCAATCCTTCCGTTCCCCACCATCCAGTCAGAGCTGAAGAAGCTTCTTGGATGAGAAGTGAAACATCTTCAAAGAAAAACCAGAAAGTCCAGTTGCCTCCTGAAAAAGCATCTTTGGGACAACCACACTTGGAATATTGCATCCAGTTCTGGTCGCCATGATATAAAAAAAGAGGTTGAGACTCTGGAAAGAGTGCAGAGAACAACAACAAAGATGATTAGGGGTCGTTGGAGTCTAAAACATATGAAGAACGGTTGGAGGAATTGGGTATCTCCAATTTAATGAAAAGAAGGGGTGACATGATAGCAGTCTTCCAGTATTTGAGGGGCTGCCACAAAGAAGAGGGAGTCAAACTATTCTCCAAAGCACTTGAGGGCAGGACAAGAAGCAATGGGTGGAAACTAATCAAGGAGAGAAGCAACCTGGAATTAAGGAGAAGTTTCCTGACAGTGAGAACAATCAATCAGTGGAACAACTTGCCTCCAGAAATTGTGAATGCTCCAACACTGTAAGTTTTTAAGAAGAGATTGGACAACCATTTGTCTGAAATTGCATAGGGTTTCCTGCCTGAGCAGGGGGTTGGACTAGAAGACCTCCAAGGTCCCTTCCCACTCTCGTTATTCTGTTAATAAGAGCGATATTTACCAGTGACATGAATAGTGAATATCGAAGGTGTCCTATTTAGAGAGTGAGCTATTAGGAAGTTGCAGCTGGTTTAATGCTGGGATTACATTGTTAATTATCTTTTAGACTTGGTACTTTTAGAGTGTGGTTTTTGGTTCTTAGCAGTCGCACAAACCCCCCTAACCACTTTCAAACAGAAGGAATCGAGGATTGTACGAGCTGAATCCAGCGAGATCCAACTTTTACCACCGATAACCGTGCAAGCTCTTCATGCAGAAAAATAGGTCGCAGAACAGCCGAAACGCAGGGCAGCTAAGGGCACTGCGAGCTGTCACTCACCAGGACCTCACGTCAATGTGCCATATGCCACATGTGCTGTGGATAATCTCCAACTCTGGCTGCTCACATCATTTGGAAGAGGTACACTTGCAGGAATGAAAAACACCCTCTGTGCACTCGTGAGCAGCTAAGTGGCAAAGTCAGGGACTGCTTTGGTCAGATGGCACTACGTTTTTTATTTCTTATTTTTTTTGCACCTGCGCGCTGTAACTGGGTAACTCTTTCCTCGATATTTAGATCGCCCTTTCAGCCTCCACTCGATTTAGAATAAGGACTGAATCCTTCCTGCTTGTCTGTGTTGTTGTAGCAACGGCATGAGAGGGACAAAATTCAGCTACCGGTAGTATCATGTACAACACAAAAGAAAAAAAGACAGCGTAATTTTGCTCTTCGGTAAACAGCAACAGATGTCCCCATAGAACTAAATCTCTCATTAATGCACATCTTATATGGTTCACGTTGTTTCAAATAACAACCCCAGGTATTGCTCTTATCTGTTCCGTCACGCCTGCAGATGGTTGGGCATAACATCGCACAAGGATCAAATCTGTCGGATGTTCATTTTGGGACATTCGGCTCGCTTCCTGATTGCTTACTTGAACCCTATGACAACCATTCTTGACAAATGTATCTTTTCTTTTATGTACACTGAGAGCATATGCACCAAAGACAAATTCCTTGTGTGTCCAATCACACTTGGCCAATAAAGAATTCTATTCTATTCTATTCTATTCTATTCTATTCTATTCTATTCTATTCTATTCTATTCTATTCTATTCTATTCTATTCTATTCTATTCTACACTATTCTACTCTATTCTATTCTATTCTATTCTATTCTATTCTATTCTATTCTATTCTATTCTATTCTATTCTATTCTATTCTGTATAAATTCCAGTCCACGAAGCAAAAGGATAGAAGTGTCTGTGTTGCAGGAAGAAAATCGGCCCCTCTTGTATTCAATGTAGAGAAAGTAAAGTCCTACACTTAGGTAAGAAAAACCAAAAGTACACATATAAACTGGGTGAAACCAGGCTTAATAGCAGTGACTATGAGAGGGATCTTGGAGTCTTAGTGGACAACCAGCTAAATATGAGCCAGCAGTGAGCAGCGGCAGCCAAAAAAGCCAAATGCAATCCTAAATTGCATTAACAGAGGGATACAATCAAGATCAAGGGAGGTACTAATACCACTCTATATAAAGCCTTAGTTAGACCACACCTAGAATACTGCATCCAGTTTTGGTCACCACACTATAAAAAAGATATTGAGACTCTAGAAAAAGTGCAGAGGAGAGCAACCAAGATAATTAGAGGACTGGAGACTAAAACATACGATGAATGGTTGCAGGAACTGGGCATGGCTAGTCTAGTGAAGAGAAGGACCAGGGGAGACATGATAGCAGTCTTCCAATACTTGAGGGGCTGCCACAGAGAGGAAGGGATCAACCTATTTTCCAAAGCACCTGAAGGCCAGACAAGGAATAATAGATGGAAACTGAACAAGGCTAGATTCAACTTAGAAATAAGGAGAAATTTTCTGACAGGAAGAGCAATCAACCAATGGAACAGAAGTTGCCATCGGAAGTTGTGGGAACTTCATCACTGGAGGCTTTCAAGAAGAGACTGGGCTGCCCTCTGTCAGAAATGGTGTAGGTTCACTTGCATGGGGGGTTGGACTAGATGACCTACAAGGTCCCTTCCAACTCTGTAATCTGTTAGTTGCCTGATTAAAAATTAAGGCCATTCATCGGATAAAGCGTTCAGATCGCTGTACAGGTGATCCTTGACTTACAACAGCTCATTTAGCGACCGTTCAAAGTCACATCAGCACTGCATAAGGGGACTTATGACCATTTTTCAACCTATCTACTATATACTAAACCAGGGGTGTCAAACTCAAGGCCCGCGGAGTGCTTAAATCTGGCCCGTGGGGCCGGCCTGGAAATACCAAAGGACCTGCCTGCGGTGCCTCTGGCAGCCAAAATGGGGCACAGGGAAGCAGAGCACACCCCTGTGCCCTGTTTTGGCTGGCATGGAGCTGTAGGAGGCCATCCAGGCAGAAAACAGGGCATGGGGAGGGCTGCACACGCCCCCCCATTCCCCGTTTTGGCCAGCAGGGTGCTGCAGGAGGCGTCCATCCTGTCTCTCCCCCTCCCCCGCCCGCCCGGCCCACGGAGGAGAAGCACAATGCCGATCCAGCCCTTGAAGAAATCCACTTTGACTCCCCTCTCCTAAACGAATGGCCCATTGGGATCCCCATATCAAAACAACTTTCCTTATGTGTTAAGGGGGGGCAATCCCCCATGGAGGTCGATGGATCTTTGCTTCTTTTTGAAGTCATTCTCATTAGAAAATAAAACCGAGATTCAAATCTAATTAACAAAATATTTATTTCAGTAGAAAAGTAATAAAAAGAATCCTTAATAAACTACATCTTATCGGCTAATGAAAAAGTCACGTCTGCCTTTGGCAGAAATGGAGGAAGAGAAGAAGGGAGTTGACTCCTGGAATGCAGGCATGCGTAGTAAAACATATCACATGTCTGCTTGACCATAAATACAAGAAACAGTAGAAAGCATAGAGATGCACAAACTGACAATATTCACATCGTGACATTATGTGCGGCCAGAATCCGAAAATAACATTTAACACAGCACAGTACTTAAGCAAAATGGTTCGGTTGAGATCGGCATATGTGGGACTGATTGGGGTAGATTGTAGGGGTGACACCGCAATATAATTTGATCATTATTTTATTTATCTACATGTTATCTTAATGTATTTTATTTCAATTTCATTTTAAACTGTATTTCATTCCCATTTCATTTTAAATCGCGTTTTTTTTAAATCCAATTCCATTTTAAATTGTTTTTATCAGATTTTTAGTAATCATTTGTGTCTGGAACTCTGCACTTTGATAGGGCCCAAGGGCTAATCAATAAAGTAAACTAAACTAGCTAACCTTTGCAGCATCCCCATGGTCATGTGATTTTTGTTTCACTAAATGAATAGTTGTAAGTCAAGGATTACCTATACTGAATTCCATTCCTTTCTGTTGGTTGATTACCGTAATTTTCGGAATATAAGACGCACCTTAGTTTTTGGGGAGGAAAATAGGGGGAAAAAATCTGCCTACCAGGTATTCATCTGGCTAGCATCCTTAGTCTGGTCAGCTTCAGCACATTATTTTATCCCCTGGTTAGGACTTTAAAAAACCTTCTTCTGAGAGAGTAACAATGAAAGAGCCTGCAAGCAGGTAAGAGCTGGGAAGATAGTTAGCACCTGGTTAGGGCTAGAAAAAAACTTATTCGGAGCAGCTTCAGCATATTATTTTATCTCCTGGTTAGGACTTAAAAAAACCTTCTGAGAGAATAACAATGAAAGAACCTGCAAGCCAGTAAGAGCTGGGAAGATCATTAGCACCTGGTTAGGGCTAGAAAAAAACTTATTCAAAGCAAGTAGAGGAATGAAAAAAAACCCTGCAAAGACTTAGGGCTGGAAAAACATTCTTCGGAGAGAGTAACAATGAAAAAGCCTGCAAGGTAAGAGCTGGGAAGATCTGTTAGCACCTAGTTAGGGCTGAAAAAAAAGCTACATTCAAAGTATAAGATGCACCCAAATTTTCAGCCACTTTTAGGGAGGAAAATGGTGCGTCTTATACTCCGAAAAATACGGTACATATAATATTCTTCCAAATAATTTTCCAGACTTCCCTCAGGCTTCATTTATAACCGATATTTATTTTATTTATTTATCTATTTTGTCAAGCATGTATTAGATAACAGATATAGGTATAAATGTGGTTACTAATACATGAAACAGATACGAATAAAGGGGAACATTAGGACAGGGATAGTAGGCATATTGGTGCGCTTATGCACGCCCCTTATAGACCTCTAAGGAATGGGGTGAGGTCAACAGTAGACAGTCTAAGGTTAAAGTTATGGGGGTTTGGGGAAGAAACCACAGAGTCAGGTAGTGCATTCCAGGCATTGACCACTCTGTTGCTGAAGTCGCATTTTCTGCAGTCGAGTTTGGAGCGGTCCACTTTAGGTTTGTATCTATTGTGTGCTCGTGTATTGTTGTGGTTGAAGCTGAAGTATTCATGGACAGGAAGGACACTGTAGTGGATAATTTTATGAACTACGCTTAGGTCATACCGAGCTCTGTATGTTTAGACAACAAAGTAATCAATTCATTCTAAATGATTCTGTTTTTTATTCTGGCCTGCAACTGTTGTTTCTGTGCATAAATGCAGCCTAATTTGGCTGCACACACAATGTATTGCAAACTGAATAAACTGGCTTCAAGGCTGGATGCGTAACAACTTGACACTGTCATTATTATACAGATGGATTTGCTGCCATACTGGTTATATATCCGAACAACAATAATTCATTCATTTATTCAAGGAATAAATTATTTAGTCTGCGGAAAGCCAGCGAGCGTGATGTTTCTCATGGTCAGGATGTTGGCTTAAGGTCATTTAAAAATAGCAACGTAGCTGCTTAGTTTGATGCTACCAGACTACCACTGAAGTCATGTCCACGTGAAGGTATATGGCTAGATTAACTATCAGAATTCAGTTGATTTCTGGTTAACAATCCGTGCTTGACAATCTTCAAGGAATTCAACAGCTGTTCATCTCCGCTATGGGAGTAACTATGTTAGTTCAGTGTGACTGTCATGCAATTAGCAACCGTGGCATATAGAAGACTGGACTACTGTAATGGGCTCTACATGGGGCTACCCTTGAAGAGTATCCGGAGACTTCAACTGATGCAAAATGCGGCTGCGCGTGCTGTGGTGGGTGTCTCAAGATACACCCACGAAACACCCATACTCCGCCAGCTGCATTGGTTGCCCATTGGTCTCCGGGTGCAATTCAAGGTGTCGATCATCATCTTTAAAGCCCTACATGGCTTAGGACCAGGTTACCTCCGGGACTGCGCAGAATATTGACATGTGCAGAAATGGACAGATTAACACTGGAAATGAAAGATAAGGACAAGACAGAATATTATGTAATATGGGACAAATGTTATCAGTGGATAGAAAAGAAAAAACAGTCAAAATAATTGGAAAATATGGGGAAAAAGTAAAACAAAAATAAAGGAGGTTTGGATAAAAATGAATAGTAATGAGAGAGGCTCATGTAAGATCAAAAAAGTAATGCATTTGGAATAACAACAGTATTTGTTCTTATGAAAATTATTATTGAATGGAACGACAAAATAGGATGGTCACAAAGTGTCCAATGTTTTTAAATGTTTGCTTAACAAATACAATTTTGTTGGATAACGTCTACCCACGAGTGACCTTGTGTTTGCTTCACGGTTTCACGATGGACTCTATTTCTGCCACTAAGAAAATTAGATGAGTGCTGAATATGTGCTTCAGAACCGTATATACCCAATTAGAGAACTGTTGCAATGCTTCGCTGAAATTTTGACTAATCTCCAGTCACCACTTACACACTGGAAATTTCAGAGGCAATTTTAGGAAGATGCATTAAAAAGGCCGACAAGCTGTAATTAGCTTTCATGGGTTGAGGAAAAAAAGTCAACAGTTAAAATGACAGGCTCATATTTTGCTAAGAAACAGAACGTAGAATTTACCTCTTTGGGATTTATTCTAATCATCTTGAAGTACAATAAAGAAAACAAGTTCTATTAGAAAATTTCCTTGAGAATATCCATTGCTTTAATTTTATTTGGGAGTGTAATATCCAAAGATTTAATTCCTTCATTTCTACACAAGAATTCCTAACGGAGCTCTAAGAAATACTGTTTTAAATTCTGGTACAAGACTAATTTCTAATTTGCTAAACAATAATGATTCTCATTTAAGTTTCATGTATAAATCAGTACGTGAACTACGGAATGAGGTTAAAAAAAATAATTCCAGCATTGCTCACAATATAACTTTCCTAACGATATTAATTGGATTGTTTGTGTGTGTGTGGGGGCTATAATGGTACAGTTGAAAAAAGTATATTTAAAGTAAAGTATATTATTACAGGTAGTTCCTCAACTTACGACCACAATTGAGCCCAAAATTTATGTTGTTAAGTGAGAAATTTGTTAAGTGAGTTTTGCCCCATTTTACAGCTTTTGTTTTGCCCCATTTTACAGCTTTTGTTGCCACATTTTGTTGCCACATAAGTGAATCACTGAACTTGTTAAATTCGTAACACAGTTGTTAAGTGAATCTGGTTTCCTTATTGACTCCGCTTGTCAGGAGGTCGTAAAAGGGGATCACATGACTCTAGGACACTGCAACCGTCATAAATATGAGTCGGTTGCCAAGTATCCGAATGTAAATCATGTGACCATGTGGGTTCTGCAGCAGTCATAAGTATGAAAAATAGTCATAAGTCACTTTTTTCAATGCCATCGTAACTTTGAACGGTCACTAAATGAATTGTTGTAAGTCAAGGACTACCTGTATTGTAGAGGACATAATAAAGAGGCAGTTTAGTCTAATAGTTAAGGCACTAGGCTAGAAAACAGAAGATTGTGAGTTCAGGTTCTGCCTTAGCCATGAAAGACGGCTACCTTGGGCAAATCACCAGGAGACAGTGAGTCCCAGTCCCACCTTAGCCCTGAAATCCAATTGGCTGACTTTGGGCAAGTCACTCCCTCTCAGTCCAATCCACCTTACAGGGCTGTTGTTGTAGGGAAAATAGGAGGAGGAGGGTGTGTTGGTGGCAGTAGTGGGTTTCACACCTTCGCTACCGGTTCGGAACTGTGAACGCACATGCGCGCTTGCTTTGCTTATGCGCGGCGCTTCTGCGCATGCACAGAACCTTCTGCGCATGCGCAGATCGTCCGTGACGACGTCCGGGCAGGTGGGCGGAGCCTCCCACTGTCGCCGCTACGGGTTCACCCGAACCGGGGCGAGCCGTTAGCAACCCACCACTGGTTGGTGGATATGTTCACCGCCTTGGGTTATTTGTAAAAAGAATAAAGGTGGGATACAAATAAATAAACATGTATAATGATCTGTACTGGACTTTGTATCATGCAAGACATCCTGTTATTCATCTTTTTTCGGGCTTTCTGATACGCTGTACCATAACTGCTTCAAACATTACATTAATAAATTAACTTCAGAGATGATGAAAACAATGAAAAAAATCTGATTCTGGTGCCCTGGTGGATATGAATTCTATCTATCTTTAGCCAGGATTTTGAGTCGGGTCCAATCTGGGCCCATGCAAATTTAATTTTTACCCCTGGGTAAAATTTTAGAGTAAAACAACACATGACCCAACCTTTCAGCTGTTCAATGGTGTAGCTTAAGTGACAAAAAGGGATAACAGATTTATAAAGGATTGTTCAGGGCTACAAAAAAATACACCCTGGGGATTGTTAAGTTAGTAACAACCATGTTACTACCATATTTTTCGGAGTATAAGACGCACCGGAGTATAAGACGCACCTTAGTTTTTGGGGAGGAAAATAGGGGAAAACAATCTGCCTACCAGGTATTCATCTGGCTAGCGTCCTTAGTCTGGTCAGCTTCAGCACATTATTTTATCTCCTGGTTAGGGCTGAAAAAACCTTCTTCTGAGAGAGTAACAATGAAAGAGCCTGCAAGCCCGTAAGAGCTGGGAAGATAGTAAGCACCTGGTTAGGGCTAGAAAAAAACTTATTCGGAGCAAGTAGAGCAATGAAAAAAAATTCTGCAAAGACTTAGGGCTGGAAAAACATTCTTCTGAGAGAGTAATAATGAAAGAGCCTGCAAGCCGGTAAGAGCTGGGAAGATAGTTAGCACCTGGTTAGGGCTAGAAAAAAACTTATTCGGAGCAGCTTCAGCACATTATTTTATCTCCTGGTTAGGACTAAAAAAAAACCTTCTGAGAGAATAACAATGAAAGAGCATGCAAGCCAGTAAGAGCTGGGAAGATCGTTAGCACCTGGTTAGGGCTAGAAAACAACTTCTTTGGAGCAAGTAGAGCAATGAAAAAAAACCCTGCAAAGACTTAGGGCTGGAAAAACATTATTTGGAGAGAGTAACAATGAAAAAGCCTGCAAGGTAAGAGCTGGGAAGATCTGTTAGCACCTAGTTAGGGCTGGAAAAAAAAAAGCTACATTCGAAGTATAAGACGCACCCAAATTTTCAGCCACTTTTAGGGAGGAAAAAGGTGCGTCTTATACTCCGAAAACTACGGTAATTTAACAACTGCAGTGGATTCACACACTTTGGGACTTCAAGGGTTGATATACCACGGAAAAGTATTTTGCAACCCTGAATGGAGGCAGCTCATTCTTGCCAAGATCAAAATAAATATAAAGAATAATATATGGTAATGAGAAGGAAAACAACCCACAAGAATGGAACAATCGACTTGTACCTCCTTTCAGTTACAGTATATTTTTAAAACGTCTCTCTCTAAATTCAATTCTCCGGAAAACAGCTATATATTTTGTTAGGACACGAAAGATTACAAAGGGACAACCTTTGAGGTTAAGAAGGAATTATAGCATTGCATCTGAACGATGATTAACAATCTCGCCATCACACATGCCAACATCCCAGTTTCCTTCAGCCTGTCTTCATAGTGCTGTGTTTTCTTAACTTCAACATCTTTAAAATAGGTGAACTTCAACTCCCAGAATTCCCCAGCTAGCATGCCGAAGTCCAGATACAGGTAGACCTCGACTTACGACCACAATCGAGCCCCAAATTTCTGTGGCTAAGCGAGACTGTTGTTAAGTGAGTTTTGGCCACATTTCATTCAAAACCTTTCTCAACACAGTTATTTAAGTGAATCCCTGCAGTTGTTAAAAGTTAGTTACACGGTTGTTAAGTGAATCGGACTTCCCCGTTGACTTCGCTCGTCAAAAGATCGCCAAAGGATATCACGTGTCTTTGGGACAATGCAACTGTCATCTGCCGGTTGCCAAGCATCTGAATTTTGATCACATGACCATGGGGATGCGGCAACGGTTGTAAGTATGAAAAACAGTCATGAGATACTTTGCCACATCTATTCATCTCCGCCCCCTGCCTTTTATCCCCAGAGCTAGGGTGGGACTTCGCTAGCAGCGGTGGCTCTTCTGTCCCAAGGACCGGCCCATAGATTTCCACTGCTCTCCTCTCCTCTGCCTTCTGTGTATCTGTGCATCAGGCACTGGCCCCAGCTGTTCCTCCTCCTCCTCATCAGCCACTTCCAGACCTGGGGGCTGTTGACTCTCCATCTGAGGGCTGACGGACAGCCCAGGCTCCGCCTCTCTCTCTCTCTCTCTCTCTCTCTCTCTCTCTCTCTCTCTCTCTCTCTCTCTCTCTCTCTCTCTCTCTCTCTCTCTCTCTCTCTCACAGCTCCATTTCCTCTTCCCCCTCGGAGCTCTCAAGTTGCCTTGATGCTGACCCTGCCCACGCTTCCTCCTCCTCCTCTGATTTGGCTGCTGGAGGGGCCAACAGGCCACAACAGCAGTCTTCAATCAATGCACCATCTTCTTTGAGCTTGGCACCCAGGATCATACAAGTTCTCCATGTGTGGTCTCACCAATGCTGAGCAATGGCTTTCTTCTTAATTTACATTAAATTAAATTTCCTCTCTTTACAATGAGACGTAAAAGGCATGGTGAAAATTTATACCTACATTTTTTTTTTGGCACGGATCACTTGTTTCATTAAAATATATGTTCCACAATTGCCATTCGTTAAACAAATGTGCTACTATATTAAGCACTTAAACACTGTATAGCCTCAAAGAATATCGTCCCCCCGTAAATGACACTGCCAACATTTATTTTACAACGTTATTTTACCAGGTTTTATTTTTTTCCACCTACTCTTAACATTTCATTTAATCTGTTCAATTTAATTGTTAAAACTTAATTGCAAAAATTACTATCCCCTTTGTCATAAATGAGAAGATAGACTAGGATACGATTCCATCAATGGTGCACCTTAGTCTCTTTAAAAATAGCTGATTCTAGGATTATTTCAGATCTGTTTCAAATTCTATTCAGCCAACTAAGGAAGAATAATCGTGGACTTGTTTCAAAGCATCTATTTAGGGATCATTAGAACTTTTATATATATATATATCTCCATGCAAATCTGTCTGCCTTTTCAAGTAACACACTCTCTTATTCTCTTCCCGAAACTAGCAAAAAACCCATTTTTTTGGTACTCTTAGTCTTGACAAATATGTTTGAGAAGCTACTGTGCTTTTGTGCTTAAAGATTATAGCTATTATATCTTTCTTCGAAAATAATTGAAACTAAGTCCCATTCCATATGGCAATGCACATTTCTAGATATCTTTAAGCCAGTATTTGAAGAAGCAAAAGCAGCTTATAGAGAATTGGACAATTTTAGGATATCTCTTTTCTCTTTTTGATGGGAAAGCAAATTTTTCCGTTTATATCATCTCAAGACCACCACTTTTCTGATTTTCATGGTAGAAGGAGTTGTTGATGTACGGAATTCGATTCATGGCAAATCCTGGCATTAAAGATTTGTGTGTGTGTCATATTTTTTCAAGACTTCACTTTATGGAGAAAACCCAGATTTCTTATCCCTCTTGCTAAAATTTAACAACTTTATAGATGAACCATTTAAAACAGGGATATTCAAACCTGTGACTTTAAGACTTTGACTCCCAGAATTCCCTAGTCAACATGGCTGACAGGGGAATTCTGGGAGTTGAAGTCCACAGGTTTTAAAGTTGTCAAGGTTGGACGCCCTTGATTTAAAACATGCTCACTGGATCACTGTTGTTATTTGTTTATTTTTTAATCACAATGTATATAATGTCATTTTTCCTACTTTTTTTCTGTTTAGTAAATTCTACTCAGATATCTAACTTTATCATTCAAATGAGCTTGAGTAAATGCTCAAACGTTCAGGATATAGCCTGGTGAGCAGTGAGTTGTTTTTCTCCCCCCAATGCAAGTTGAATTTTAATATAAACATAGAAAGTCTTGAGACGATGTTGCCAAGGTAGATCTCACTTAGGTTGTATCCAGTGGTGGGTTCCTACCAGTGCGGTCCATTCTATAGCACCGGTAGCAGCCCGCTGGTGACGTCACAGTACCGGTGCGGTCGGTTGCTGGTGCCTAGGCGCTGCCATTAAAAAAAATTTTTTTTTTAAATTTTTTTAAAAAAATTCTTCTGCTCATGCTCAGAAGCCGAGCTTCCGGCACTGCGCATGCGCTGCCTTCCTACGCCACAGTGAGTCCAAGCAGGGGAGAATAGCTGAGGAAGCGCGTGAGACGCTGAAAGAACGGGCGGCAGGAGCTATCTCCATTCCCCTCCCTTCAGCAGTCCGAGAAGCCATGAACGCGTGGTGATGATCCTAGGCATTTTCGCACGTTTGAGGCTTCTCAAGCTGCTGAGGGGAGGGGGAATGGGCGGCAGGACCTATCTCAGTTCCCCTCCCTTCAGCAGTCCGAGAAGCCATGCCCACCCGGTCACATGGCTGGCAAGCCACGCCCACCTGGTCACATGGCTGGCAAGCCACACCTACAAAATAAGCCACGGCCACAGAGTGGTAGTAAAAAAATTAGGAACCCGCCCCTGGTTGTATCACAAGGATACAGGGAGACAATGTGTTCCAACAATACCTGTTTTCATTAAACTCTTCTGTACTACCTCAGAATGTTCTTTGTTCATTCATAAGCAAAAGAGCTGCCAGAATAATTAAATTATGTTTCTACCTCTGGGAGCAGAGATATGAAATTAAGGTGAGGTAGGAAAGTGGTAGATCGCAAAAAAACAATGATCTAACTTACTTTCCCCCCCCAACTCAAAATATCGAACATGTCAACTCGTAAAGCATTCCTGGCCTGCTCTCAAGTTACCATAGGCAGGAGGGGGGAAAACTGACGGAGCAGCATGGCAGCCACAACCAGTAGCACATTCCACGCATACCTTTTTCAAGGCTGTATCCCAGGCTACCGGAACGAACCAGAGAGGCCTGATCTCTACAGCCCACAAAAGTGCTCCGTTGGAGAATGTGATTTATGACACACCCTGAGGGGTTGGGGGAAACAGGGTCATAGTTGGGCCGTAAATTACGTCGGGCTGAGCAGACTCCACTTGGGTATCTGATGACATGTTGCTCCTAATAAATAACTGGATTTCTTTTGAAACTTGGCTCGAGGCTCATGGTTTAATTAGGGCATCCTTCGGAACCCTGACAGAACAGATCATCATTCTTGCAATTCTTTTGTTCACCTTATTAGATGGCCCAGTTGAGAAGTAAGAGTGGCCTTCAACTCTTCTTTTCTATCATATTTATCGCAAACACTCCTATCCGGTTACATCTATCTGTGCCCAGCGAGAAAGACCAGGTTCACACATTTATTGCTAAAAGACTGAACAGGAATCTTCTCAACTAACAGTTAGCACCTGCTTAGAGTCAGATAAACAGAATTTAAGGGAAGTTGGACTTAGTTTGCTTGTGGCTACGTAGGGATTCTAGGCTAATCTCTCTTTTGACTCCACCTCCAATTCTGTCCTTCCTTCTCCCACAACCTGATCCATGAGGTCCAACATAAAAGATAATGTTGTGGGTTCTGATTGCTATGGATGGGCCCCAGGAGAACAGTTTCTCTGACCCAGGGCCGTCCTTTGGAATATGGTTCCCATCCACAGCTTGCTAAAAAGTAGAGAACAAAGAGCGAAGGAAGTAGACATAATGTTATTGGCAACTTCCTAACCCATATAACACCTGAACACCCAGCCACTTAGCTCAGCTAAATATATTTGGCTAAACTCGCAGTTTATGGGATATCTGTCCCTCTCAGCTTCACAGCTTTTGCCAAGCAAAATTTTAATTTCTCTCACTTTCACATGGATGACTTATACTGTCCTCTCCAGTTCCTGTTACCTCAGTGAGGGTTACATGAGATCTTTCCATGAAACAAAGTATATTCTGTTTAACCTTGCAAAACACTGATTAAATGTATGTAATAAGCTGATTAAATGTATGCAATACGCTGATTAAATGTATGCAATACGCTGATTAAATAAATGTATGCAATACGCTGATTAAATACATGCACATACAGGGAGTAATCGACTTAAAACAGTTTGCTTAGTGATGGTTCGAAGTTACAATGGCCCTGGAAAAAGTGACTTATGACCATTTTCACACTTATGACCATTGCAGCATCCCTGTGGGGGATATTAGGGTATTAGGATGGACTGCCTTACACTAAATATTCCATAAGACTGACAAAAATTTAACAGCTTTACGTGGCATTTTTTAAAAGAAACTATGGTATTGGTGATCTTTATCTGCATTATTCATAGCTTCATAGCAAAGCTTGTTAGTTTCTGAATTGCATGGCTAAATTTTTAATTATCAGTAACATCAATTACCTCCACTGTCTTGTTAATAATAAGATTGCTGGCTTTTTTTTTACTTATAGTTTTTAACATTTTAATTGTAGTTTTTTAACACTGAACATTTGGAACTTACGGTCGCTTTTATTGGAAGCTGCCTAGAATCGCTTTATTATGAGATGGGCGAGGGTCAACTTACCGTATTTTTCGGAGTATAAGACGCACCTTTCCTCCCCCCTAAAAGAAAGTGAAAATTTGGGTGTGTCTTATAAACCAAATGTAGCCCCGCCCAACCTCTCAAACGGAGGTTTCAGAGGCTGAAAACAGCCTGTGAAACCTCCATTTCAGAGGCATATTTTTCAGCCTCTGAAACCTCTGTTTGAGAGGCTGGTCAGGGCTGCAACGGAGGTTTCAGAGGCTGGAAAAAAGCCTCTGAAATGGAGGTTTCAGAGGCTGGAAAAAAGCCTCTGAAACGGAGGTTTCACAGGCTGGAAAAAAGCCTCTGAAACGGAATCACTGCCGTTGTTAGGAATAGGGCTGTTTTAAGCGAATCTGGCTACCCCCATTGGCTTGGCTTGTCAGAAGGTCGCAAAAGGGGATCACATGATTACGGGACAGTGCAACTGTCATAAATGTGAGCCAGTTGTCAAGTATCCGAATGTAAATCACATGACTGTTAGGATGCTGCCACAGTCATAAGTATGAAAAACGTCGTAAGTCACTTTTTCCAGTGCTGTCGTAACTTTGAACGGTCACTAAACGAACGGTTGTAAGTCGAGGACATATTACATCATAGGAACTATTATATTTATTATTTATTATATTTAGGAAGTCTAAACGACAGCAACTGATTCACCCAACTTATAACTAATGAAAACCACATGGAAGTTCATTTTTTCTAACACCGCCTGCCATCTGCCCTAATTTTATAAGCATACGTTCATTTGACTCTGTAAGGAAACTTAGAATATCAGAGCTGGAAGGGACCTTGGAGGTCATCTAGTCCAACCCCCTGCTCAAGCCGGAGACCCTATACTAGGGGTGTCAAACTCGATTTCATTGAGGGCCGCATCAGGATTGTGTTTGACCTCGCGTGGCCAGGGTGGGCGTGGCCAGCTCGACGTCACTCATGTCAGGGGCTCATGTGGTGACCTGAGCGCTTTGTCAGCGAAAACAGGCTCCTGGACTCTGTTTTCAGCTGCAACGGCCTCCTGCAACCCTCTGCCAGAGAAAATGGACCTCCGTTTTCACTGGCAGAAGCACCGCGGGCCGGTCCTTCACTGTTTCCAGGGCGGGCCCAAGGGCCAGATCTAAGCACCCTGCGGGCTGGATCCGGCCCCTAGTCCACAAGTTTGACACCCCTGCCCTATACAATTTCAGAGAAATGGCTGTCCAATCTCTTTTTAAAAACCTCCAGTGATGGAGCACCCACAACGTCTGAAGGCAACTCTTGGTTTCCACAGATCGATTGTTTTCACTGTCAGAAAATTTCTCCTTATTTCTAGGTTAAATCTGTCCTTGACTTCTTTTATAAGCATTTCTCTTTGCTCGTCTCTGGATAGTTCCAACCCATTGATGCTTTAGCAACTTTTATTTTCTATGGTAATATTTTGCAATTCATTAATGTTTCGTATCTCATTTGGCCACAAAACTGATTCCCATTATGAATAAATCCCCGATGGCTTGTTTAGATCTTCCTCGTTTATGAATGACCTCTATTAGATGTACAGAGTCCTCTGGGAATTGGGCGGCATACAAATATGATCAAATAAATAAATAAATAAATAAATACAGTGTTTGTTCACAATATTGTACACATTTTGCATTTTTCAAGATTCAATGTGGGAAAAAAGTTTTGGTAATTCCTTTGCTGTTATTACACTGTTCTTTCACTATCGAACAAGAATAAACGTTATATAGACACCGGACCTGTTTCAAACATCATTCAAGCCAATACTTTTGACTTTGTGGGTCATGTGAACCTCAAGGCCCAGGAACTAACGTACTAGCTATGGTTTATGGTTAGCAAGATGTATAAATGTGATTTATTTCAAAATTTATTTATTTATTTCAAAATTTATTTCAAAATCCTGGACATAAATTGCTTCAACTCCTACCCTCAAAACGTCGCTATAGAGCACTGCACACCAAGACAACTAGACACAAGAACAGTTTTTTCCCGAACGCCATCACTCTGCTAAACAAATAATTCCCTCAACACTGTCAAACTATTCACTAAGTCTGCATTACTATTACTATTAATCTTCTCATCCTTCCTATCACCCATCTCCTCCCACTTATGACTGTATGACTGTAACTTGTTGCTTGTATCCTTACGATTATATTCATATTGATTGTTTCCTGATTGCTTACTTGAACCCTATGACAACCATTCTTGACAAATGTATCTTTTCTTTTATGTACACTGAGAGCATATGCACCAAAGACAAATTCCTTGTGTGTCCAATCACACTTGGCCAATAAAGAATTCTATTCTATTCTATTCTATTCTATTCTATTCTATTCTATTCTATTCTATTCTATTCTATTCTATTCTAAATGATTTAAATGTGCGAAAGCAGCAATTGAAAAGACTCAGAATCCAAGAACCTGTCCTCTGCTTGCTTACTAAACCATCATAATTTACATTGATGGCCAAATCTAGCTTTTTCAGGCTCGTGCCTCGGTGTGCATATTTTCCAATGAGACAAACCGAGACAGGGAGATCATTTTATTACAATTTATCAGAATATTCAGACAAAGGAGATTCCTCATTCGAAGAGGGAACCTGGATCTTTAGCTTACATTTTATAGTTAACATAACAAAGAAATCTGAAAGAGGAAAGTTGATTGGACAGGATAATAGCATACATGTTTATTAAAATAAGGTCTGAAGGGGAATAAATTGTAAGGAGAAAGGTTGTTTAGGGTTCACAAAAGAGATAAGCCAGACCCCAATTTGTACTAAACTTTTCTTATCAGCAGCTAGTCTCCAGCTTGTTTATCAGTTTAGGAATGTTAAAAGCTAATAAATCTTTAACATCTCTTTAAAAGAAAGCATATAAATCAGATTAAAATACAAAATAACTACATTAGTTAACAAATTACAAAACCCATGTTATTTGCCCCTCAACATGGTTTAACTGCTGATTCCTACTCTTTCTTTAAACCACCCTAAGGAAAAATCAAACGGGAAAAACCTTACTACCTCACTTACTTTTCATCCCACTGTGATGGGGAAAAAAAGAACATGGCAAATATTGAGAGACCGCGTTCATTCACCCTAACCTCTCAAACAGGTAAACACTTAAAGCAGCTGACGGACAGAGGAATTTTCTCATTTTTCAATTACATTTATCTCTCTTTTATAGCCATTACCTAAGCCCCGATTGCTGCCAAAGGATATAATTTCTCACTGCAAGTTTAAGACCTTATTTTGAGCAATTGAAAAGTCACCTCTCTCTTCGAT
This sequence comes from Diadophis punctatus similis, assembly GCA_023053685.1. Lineage (NCBI taxonomy): Eukaryota > Metazoa > Chordata > Lepidosauria > Squamata > Dipsadidae > Diadophis > Diadophis punctatus. Next base: position 80,194,209 of record JALIGW010000004.1, on the reverse strand, counting down.
GCGACAACAGATGTGTTTGGGGAGATGGGGATAATGTGGAGAAATCATCCATATTTCTCCCCCAGGATATTTAGGGACTGATTGGTATAGATCAGGGGTGTGCAATCTTGGCAGCTTTTAAGACCTGTGGATTTCAACCCCCAGAATTCTCCAGCCAGCAAAGCTGGCTGGGGAATTCTGGGAGTTGAAGTCCACAAGTCTTAAAACTGCCAAGGTTAGACACACCCCTGTATAGATGCAACCAGAGAGAGAACGGTGTTAATCTCGCCAGTCGAATAATGAATATTTGAGCACTTGTGTGAAGAGCTGGAGATATGGATTTGATTTTTTAAAGAATTCATGCCAAACCAAGAACCAAGCAAGCATCCCAGATCAGCTCAATAGCTTTCTTGTGTGCACCCAGCCACTCACAAAACACCTACAAACCTTGGCCTCAATATTTTACCTGCAAAGATCTCCAGACACTAAGCATAGTCAGTTATTCGGTCTATCAACGACCTGCTTTCTCACAAAGCAAAGCTCTTAAATCCATAAAAGTCTATGTTAAACTAGTCATCGTATTTCACATTCAATCCCCTGTAACAAATACACCATTCAAACCACCTTCTTCAAAGCCAAAGCTTTGTGGTTTGATTTCAGGCAAGGAAGAGGAAAGTGGAGCTGAAAACCCTGGGGAAGATTCAGTACAGGTAGTCCTCGACTTACGGCCGCAACCGAGCCTCAAATTTATGCCGTTAAGCGAGACATTGGTTAAGTGAGCTTTGCCCCGTTTTACGAGCTATCTTGCCACAGTGGCTAAGTGAATCACTGCCGTTGGTAAGTTAGTAACTCCGTTGTTAAATGAATCTGGCTTTCCCATTGACTTTGCTTGTCAGAAAGTCGCAAAAGGGGATCAGACGACTCCCAGGGCGCCGCAACGGTCGTAAGTATGAAACAGGTGCCAAGCCTCTGAATTTTGATCCCATGATCACGGAAAGGCTGCAAAGGCCGTAACTGTGAAAAACAGTCCTAAGTCGCTTTTCTTCAATGCCGCCATAACTTTGGACGGTCGCTAAATGAACGGGTTGTAAGTCGAGGACTACCTGTGATGACCACCAAGTGCACCTATGGATGGATCAAAAGCTAAGGAAGGCTTCCCAAAGCGTATAGCCACCTTTGTGAACTCAAGACTGTCTAGGTCAAACCTGCTCCACTGGCACCATTCAGATGTGCAGCCAGCCCAAATGCTTGATGCTGGGGAACGTGCAAATTGAACCCAAGGAAACCCAGTTTGGAGAAGCTGATCTAAGCACAGAGGGAACATCTGCCAGATGTTGGACTGGTGTTGCCCTCCTTCTTGCTACTGGATCCCCGATCCTGGCATCTTAGTGCATTTGATCTCAGCACGGAGGGAATATCTGCCAGATATTGGACTGGTGCCTCTCCTTCCTCCAGATGTTGGACTGGTGTCCCCCTCCTTCTTGCTCCTGGAACCCCGATCCTGGCATGTTACTGCATCTGAACTAAGTACGGAGGGAATGTCTGCCAGATGTTGGACTAGTGACCTCCCTCCTTCCTCCAGATGTTGGACTTGTGTCCCCCCTATTTGCTTGGTCCTGGATCCCCGATCCTGGCATGTTACTGCATTTGATCTAAGCACAGAGGGAATGTCTGCCAGATGTTGGACCAGTGACCCTCTCTCCTTCCTCCAGATGTTGGACTGGTGTCCCCCTCCTCCTCCTTGCTCAGTCCTGGATCCCTGTTCCTGGCATCTTAGTGTATTTGATCTAAGCAGGAAGGGGATGTCTGCCAGATGTTAGACTGGTGACCCCCCTTCTCCTCCAGATGTTAGGCTAGTGTCCCCCATCCTTGCTCCGTTCCGGATCCTGATCTTAGTGCATTTGAACTAAGTACGGAGGGAATGTCTGCCAGATGTTGGACTGGTGCCTCACTCCTTGGTCCAGATGTTGGGCTGGTGTCCCCCTCCTCCTCCTCCTCCTCTTTGCTCACTCCCGGATCCCCGATCCTGGGCGTCCCGACTTCGTCGAGGTCTCTTTCCCCTCTTCCTTCGTTCCTCCTCCCGCTCCCCCGCACCCAGCCAGCCCCGCATCCCGGACCGCCGACCCTTCCTCGCCTTACCGGAGCTGAGCTGCATCCAGGCGCAGATCTTGTAGACGGTGGCCGTGTTGCAGAAGAAGAAGAGCATGAAGCAGCCGATGCAGGTGATGACGAGCGTCATGGAGAGCCCGATGAAGAAGGAGGCGGCTTTGAAGGCGCCCGAAGGGAGGCTGGCGAAGTCGGTGAAGCTGCCCTGGCAGGTGAGTTCCCGGGAGACGCCGCTGCCGGTGCAGAAGTGGAAGAGCCCGAAGTAGCCCGCTTGCGGGGTCTCCACGCCGTCGCCGATCCAGTAAGGCTGGAAGAAGCAGACCACGTTGACGATGGCGAAGCAGATGGTGAAGATGGCCCACAGCACCCCGATGGCCCGCGAGTTCCGCACGTAGTTGGTGTGGTAGAGCTTGGCCGCTTCCTGGGCAGGCAGGAGACCCCCGGAGACCCCCGACGAGGACGCCGGGAGCCCGCCAGAGACGGCCCCAGACGTGGCCCCCGGGACGCCGGGCATCCTGGCCGCCCAGAACCCCCTTCCGACGACCCTCGCCTGCTCGCAAGTGCCAGACCAGCTTCTGCCCGGGTTCACGGCGGGGGAGGAGGCGGCCGAGGATGCATCTCCTGCGGGCGCACGGGAGAGGGTCGTGGAGCTGGGCTGAGAGGGATGGTTGGTCCTCCCGGCTCGATGCCCGGCTCGGGATAGATGGATGGATGGACGGAGGAAGCAGCAGCAGCAGCAGCAGCAGCCCGCCGCCGAGCCCCGGCGCGGCACAAGCGCACCAAACGCTCCCCCTAGCGCAGCTCGGGAACTGGCGAGCCCGGCTGACTCGCCGCCGCTGCGCAATCGCGTCGGGGCTGGAGGGGGGGAGGGAGAGGGAGGGGAGAGAGAGAGAGAGAATGAGAATGAGAGACAGAATGAGAATGAGAGGGGGAGAGAGCGAGTGGGAGAGTGGGAGAGAGAGAGAGAGAGAGAGAATGAGAGAGTGGGGGTGAAGGAGAGAGAGAAATGAGAGAGAGAGAAAAAGGGAGAGGATGAAAGAGAGAATGTGAGACAGAATGAGAGACAGAATGAAAGAGAGAAACAGAGAATGAGAGAATGAGAATGAGAGAGTGGGGGGGGAGGGAGAGAGAGGGAGAATGAGAATGAGAAAGAGAATGAAAGAGAGAATGAGAGAGAGGGGGGATGAGAGACAGGATGAGAGAATGGGGGCGAAGGAGGGAGAGAATGAGAGAGAGAGTGAGAAAAAAAGAGAGATGATGAAAGAGAGAATTAAAGAGTGGGGGTGAGGAAGAGAGAGAGAATGAGAATGAGAAAATGAGAGAGAATGAAGGGGAGAGGGAGAGAGGGAGAAAGAGAGAGAGAGAGAGAGAGAGAGAGAGAGAAAACCAGGAAGTTTTGCGAGTTGACAGATTATAATATTCATCAAAGGATTTGGGTGGAGGCCACATTGAAGAACGTTACCAAATGGCACCAGGTCCAACGTGTTTACCAACATCCAGGTTGTCGCCCTTCTTCACCTTTTGTACAAAAATCTCAAGAACCATTAGTGACAGAGATCCAATTGTGTGCTCTCTGTGTAGGAGTAACATGTCACTCTACAATCCTGGACAATTTCTATTACTATTAATCTTCTCATCGTTCCTATCACCCATCTCCTCCCACTTATGACTTATGACTGCATGACTGTAACTTTGTTGCTTGTATGCTTACGGTTTATATTGATTGTTTCCTAGTATGATTTGATTGCTTATTTGTATCCTATGACTATCTTTAAGTGTTGTACCTCATGATTCTTGACAAATGTGTCTTTTCTTTTATGTACACTGAGAGCATATGCACCAAAGACAAATTCCTTGTGTGTCCAATCACACTTGGCCAATAAAGAATTCTATTCTATTCTATTCTATTCTATTCTATTCTATTCTATTCTATTCTATTCTATTCTATTCTAATTCTATTCTAATTCTATTCTATTCTATTCTATTATGATTCTTGATGAATGTATCTTTTCTTTTATGTACACTGAGAGCATATGCACCAAAGACAAATTCCTTGTGTGTCCAATCACACTTGGCCAATAAGGAATCCTATTCTATTCTATTCTATTCTATTCTATTCTATTCTATTCTATTCTATTCTATTCTATTCTATTCTATTCTATTCTATTCTATTATGATTCTTGATGAATGTATCTTTTCTTTTATGTACACTAAGAGCATATGCACCAAAGACAAATTCCTTGTGTGTCCAATCACACTTGGCCAATAAGGAATCCTATTCTATTCTATTCTATTCTATTCTATTCTATTCTATTCTATTCTATTCTATTCTACTCTACTCTACTCTACTCTACTCTACTCTACTCTACTCTACTATTCTACTCTATTCTATTCTATTCTATTCTATTCTATTCTATTCTATTCTATTCTACTCTACTCTACTCTACTCTACTCTACTCTACTATTCTACTCTATTCTATTCTATTCTATTCTATTCTACAATCCTGGACAATTTCTTCCAGCAGTTCAATGGAAAATGGAAAACGGGGAAGAAAAGGATTAGCCAATAGCAAAGGATGGAATGAATGCATGGGCTTTTTAAAAAAAATTGCAATAAATAATCAGCAAAAGTAAAAAGGCACACCTAGATCAGTAAGACAAGGTTTTGTTGTGTATGCATCATTTTTTGTTATTGTACTGACACAAAATCTGGCAGTGTAGGCGGTGGAATGTTTCATGTCTGACGCTTAATATAAAACTTATCTGTTCTGCCAGGTAAGAGAACAAACTAGAACTCTTGGAAACTTCCTGCTGAAAAGTATAAAGGGAACGCAGAATAATTGAAATCTGTTGTACTGTTTCAATTTCCACAGGTTCACTTCCACAGGTAATCTTCCACTTATGACCACAATTGAGCCCAAAATTTATGTCGCTAAATGAGACATTTCTTAAGCGAGTTTTGCCCCATTGTACGACCTTTCTTGCTACACTGTAGTTGTTAAGTAAATCATTGCAGTTGTTAAGTGAGTCGCACGGTTGTTAAGCGAATCTGGCTTCCCCATGGCCTTTGCCAGTCAGACGTTCACAAAAGAGGATCACGTGATCCCAGGGGACACTTCGACCATGACGGAGTGAGAATTAATCTCACAGAGGTGATGTTTGATCTTTTCCCGGAATTCAGACATTAGAAATGAAACCGTAGTTTCAAGTTCTAATTAAAATATTTATTTCGGTACAAAAACAATAAATCCCGATTAATTACATGTCTGATATAAAATGCGACTTCCCTCATTGGAAGCCAGAAGGAGAAGGATAGAACGGAGTTTGGAATGCACACATGCGTACAAGAACATATCAATCACGTGCTCAGGAATAAACCATTATATTAGATAGGGATGCATCTCCCTGCACATACATGTAACAGGCAATAAATCACACCGTGACAGACCATCATAAATATGAACCAGTTGCTGAGCATCTGAATTTTGATCACGTGATCATGGAAATGCTGCAATGGTCAGAAGTGTGAAAAATGGTCATAAGTCACTTTTTTCAGTGCCGTCGTAACTTTGAATGGTCAGTTGGTGCCCTCTGGGCTTGGTTCATTATATCCTTTTTTATTGATATGCTGTGTTTATTGGTTTTGTCATGGGTCGCCTCAAATTACTCTATATTGTACAAGTTTGATGGCCGTAGAAGTTGTATAAATAAAAATAAATGCAGAGTACAGAAAATATGTCTATGGAGATTCTCAGTCATCCAGTGTCATGGTTGTCCCAAAGGTGCTTTTTCAAAAGGCAACTGGACTTTATTTTTTCCTTGAAGACGTTTCGCTTCTCATCCAAGAAGCTTCTTCAGTTCAGTTCAGTTCAGTTGTAGACTGACATTTTCTTTCAGAACTGAAGAAGCTTCTTGGATGAGAAGCGAAACATCTTCCAGGAAAAAACAAAGGAAATCCAGTTGCCTTTTTTGACAAAGCACTTTTGGCAGTACAGAAGAGAGAATATGGTGTCTAACCTAGATCTTCTCAACCGGGGCAATTTGAGGCTGTACGGACCAACTCCCAGAATTCCCCATTCAAGCGCAAGCTGTGAATTTTGGGAGTTGAAGTTCACACACCTTCAAACTGCCACAGTTGAGAAACACTGGGCTACCCTATATACCAGTGATGGCGAACCTTTTTTTGCTTGGGTGCCAAAAGGGCGTGCGCGCGTGCGCAATAACTCACGCACGCATACCCACACCCATAATGCAATGCCCTCCCCCTACGCATGCACGCACAAACCCCCCGTGCTGCCCCCTCTCGCGCATGCACGCAGGCCTCACTGAAGCCTCCGGACTTCCGGTAGGCCCGTTGGGCCGTTTTTTGCCCTCCCCAGGTTTCTTTGGCTTTCCTGAAGCCTGGGAAGGGGGAAACCCCGCCCCCTGCCCTCTGGAAGGGCAAAAATTAGCTGGCCAGCGTGCATGTGCGTGCTGGAGCTGACATAGGGCAACGCCTCACGTGCCCTCAGTTATGGCTCCACATGCCACCTGTGGCACGCGTGCCATAGGTTCGCCATCACTGCTATATACAGTACATGTATATAAGAATGTCTGTATATATTCTCAAGAGTGGAAGATAAATGTATTTACATAATGTTCAGGTGCTATGCAATCTACTTCGTTATTAACCTTATTCTGATTACCTCTTATTAACCTCCTTCTGATACAGTTTTCCCTTTGGAGAAAACCCTGTTCATTCTAAACAGATAAAATACATTCTACAACGATCCCCCATTCTAACTTTAACTTCTGTTCGGTTGCTGTTTTGTGTGGTCATCTGTCAGAGTGAAAGATAATAAATATTTGGGGAAAACTGACTCTTAAGCCAGTAATTGATCCTCCAAGTTCTCAGCATGATAGAAAACATCTCAATCGTGGCTGGGTAGCATGTTAGCTCCACCCTTATAGGCAGGGGTGGGTTCTAACTTACCTCGCTGCCGGTTCGGTTCCTCCCGTGCCACGTGGCCGCATCGCATGGGCGCCGCGCACTTCGCATGCTCGTGCATGCAGTGCCAAAAAAAATTCCCCAAAAAAAGAAGGTGAAAACAACATGTCAATGCATGCGCAGTGCTGGAAACTCGGCTTCTGCGCATGCGCAGAAGAAAAAAAAAGGGTAAAAAATGCAAAAAAAGAGGAAAAATTGCAAAAAAAGAGATGGTGGAGTCCACGGACCGGCACCAACAGAACTGGTTCCGTGACATCATCATGATGTCACAAGCGGCTTGCTACCGTTTCGAGCGAACCGGTCCGAACCGAGAGGAACCCATCTCTGCTTATAGGTTGTAGAAGAGCCATGGTGGTGCAGTGGTTAGAATGCAGTATTGCAGGCTGACTCTTGCCGACTGCCAGAAGTTCGATTCTGACCGGCTCAAGGTTGACTCAGCCTTCCGTCCTTCCAAAGTTGGTAAAATGAGGACCCAGATTGTTGGGAGCAATATTTGTTCCCAACATTTTTGAGCTTCAACCTCAAACTGTCTACTGTGGACCTCCCCCCATTCCTAAGAGGTCCGTAAAGGGGGTGTGTATAAGCGCAACAGCGTGCCTACCATCCCTGTCTTACTGTCCCCATTTATCTGTACTTACTTCCTTTGTTTATGTTTATGTTTATACCTATACCTGCTATCTTGTAAGTTTGACATCTAACTAACTAACTAACTAACTAACTAACTAACTAACTAAATAAATAAATAAATAAATAAATAAATAAATAAATAAATAAATAAATAAATAAATAAATAAATAAATATGCTAACTGTACTAGAGAGGGCTGTAAAGAACTGTGAAGCAGTATATAAGTCCAAGTGCTATTGCTACTTCCTTCCTTCCTTCCTTCCTTCCTTCCTTCCTTCCTTCCTTCCTTCCTTCCTTCCTTCCTGGGGTCACGTGATCACCTTTTGAGACCTTCTGACAAGCAAAGTCAGTAGGGAAACCAGATTCACTTAATAACCATGTTACTAATTTAACAACGGCAGTGATTCATTTAACAAATGAAGCAAGAAAAGTTGTAAAATGGGGCAAAACTCATTTAACAAATTTTCCACTTAGCAACATACATTTTGGGCTCAATTGTAGTCGTAAGTTGAGGACTAGCTATATTCTTTAAATCAGCGTTTTATTTAAATTAAATAAAAAAAAAATAATAAAAAAAAAGATCATTCCGGTTAGCATTAGCAGGGCTATGAGAAAATTGGCATGTATTATCTCTGCTAATGACAGTGTCTAATTATCCAGACCTTTTGTTGAAAGCTTTTGAAAAATAATTGGAAAATAATGCAACCATCTTTTATAATTTAAAATATCAATTACATAAACGTAATTTATAAAACATATGTATGTTTCCTGAGTCATATAAATGAATGCAATGTAAGAAATAGATTCAATTCCTTTTATAACCTGCTGGGTCAATGACTAATAAATACTGGAAAATCAAAATATAGCATTCATTAGCGACAAAGGCAGAATAAAAGAGTTGGAAGGGACCTTGGAGGCATTAATATGTTAGATACTATAATCATACCATATGACAGTGATGGCGGACCTATGGCACGGGTGCCACAGGTGGCACGCGGAGCCATATCTGAGGGCATGCGAGGTGTTGCCCTATGTCAGCTCGTCAGCTGATTTTCGGCCGTTTTCGCTCTCCCTAGGCTTCAGGAAAGCCTCCTGAACCATGGGGACGGTGAAAAACGGCGCAACGGGCCTACCGGAAGCCCGGACACTTCAGTGAAGCCTGTGCTCATGCGTGGGATGTAGTGCGGGGGGGTTGTGTGCATGTGCGGGGGAGCGGAATTGCATTATGGGTATGGGCACGCATGCGCACACTATCGTGCGCGCGCGCACCCTTTTAGGCACCCGAGCCAAAAAAGGTTCGCCATCACTGCCATATGAAATATTATCGTGTTACATTATATTTCTGCTATTTATTTATAGTGTTTTTAAAACTCGTCTTTTTTCTAATGGATGAGAGGCTAATAAACAAGACCTTTGAATAAGGTCTGTCAGAAATGACGTAGGGCAAGGGTGTCAAACTCAAGGCCCGGGGGCCGGATCCGGCCCATGGGGTGCTTAGATCTGGCCCACGGGACCGCCCTGGAAATAGCACATGGACCAGCCCGTGGTGCTTCTGCCAGCAAAAATGGAGCTTGAGGGGCCTCATGTGGCTCTCCCGAGCTCCGTTTTCGCTGGCAGAGGGTTGCAGGAGGCCATGGCAGCCGAAAATGGAGCTCGGGAGCCTGTTTTAGCTGGCAGAGCGCTCGGGCCACCACAGGCGCCCCCAACATGAGTGATGTCGGGCTGGCCACGCCCACTCCAGCTACAACCACTCCGCGCCCCCGAAGCCAAACACAACCCTGATACAGCCCTTAATGAAATCGAGGTTGACACCCCTGGTGTAGAGTTTCCCGCTTGGGCAGGGTGGGTGGGGTTGGACTAGATGACCTACAAGGTCCCTTCCAACTCTGTTATCCTGTTATGATTCTGTTAAGTGATTCAGACGTTCTCCATCATGAGCTTCTGAGACCTGGATGAGCCGAAAGGTTGAGCTTGTGTGATATTTTATCCTGCAAAGAAGTATTTGGGGCAGCCAACGAGATTTTTTTAAAATCAAACTGTTAAGTCCATCCTGCAGTAATCATCTTTTCTGTAACACCCAGCTAATAATTAGTTATACATGCCAACACTCTTATTGCTTGAGCTGGCAAGAACCCACTTCCCCTGCCAGAACTGTCACTGAACGATGATACAGTTCTGGAGAAATCTAATAGAACAAGTGCTCTTTTATTAATCTTTGGCTGATATGGAAGGGGGAAGAGTTGAGTGGATAACTTTGGGTGATCGATTGATCGATTATGTGTCTGAGAGACCACCTAGATCGGGGTGGGCTGCTGGGGGTTCGCAGGGGTTCAGAAGAACATCTAGCTAAGATTCTGTGCAGTTCAGAGAACCCCCAAATCCTACTCCTGGCTGGCCCCTCCCCTCCCCACCCACCCCTCCCCTCCCAGGAGTCCCCACGAGGCCCATTTTGGATGCAGGTAAGTGCAGGGCATGCAGGGAGGCTTGGGGAGGGTGAAAAACGGGCCTACCGGAAGTTTGGAAGGCCTGAAATGGGCCCACCTGGCCTCCAGAGGGCCTTTGACCTGGGGAGGCTGTTTTCGCCCTCCCGGAGGCTTGAGGAAAGCCACTGGAGCCCAGGGAGGGCAAAAACGCCCCCCACCGTGGTGCAGGAGGCCGACTAAGCCAGGGGTGGGCAAACTATGATTCTTTGAGGACCTGTGGACTTCAACTCCCAGAATTCCTGAGCCAGCCATGCATGCATGGCTGGCTCAGGAATTCTGGGAGTTGAAGTCCACAGGTCCTCAAAGAACCATAGTTTGCCCACCCCTGGACTAGGCCATGCCCACCATGGCCACGCCTACCCAGCAACCAGGCAGAGAACCCCTTGCTAACATTTTTGAAGGCCACACCTGACCTAGATAGATTTACTCCGTAATGACCTGTCCCCAACCGGGTCTTTTCAGATCTTCCAACATTGCACCCATTGTCACCGTGATCGATTCCGTCCACCTTGCTGCTTTTTGTCTTCTTCTGCTGCTTCCTTCCACCGTTCTCAACATTAGAGTCTTCTCTGGAGAGCGGTTAAGAGAGTAGCAGAGTTGGAGGGGACCTTGGAGGTCTTCTAGTCCATCCCCCTGCTCAGGCAGGAGACCCTATGCCATTCTGGATTCCGCTGGCAGAGGGTTGCAGGAAGCCGTCACAACCAAAAGCGGAGCTTGGGAGCCCGTTTTCGCTGGCAGAGTGCTCGGGTCACCACAGGTGCCCCCGACATGAGTGACGTCGAGCTGGCCACACACCCCCTGCCCCCCCCAAGGTCAAACAAAACCCGGATGCGGCCCTCAATGAAATCGAGTTTGACACCCATGCTCTAAATGGATGCAAATGACCAGCTGTCTGCAAGGTGTATAAACCCTTCCATTCCCCACCATTCAATCAGAGCTGAAGAAGCTTCTTGGATGAGAAGCGAAATGTCTTCAAAAAAACCCAGAAAGTCCAGCTGCCTCTTGAAAGAAAAACACTTTTGGGATAACCACGGCAGAAAAAAATGTTGTAAAACTGGGCAGGATTCTCTCAACAACCACGTTCCTTGACAACGAAACTCTGGTTGTAATTGTGGTCACAAGTCAAGGACTTAGCTGAATAGAAAAATTGGTTTTAAGTAAAGTATGTGTTTATTCTTATAGGCATGACATTTTTTTAAAACCCTGAAAAATAAAAACACAAGACGTCCAAAGCGTGTAGCAATAGATTCAGGTAGAAGCATTTCATGAGGAAATCCTTCATAGCTGCATTAAAAAAAAAAACAAAATTTCTGATTTAATTCATCTTATTCTAAGAGCCTGCATTTCCCAAACTTGATTCCACGCCTCGTGGATCGTGATGTTAACCGATAATGGGAATTGGGCTATGGGTAATAATAGATTAGATTTCCTCACCATGCCTTCATTCTCTGCTATTTGTACATTCCGCAAAAATAGATAAATCACCCTGGCGGGATTCCTGTGGGATTTGCAATGGCACAATCGCATCGATTCGCTCTGCGCACGATGAAATACGTTGACATTCTTGTCCTCTTATAATTCAGCTTTTACTGATTTCTTACAGTCAAGCTGTCAGGCGTCATGGTTAAAAACCCAGCTATAATGGCTCGGTTGTAACAAAAAGCCGTGGTTTCCTATAAACAAATGAGCCAGCCAGGCACCTATTAACCATGTTTAATGTTCTCTTCCCTATTTTAATAGCAATAGCAATAGCACTTTTCTTATATACCGCTTCATAGTGCTTTACAGCACTCTCTAAGCAGTTTACAGAGTTCAGCATATTGCCCCCAACAATCTGGGTCCTCATTTTACCGACCTCGGAAGGATGGAAGGCTGAGTCAACCTTGAGCCTAGTGAGATTTGAACAGCTGAACTGTTGAACTAGCAGTCAGCCTGCAATGGCTGCATTTAACCACTGCACCACTTCAGCTCTTTAATTAATTCAGCTCTTTTAATTATGTGCTAAGGCAGGGGTGTCAAACTCAAGGCCCGGGGCCCGGATCCGGCCTGCGGGGTGCTTAGATCTGACCCATGGAGCCACCCTGGAAACATTGAAGGACCGGTCCGCGGTGCCTTTGCCAGCCAAAACGGAGCCCAGGAAGGCTGTGTTCGGCTCTCCCGAGCTCCATTTTCGCTGGCAGAGGGTTGCAGGATACCATCGCAGCCGAAAACGGAGATTGGGAGCCTGTTTTCGCTGGCAGAGCACTCGGGCCGCCACAGGTGCCCCCGATAGGAGTGACATCTAGCTGGCCACGCCCGCCCTGGCCACGCCCACCCTGGCGCCCCGAGGTCCAACACAACCCTGATGTGGCCCTCAATGAAATCGAATTTGACACCCTTGTGCTAAGGGAAGAAATCAGATTTCCCCCTCACTTTCAACAAACTAGAACTGGGTTCATTCCATACAGGTAGTCCTCGACGTACGACCACAATTGAGCCCAACATTTCTGTCGTTAAGTGAGACATTTGTTAAGTGAGTTTTGCCCCATTTTACGACCTTTGATAATTTAGTAATATGGTTGTTAAGCGAATCTGGATTTCCCCATTGATTTTGCTTGTCGAAAGGCTGCAAAAGATGATCCCATGACCATGCAACATAGCAACGGTCATAAGTATGAACCAATTGCCAAGTATCTGAATTTTGATCACATGATCAGAGGGATGCTACAAAAGGTTGGAGGTGTGAAAAATTGATTTATACTATGGCCTGCTTTCTGCAGCAGTGATGAACAACGTTTCTATTTAGGGGTCAGGAAATAATATCATGTCATGTCTGCATGCGCAGAAGCAAAACCGCGCCAAAATCTCACGAGGGGACGTGCGCACGCGAGAGATTTTGGCGAGATTTTGCTTCTGCGTATGCGCGGAAGCAAAATCGTGCCGAAATCTCGTGAGGGGACGCGCCCACATGCGAGATTTTGGCACGATTTTGCTTCCGCGCATGTGCAGAAGCAAAATCTCACCATAATCCTGCGCGTGCGCATGTCCCTTTGCGAGATTTTGGTGCGGTTTTACTTCTGCGCATGTGCGGAAGCAAAATCGGCCAAAAATTCACAAAAAATTGGTGACGCACACGGTGGACCGGCAGAGAGGGTTCCGGGGCGGTCGCGCACAAATTGCGCAATTGGCCGCTCCCTACTGGAGCTGCGTACTGGGCAGCTCCGGCAGGAACCCACCTCTGCTTATGACCCTTGCAGCCTCCCCATGGTCACGTGATCACAATTCAGACCCTTGGCCACTGACTCACATTTACGACGGTCGCAGTGTCCCTGGGTCATGTGATCCCCCTTTGCGACCTTCTGACAAGCAAAGTCAATGGGAAGATTCGCTTAAGAACCGTGTTACTAATTGAACAACTCGCAGTGATGCACTTAACAACTGTGGCAAGAAAAGTCGTAAAATGGGACAAAACTCACTTTGACAAATGCCTCATTTAACAACATACATTTCGGGCTCGATCATGGTCATAAGTCAAGGACTACCTTATTGCTTTTGCATATTGATTCTATTTCATTCCCCAAAAAGAGGACGGAATTATTATTTATAGAGTCAGAGTCATATGCTTTCATAATTACTATGATTTCAGCGTTGATGTAATCCTAGTTCAATGTCCAAAGGTATTTTTTTTTAAAAAAATAACGGTGGGAAGTTTGACTCAATTGTCACCTCCAGCTTAAGCTCAGTTAATTAAAAGCAAGTTTTCCTGGCTTTTTTTCTCCAGCTTATAAACAACAACAACAATAAAAAAAATAACCTACTTCCATAAGCAGAATGAAAAATGCATCTTCCAGTGGGAAGAAAATATAAGTCACCAAAAAAAAGTCACTTCTGTAAAATTTTAAAATACGTTGAATAGGTCATTAAAAAGGCAACGCAAAAGACAGTGAGAATTTTAGTGGAAATTGTCAGGTGTGAGGAATGAAGACTACATGAAAAATTCCAGTTAAACTGATTTATTGTTCCTGCCTACACACCCAAAATTGGTGCTAGATAAGAGTCAACAGGATTCAAGAGGCTTTGAATTTAGACCAGGGGTCCCTGAACTTGGCAACTTTAAGACTTGCGGACTTCAACTCCCAGAATTCTCCAGCCAGCTAAGCTGGCTGGAGAATTCTGGGAGTTGCAGTCCGCAAGTCTTAAAGTTGCCAAGTTTGAAGACCTCTGATTTAGACCATTTCATTTTTCCTGACCCTTCTATTTTTTCCCCTCAGTTTCTATTAATTTTTAATCAAATGACGATTTTAAAAAGTCGGAAAACAGTTTGAAAACGTCGGATTCCAAAAGAATATTTCCAAAGGCCTTTCGCCCTTCCAAAATGGCCGATCGCTTCAATCCCCTCACAACTTGAAAAGTTGCCTAACATGAAAGCGAATCTTTGTTCTCCCTAATTGCCTACTTCTAGAAGCAATCTCCCTTTTCGCTTTGTGTAACTGTTGGAAACTTTCCTGCTGTTAACAAGGTAGCTAGTTCCCGGCTCACGTAGGATCTAGTGGCAGCCCAATTAAAATGTGCCAACATTTGCACGTTCCTTTTTTTTTTAATACAGAGAGCACAAAAAATGTGGAATAACTCATTGCTTCCCTTCACAAAGCAGCAGTGAGGCTTCTGATACCTCAACCATATCCCATTTTTATTTTTCATGCGGATAGCTCAGATATTACATCTATTATTTTATCGTACTTGGTAACCACATCCTTTTATTAAAAGGCTGTAGAGATTCTCAGTCATCCAGGCCATGGTTGTCCCAAAGGTGCTTTTTTCAGGAGGCAACTGGACTTTCTGTTTTTTTTCTTTGAGGATGTTTCGCTTCTCATCCAAGAAGCTTCTTCAGTTCTCTTAGATGAACCCCTTGGAATGGTGTGGGAGTAGGAATGGATTTACAGAGGGAAAATTGCAGACGACAGGAACCAGGAGCAACACTCAGGTGACCCCGAGGACACAGATAAACCTCCAAGTGCTTCAACTACCCTCTAAAAGGATGCAAATGACCAGCTGTCTGCAAGGAATATAAATCCTTCCATTCCCCACTATCCTGTCAGAGCTGAAGAAGCTTCTCGGATGAGAAGCGAAATGTCTTCAAAGAAAAAACAAGAAAGCCCAGTTGTCTCCTGAAAAAAGCACCTTTGGGACAACCATGACCTGCATGACTGAGAATCTCTACAGACTTTTAGCTATTCAATTTGGGATGAGCACCCTTGGAATGGTGTGGGAGTAGGAATGGATTTCCAGAGAAAAAAGAAAAAAAATTGCACTCTACAGGAACATTTGCACTGACCCTGAGGACACAGATAAACCTCCAAGTCCTTCAACTGCCCTCTAAAAGGATGCAAATGACCAGCTGTCTGCAAGGAATATAAATCCTTCCATTCCCCACCATCCGGTCAGAGCTGAAGAAGCTTCTTGGATGAGAAGTGAAACGTCTTCAAAGAAAAAACAAGAAAGTCTCCTTGCCTCCTGAAAAAAGCACCTTTGGGACAACTATGACCTGGATGACTGAGAATCCCTACGGACTTTTAGCTATACAATTTGGGATGAACACCCTTTGAATGGTGTGGGAGTAGCAATGTATTTCCAGAGGGAAAATTGCAGATGACACGACCCATTTGCACTCAGGTGACTCTGAGGACACAGATAAACCTCCAAGTGCTTCAACGACCCTCTAAAACCGGGGTGTCAAACTGAAGACCTGGGGGCCAGATCCAGCCCGTGGGGGTGCTTAGATCTGGCCTGCGGGGCGCCCTGGAAACAGCAAAGGACCAGTCCGCAGTGCCTCTGCCAGTGAAAATGGAGCTCGGGAGTGCTACCCACGGCCCTCCTGAGCTCCGTTTTCTCTGGCAGAGGGCTACAGGAGGCCGTCGCAGCGAAAACGGAGCTCAGGAGCCCGTTTTCGCTGGCAGAGCGCTCAGGCCACCACAAGCGCCCCTGACACGATTGACGTCGAGCTGGCCACGCCCTCTGGCCCTGCCCATCCCCCCCGAGGTCAAACACAACCCTGATGTGGTCCTCAAAGAAATCAAGTTTGACACCCATGCTCTAAAAGGATGCAAATGACCAGCTGTCTGCAAGGAATATAAATCCTTCCATTCCCCGCCATCCTGTCAGAGCTAAAGAAGCTTCTTGGACGAGAAGCGAAACGTCTTCAAAACAAAACAAAACAAAACCAAGGAAGTTCAGTTGCCTCCTGAAAAGGCACCTTTGGGACACATCCTTTTACGATCTTTTGGGGGAAATTAGTGGCAATCAAGGAACGGGCCAAACAGAGTCTGATGGCGCGGAGCAAATTAGCACTGTTGGCATGTCATTAAAGATGTAATTAGGCTGCAGGAGAAGACATTGTGATTTTGGATAAAGTGTCAATCAGTCCCCCGGCGGTGTGTTTGAAGAGCAAACTAGGCAGAAAAGTCTTCGGGTTTTGCATTCTTGAAGAATTTATCAATATTTTTGCTTGGGTCACAGAGAATTTTCCTTGCTTCCTTGTCAAGCGAATGACTTGCAAAGCGTTTGCTCGTCTGCAAGGAAGAGCCTCAGCCAAGGAGTAAGTGTCCTGCCTCAGAGTATTGTTGCAGTTGCGGCAGTGTTTACCACAGGTAGTCCTCGACTTACGACCACAACTGAGCCCAAAACGTATGTTGCTAAGCGAGACAGTTAATTGAGTTTTGCCTCATTGTACGAGCTTCCTTGCTGCGGTTGTTAAGTGAATCCTTGCAGTCGTTCAATTACTAACACGGTTGTTAAGTGAATCTGGCTTCCCAACTGACTTTGCGTGTCAGAAAGTCGCGAAAGGGGATCACATGGCCCCAGGACACTGCAACGGTCGTATGTATGAGTCACTTGCCAAACATCTGGATTTTGATCACATGATAGTGCTGCAATGATGGTCGTAAGTGTGAAAAACAACCATGTCACTTTTTCAAGCTGTTGTTAACTTCGAATGGTCATTAAATGAACTGTTGTTTCTATTGGTATTACTTTTGTTTTCTTTTTCCACAGTTGTTCTATTTCTATTTGCAGGTCTTTGTTTTATTATCTTATTTATTTGTATCCTGCCTTAATTTTTTTTTTTTTTTTTTACAAATACCTCAAAGTGGTGAACCTCTGTGTAGGCGTCAGGAAGGGCATCCGGCCAGTAAATGCTCAGCTGCATTCAAACGCCCTGACTTCCTCCCGAATAAAGGGATAACAGGGTGATAAAAAGAAAAAAACAAACCACTCTCAAAGCAGCAAAGCATATCCACCACACTTTCCTCCTCCTATTTTCCCCAAAACAACAACCCTGGAAGGTCACTTGGGCTGAGAGAGAGTGACTGCCCCAAAGTAGCTCTGCTCAAGATCAATATCAGGTGTGTTAAGATGCAGCAATCATCACATTATATCAGGGTTGGTATTCTCTTCCCTACCGGATCGCAAATGGGAGCGCGCCACCCACAGTCAGCGCTACCGGTTCGCTCGATCCGGATAGAACTGGCTGAATACCACTACTGCGTTATAGTAAAATTACACCGCTGGAAGAATCATATATTCTAACTTTGACTCAATATAACAGGGGTGTCAAATCTGGCCCACAGGGCCGTCCTGGAAAATGTAAGGGGCTGGCTCGCGTCACTTCGACCTGGTCTACCCAATGGGAAGAGGAAACATCGGGCCCGCCTAGCTTCAGCCCGGTCTACCCAATGGGAAGAGGAAACATCGGGGCCGCCTAGCTTCAGCCCGGTCTACCCAATGGGAACCATCGGGCCAGCATGGCTTCAGCCTGGTCTAGCCAGTGCAAAGGGGAAACATGCCAGCAATTTGGGGAGTGGCGTCAAGCTGGCCACGCCCACCCAGTCAACCATGCTCACCCAGTAGCCCCCCCCCCCGGGGTCAACCACAGCCCTGATGCAGCCCTCAATGAAATTGAGTTTGACACCTCTGCAATATAACAAACACATTCCTCTCAAGTACCCATCCGAATCTCCGTTTGACAAACTCCCAGCCAAGGAGACCGCTTGAGTGAATCTGTACTACTCCAAAACCGTTCCTACCAGCGAATAGTTTTCTCCAAAATTTAATTCAGGTTTGTTTCCCCTGCAAAATTGGTCCCAGTTCTGCTTTTTGTAGCAGTCGATGGCAACATCCCCGTTACTCATAAATATTCAGATCTGTTTTCATAACGCTTTGTAAATATGTCAAATTAATGCCAGAACCTCGGAGAGCTCCGTCCCTTAACACACTCATGAAGGGGGAATGACGTTCTATCATACTGTGGCAGCCGCTGAAAAGATGGATTTAAGCGACAGAATTCATACGCTTTCCGAGCGAATGCCACGGATTTTACGGGCTACAGAACAAGCCGTGTGAAAAGTAGAAAGTTTTTTTTTAAAACAAACCTTTCTTTTTTAACTTGTCAGTGGCTCATTGCCACTGAGAAGGACTGTCTTGCCTCTGATCCAAAATACTGAGGACACATCAACGTTCTCCGAACATGGTATCATCTGGGGCAGAGGTGGGTTCCTCCCGGTTCAGACCGGTTCACCCGAACCGGTAGCAACCCGCTGATGACATCACAATGACATCACGGAACTGGTTCGGTCGGTGCCAGTCCGTGGATGCTACCATCTTTTTTTTTTTACATTTTTTGGGATTTTTTTTTAAAAAATTCCCGGGTCTTTTTTTCTTCTGAGCATGCACAGAAGCCAAGTTTCCGGCACTGCGCATGCATCGCCATCTTGTTTTCAGCATGCTGTTTTATGCCACCAGGAGTGGTGTGGTGAGTAGAGGTGGAGCTCTCGCCTCACAATCAGGAGGTTGTGAGTTCGATCCGAGGTAGAGGCAGATATGTCTCTCTCTGGGCACAATGAGAATATATCTGATGAATAAAACTCCACACTGGTGACAGGAATGGCATCTGGCCAGTAAACACTCGGCTAGCTCCGTTCAGTTGCCCAGACTCCACCCTGCAAGGGATTATGGGGGAAGAAGAAGAAGAAGAAGAAGAAGAAGAAGAAGAAGAAGAAGAAGAAGAAGAAGAAGAAGAAGAAGAAGAAGAAGAAGAAGTAGTAGTAGTAGTAGTAGTAGTAGTAGTAGTAGTAGTATTGTAGTTTTATGCCAGCAGGTAAAAGAGAATTGTTACAGAGATCCCAACAAATGCAGCTAGATGAATTCCTGCATTACTCATGCAAGGATTATTTGGTTGGAATGCAACGAATTGGTGCAGTATTATTTTTTTAAAGCACAGCTAGGCATTTCAAACTGTCTCAGAGGCTGAACTGATCCTCTTACAAAGTCTTTCTCTGCCAGTCAGCCCCAACATTTATATATGTTCTTTGTGTACTGGATTGACAGTTTCCTGCGGAAATTATGACTTCCAGCGTTGACAATTTGGAGACAGCAAATTATTTCAGAACACCTTCCTGAATGGTGGTGAAGTGAGTATGGAGTCCTACGCAAAGCATAACTTCAGAATCAGAATAGAGTTGGGAAGGGACCTTGGAGGTCTTCTAGTCCAATCCCTGCTCAAGCAGAAGACCCTATACCAGGGATTCCCCAACCCCCCCGGCCCACAGGATTCAGAAGTGCGCCGCGCAAGCGACTGGTAGGCGCAGGCGCGTGCACACAGGTTAACTTGCACACATGCACGAACCAGCCCACCGCTTGCATGCACCAGTTCCCCTCTCCCTCCCCCCCCCACCAGGACACACAAAGCCAGTTGGGGACCACTGCTATTTACAATTTGAGACAAGTGGCTGTCCAGTCTCTTCTTAAAAACCTCCAGTGATGAAGCACCCACAACTTCTGAAGGTAAGCTATTCCACCGGTTAATTGTTCTCATTGTTAGGAAATTTCTCCTTAATTCCAGGTTGCTTCTTTCCTCGATTAGTCTCCATCCATTGTTTCTTGTCCTGCCCTCTGTTGCTTTGGACAATAAGTTGACCCCGTCTTCTTTGTGGCAGCCCCTCAAATACTGGAATACTGCTACCATGTCACCCCTAGTCCTTCTTTTCTCTTTTTTCTTTTCATTCAAGGCTTTCTTGGACTTGGCATTTCACCATTCTTGTTCTTCATGATATGGATTATGTCTTTGCTGACTGTAATGAGAATATTTTATTGCTCTTCTTTTCGTAGGAATTGTCAGGATTCTGTCTTAAATCCTCCTGAAATGAGAAAAACCACTAGGTGGATCAGGACATTCTCAAGAACCATATACTGAAAAAATAATAAATTTGGGGGGGAGAAACCCAATATAACGTATAAAGGCTTTGATATATAAATGTAATTTAAGAAATTCAGTATTCTCGAGTTCCATGTTTATCTTTCTGCCAGCAGTTTCCGGAAGAGTAGTTTTCAGATGGCAACCTGACGTATCAAAGGTACCACAAATAGTTTTGTAGTTAGATTTATAGCAATAGCACTTAGACTTATATACTGCACCATAATGCTTTACAGCACTCTCTGGGCGTTTTACGACATCAGCATATTGCCCCTAACAATCTGGGTCCTCATTTTACTGACCTTGGAAGGATGGAAGGCTGTGTTAACCTTGAGTCCCATCGGGATTGAACTCCAGACTGTGGGCAGAATGAGCCTGCAAAGCTGCATTCTAAGCACTGCGCCACCAGGCAGGGCTCATAATAATAATGGACATGCTATAGAAGAGGAAGCAGAACTGGGGGATGGAGTTAAGTGTGTCATCAGCTTAGAATCATTACATGGTCACAAACAGTCCAAGTCCAACCCCTCTTGAATTCTGTTGACCTTTATCTGGCACCAATTAAATACTGAACTTTAGTCGACCAGATTCTTGTGCAAAAGCTTGAACATTAAATCTTTGAACTGCAATTTAATGTATGGGCTTGGTCCTTTTCACCTGACACATGCTTCTTTGAAAATGAGAAGAGTATCAGCTCTGCTATAGGATAGAAATTGAATATATTTATTGAAGTGGATCCATAATAGTCTAGCAAGCCTGTGTGGTGTCCTGCAGAATAGAATAGAATAGAATAGAATAGAATAGAATAGAATAGAATAGAATAGAATAGAATAGAATAGAATAGAATAGAATAGAACTAGAACTAGAACTAGAACTAGAACTAGAACTAGAACTAGAACTAGAACTGAACAGAACAGAATAGAATTCTTTATTGGCCAAGTGTGATTGGACACACAAGGAATTTGTCTTTGGTGCATATGCTCTCAGTGTACATAAAGAAAAATAAAATACATTCATCAAGAATCATAGGATACAACACTTAGTGACAGTCATAGGTTACTAATAAGCAATCAAATTGTACTTGGAAATAAATAAAACAATATAAATTGTAAATTTACAAGCAATAGTCATAAGTGAACGCGAGTAGATCCTAAACAGAATTCTGTGCAATATTCTATTCTAGCTCTGGAAATGTTTCTTTTTTTTAAGTCAAGTTTTTTTATTTACAGTATATATAAGTATTTTGAATACAGTGTATTGTCCGTGCATTTCATTTTACAAAAGGGGGAAAACACGAAAAAAATAACAGATATACTGATAGTAGTAATGATAATACACATAATCATTATAACCGTATTTATTATTAGCTTATTTATGATCCTATTTATACTAGCATACTTATAATTATAGACAACATTCCAGTGGTAGGTTGCTGCCGGTTCAGACCGGTTCACCCGAACCGGTGGCGGAAATTTGCCCCCGCTCGCTGAACCGGCAATGATGGTTGGCTGTCCACGCCCCTGAACCGGTCCTCTGGTCGCCACTCCTTGAAAGTGGCTGGCAAAGAATCCTCTGTGCATGCGCAAAGGCTTCTGCGCATGCACAGAGGGTCATTTCCCCGACATGACGCACTTCCGACACGATGTGAACCGGTAGGGACGGTAAGTGCAACCCACCCCTGCAACATTCATGTTTAACAATGATCTTTCTTTATCTAATTTCTACCTCTTATCTCTACTGTAACCATTGATAAAACCTATTCCACATTGAATATTACTCTCTATCTCCTTTATCTTTTATTTTCATTGTCAATCTATCCATCTCTGCACAATCCAATATTTTCCAAATTATATTTTCATCCGGTGGGGTGTTCTCATTTTTCCAATATTGTGCAAATACAATTCTCGCTGCTGTCAATACATGTAGCATTAAGTATATAGTCCCTTTATCATAACTTTCTGGTATTATACCTATCAAAAATATTTCTGGCTTTAAATCTATATGCTGCTTAATCATCTTTTCCAGCCATGTGTGTATTTTGGTCCAATGTTTTCTTGCTTTCATACATTTTCACCACATATGATAATAGGTTCTCTGGAAATGTTTCTGTGTCAAAATTATGCAGTCAAAACTACATGTTATACTCACTCTGTGGCACGTTGTAGTTTCTTATTTTCGTAAATAAAACAGTGACACAAGTGATTTGGGGAATTTATGTGCTGGGAGGGGGAACAAGGCATGGATAATATGCCTTTCGTATTGTTTATAACAGTGTAAGAGGCATGCAATGTATATCTCTCTTCAATAATTCCCACATGAGTCGTTAATCATCCCATAGTTGCTATACTTTATGTAAAAAGCATAATGTATAACATGCTTCTGATAAATCAGTGTGGAAATGAATCCATGAACCGAAAGTTATGTTCTCGAAATCCTCAGTCAAAATGAATTTAAAGTATGTTTTCCAGGAGTGGCATTAAAATGCTATCAAGCCTTGCCAACCAGCTAAAGTTGTGTTTATACTGACAGTAAAAACATCCTAATTATATTAGCATATCCTGATTTATGGGATTAATAACACCAACCACATTAAGGGCAACAAGAGAAATTGTACAATTCAAGACCTTTACTTGGATCAATCTGTCAAGATTAGGAAGGCGAGGAATTTTAGAAGACGTTATGACTTTAATCTATATATATAAAAGCAAAAACCACTCACGCCGCGATCACGAAATCTCCAGAACTGTGAAGCCTACAAACTTGAAATTTGACATGTATGTTCCTCTTGGCTTTTAGGTGCTCGCTAAGAAAGGATTTTTTGAAATGACCATCAGATCATTAGTATTTCCTATATACATTATATAAGAATATATACTGATGCTAAGGAGTTAGACGTTCCACTCCCCCTCCCCACCTGAAAAGAACTCTGTTCCAACTGCCCATGGGTGTGGCCAGCGCATGACTCATCCGGCCTGCAGGCTGGGAGTTTAGACATGCTACTCCACGCTAAGGAGTTACACATTCTACTCCCCCTCCCCACCTGAAAGGGAGAGAAGGGGATAAGATAGGAGAAGCTTCTGTGGGGCAAGCCTGAGGGAGAGAAGGGGAGAGGAGAGGCCGATGGTAACTACTCATTAATGTTCAAGCTTTAACTGTCAATTTATCAAGCCCGATCACATAGTTTCATAGCGAAGTGTAGGTATTCAACTACTAGTCATAAATATTGTTATCATCAATAGAGGTTGATGTAAAAAAAAAACAAGGCACAAAACCTTAACCTGGAGGAGGAAATAGAGTGGAATTGTAAAAGGACAAAATTTTAAAATCAATAAATGTAATTATGTTCCTTAGGAGTGGGTTTTGTTTGACAACCACATCTTAGCGTATAAGAAATAAACCTTGTATAAAGACTTCTGTGGTGCCCGGTTGATTCTTATCCTATCTGAGTTTTAATAAAAGTACTTATTATTATTTGTTAAATTTATTTGCTGTCCATCTAATTTCAGAGTGAATCTGGACATCTTACAGCATAAAAAACATTTCAATTATCAAATATAAATATTCCAAGCCAGTATTTCAGAGACAACTTTCAGAGACAAAAGAAATTTTCCTCCGCCTCTTGCCTTCTTTTCTAGTTATATAACAGCAAGGTTTTTATTTCTTAATATATATTTTATTTCAAATGTAATCAATGTCTGTTCAGAGCAAAGCAAGAATTCAGCCAACTTGGCCAATTAGTAGAATATTATTGATCAGAGAAGTTGAAAGTCTATCAGCATGCAACAGGTTGTCTGTTCTTTTTGTAGCCGTATATTTTAACGCGTGGTTGAACGTCAACTTTGATACATAAATTATAGATAAATGATATAGTAAAGTAAATTATTCTGTTATATTTCATTGTGCAACTTATTGTATGCTGATTTATATCTTCTAACGGTGAGAGCATTTAGCCAATGGAAGAGCTTGCCTTGAGAAGTTGTGGGTGCGCTATCACTGGAGGCTTTCAAAATGAGACTGGACAACCATTTGTCTGAAATGGTATAGAGCAGGAGGTTGGACTTGAAGACCTCTAAGGTCTCTTCCAACTCTGTTATTCTATTCCAGTGATGGCAAACCTTTATTTGCTTTATGCTTTATTTGCTCGGGTGCCTAAAAATAGGTGCGACAAATAGGAAGAATTTTTCTTCCTATTTTTCCCACAACAACAACAACAACAACAACAACAACAACAACTCTGTGAGGTGAGTTGGGTTGAGAGAGAATGACTGATCCAAGGTCACCCAACTGGCTTTCATGGCTAAGGCGGGATTAGAACTCACAGCCTCTTGATGATTGGCCCAAAATCACCCAGCCGGCTTTTATGGCTAAGGCGGGATTAGAACCTAGTCGTCTCCTGATGATTGGCCCAAAGTCACCCAACTGGCTTTTATGGCTAAGGTGGGATTAGAACCTACAGTCTCCTGATGATTGGTCCAAAGTCACTTAATTGGCTTTTATGGCTAGAATTTACAGTCTCTGAGCTTATAACCTGTTGCCTTAATTAATAGAAACAAACTGGTTCTCTATGGATTAAGATACATTAAAATGGATAATATATAGATTACTCTACAGATTGGAGTAAACCAGCCTGGATCATAATAATAAGTTATAAAAGGATAAGAATTGTGGTTTTAAGTGATGTTCTGACATCTTTATTTCCATTAGCAATAATAGTTGAATAGACATCTTTTTAGGAAAGTTTTTCAGCAGATACATTTGAACTAACCCCTACTATAATCATACAAATGTTTTGATTTATTAACCAACTGTTTCAGACCGATGGTGTGGTAGATAATCCGTTCCTTGCTGTTTTTGTCTTCTTTTCACAGCCTGTAATAAGCTGTCTATCTAGAGCTATCTCATTTTGATGCAAATGAAAGAAGATTTCAACAAATGGTCTAGAATTCCATTGAGTATTTGGGGTAAAGCAAACAAGTTTAAGACAAATTTAACTGTCGTATTGATTTACATGTTAGGAGGTCTTCTTACATTTATTTCATAGCTCCCTTAGACCAGTGAGATCCCACAGAGTTGGTCTCCTCCAGGTCCCGTCAGTCAGACAATGTCGGCCGGTGGGTCCACGGGGGAGAGCCTTCTCTGTGGCAGCTCCGGCCCTCTGGAACCAGCTACTCCCGGGGATCCTCACCTCCTCCACCCTACTGGTCTTCCATAAGGCAGTCAACACCTGGCTCTTCCGTCAGGCGTGAGACCGTTGAGCTTGGGAATATCAGGGATAAGTTCCGGCCCGTGATAGTTGTATGTATATATATTTTAATCGGTTTTTTGTTTTAATTTGCTTTTAACTGTTTTTAGATTTTGTATTTGACATGTTGTCAGCCGCCCAGAGTCCCTCGGGAGTTGGGCGGCATACAAATCTATTAAATAAAAAATAAATAAAATAAAATTTCATTATCTTGTTTCCAACAGGTTTACGGGACACGGGATATATTCCTTTGGCAAGGTCACGCTGCAAGATATTAATTTTGCAAATTGAAATTTTCTCAACCTGTTGAGAGAAGTGGATCGAACATTCCCATCTTATAAAGCCCTTCGCCCTACCCTCCCAGTCACTCCTCGCCTGGCCTGAGAAGGTAAAGGCAACCTGGTGGGGGATGGAGAAGCAGCCATGGCAGAGTCAGAGATACAGAGAGAGGGGGAGAGAGAGAGAGAGACAAAGAAATACAGAGAGAGGGGGGGAGAGGGAGAGAGGGAGAGAGGGGGGAGAGAGATATATACTGTATATGTCATATATACTATATATATATCACGCAGCATTCATCCCAGTTGGATTTTTTTTTAAAAAAAATCATAATTCAACACCTTTTTAAGGTTTTACAGGTAGTCCTTGGCTCAAAGTCACAACAGCACTCAAAAAAGTGACTTATGACCATTTTGCACACTTATGACTGTTGCAGCATCCCCATGGTCATGTAATCAAAATTCAGGTGCTTGGCAACTGACTCATATATATGACAGTTGCAGTGTCCTGGGGTCATGTGATCCTCTTTTGCGACCGTCTGACAAGCAAAGTCAAGGGGGAAGCCAGATTCACCTCACAACTGTGTTACTAACTTAACAACTGCATGATTCACTTATCAACCGGGCAAGTAAGTACGTGCCCGACGATCAGCTGGCCGGCGCGCATGTGTTTCAGCACTGCCGCGCACGCAAAGGACAGGTGATCGTCACGCGCACATGCGCACCAGAAACCCGGAAGACAAACAGGCAAGGCTACGCGTGCCGGGCAACATGGCTTTGCGTGCCACTTTAGCACATGTGCCATAGGTTCGCCATCACGGGTGTAGGGTTTCCTGCCTGAGCAGGGGGTTGGACTAGAAGACCTCCAAGGTCCCTTCCAACTGTGTTATTCTATTCTAATACATTAAGATCCTCAAGGTAAGCCAACAATAATCAGTGATGTATTTGGCAGTGTTTATCTATATTTTATTTGCATACAATATAGAAAATAAGACAAGGTTGGACAGGTTCAAAAGCATCCATTTTCTTGCCTGAACGGTTCAATGCTTAAACAATGGCAAGCGGGAGGCTCAGGCGCACATTTGCCAGTGGAGAAAGAACAATTGGCGATACCGTATTACCGCAATCTAGTTTTAAATGTTCCGGGATTCATTTTGCTAATTGGAGGAGCAGATGGCAATGGTAATTCAAAGATATAGAGAGCCATTAGTCTCTAGGAATATGGAGCTGTCCTGGGAAGTGCATGCTTATTGCTAAAAGGAACAATTAAGTAATCAGGTAAAGGATTTGCAAGCCGCTGTGCAACCATAATCGAAAGCTAACATACAACCTGTGCTTGAAGCAAGGGAGTAAGTAAACGAATGGATGGGGAACAAGAAGATCCTGTGATGGATGAAAAGTTTACACAATTATTGTGGGTAATAATTGTAACACAGAAAAGAGGCCATTCCCTTGAGGGAGACACTGACAACAGAGCTACTAACTTATCGAATAGAGTAGAGTATAGTAGAGTACGCATATGTGTGTGTGTGTGTGTGTGTGTGTAGCATTTTTTGCTGATAAATGAAAAATTCTCCCATATTTGGGTACACCAGGATAATATATATATATAATATATATATTAAACAAAATGAAATTCAATGGCGATAAAAGTAAGGTTCTACATTTAGGCAAGAAAAACAAAATGCACAGGTACAGTATATGTGGTACCTTGCTCAACAGTAGTAACTGTGAGAGGGATCTTGGAGTCCTAGTGGACAACCATTTAAATATGAGCCAGCAGTGTGCAGCAGCTGCCAAAAAAGCCAACACAGTTCTAGGCTGCATTAACAGAGGGATAGAATCAAGATCACGCGAAGTGTTAATACCACTTTATAATGCCTTGGTAAGGCCACACTTGGAATACTGCATACAGTTTTGGTCGCCACGATGTAAAAAAGATGTTGAGACTCTAGAAAGAGTGCAGAGAAGAGCAACAAAAATGATTAGGGGACTGGAGGCTAAAACATATGAAGAACGGTTGCAGGAACTGGGTATGTCTAGTTTAATGAAAAGAAGGACCAGGGGTGACATGATAGCAGTGTTCCAATATCTCAGGGGTCGCCACAAAGAAGAGGGAGTCAAACTTTTCTCCAAGGCACCTGGGGGTAGAACAAGAAGCAATGGGTGGAAACTAATCAAGGAGAGAAGCAACTTAGAACTAAGGAGAAATTTCCTGACAGTTAGAACAATTAATCAGTGGAACAGCTTACCTCCAGAAGTTGTGAATGCTCCAACACTAGACATTTTTAAGAAGATGTTGGATAACCATCTGTCTGAAGTAGTGTAGGGTTTCCTGCGTAAGCAGGGGGTTGGACTAGAAGACCTCCAAGGTCCCTTCCAACTCTGTTATTATTATTATTATTATTATACAATTGTATCACAGCGGCCAGTTGTTTCGCCGGATTTGGCATTGATTACTAGTCGAGCCCCACCCAGGGGCCTAGGAAGTCGTAATGTATTTTCGAAGTATATGTGCGGAACCGAGCAGTGCGGCTTTCTGCATTTGACTGATGGTGATTTTGTCAATTTTGAGCTGTTTTAAATGTAATTCCAGTGCTTTTGGGATAGCACCCAGTGTTTATTTATTTATTTATTTATTTATTAAGAGTTCTTATAGGCCGCCCAATCCCTTGGGACTCAGGGCGGCTTACAGCAGAGATTAGAACTACAGATTAAAAAAGGCATTTAAAAACATCATATTACAATATAAAAAACCATTCATCCTTGGGGGAATCATCTCTTCACCCCGCCTGCCGGAAGAGCCACGTTTTTACTGCCTTGCGGAAGGCCAGTAGGGTGGGGATAGTCCGGATCTCTGGCGGGAGTTGGTTCCAGAGAGATGGGGCTCCCACAGAGAAGGCCCTCCCCCGTGGGCCCGCCAGCCGGCATTGTTTGGCAGACGGGACCTGGAGGAGGCCCTCTCTGTGGGACCTCACTGGTCGTAGGGAGGAATGTGGCAGGATGCGGTCCCGAAGATAACCTGGCCCTGAGCCATGTAGGGCTTTAAAGGTCAAAACCAACACCTTGAATTGCGACCGGAGACCAATGGGTAGCCAATGCAGCTGGCGGAGGATGGGTGTTACGTGGGTGTATCTCGGTACACCCACCACAGCTCGCGCAGCTGCATTCTGTACCAATTGTAGTCTCCGGATGCTCTTCGAGGGTAGCCCCATGTAGAGCCCGTTACAGTAGTCAAGCCGTGAGGTGACAAGGGCATGAGTGACTGTGAGCAAAGCCTCCCTCTCCAAGTAGGGTCGCAATTGGTGCACAAGACGTACCTGTGCAAAGGTCCCCCTAGCCACAGCTGAAAGATGTTGCTCCAATTTAAGCTGTGGATCTAGGAGGACACCCAAATTGCGGACCTGTTCTGAGGGAGTCAATTTTTCTCCCCCAAGAACCAAGGAGGGACAGTCGACATAATCCTTGGGAGGCAATATCCAAAGCCACTCAGTCTTGTCTGGGTTGAGCCTGAGTCTATTCACTCCCATCCAGACCCTTACATCGTCCAGGCAGCGGCACATTACATTAACCGCTTCACTGAACTGACACGGAGTGGAGATGTACAACTGGGTATCATCAGCATACTGCTGATACCTCACCCCGTGTCGTCGGATGATCTCACCCAACGGTTTCATGTAAATGTTGAACAGGATGGGAGAGAGGACCGAGCCCTGTGGCACCCCGCAAAGCAGGGGCCTAGGGGCTGACCTCTGCCCTCCTGTCAACACCGACTGCGTCCTGTCGGAGAGAAAGGAGGAGAACCACCGAAGAACGGTGCCCCCCACTCCCATCTCCCCGAGACGACGCAGAAGGATACCATGGTCGATAGTATCGAAAGCCGCTGAGAGGTCAAGTAACACCAAGATGGAGGAATGACCTCCATCTCGGGCTCGCCAGAGATCATCCATCAGAGCGACCAAAGCAGTCTCCGTACTGTAGCCGTGCCTGAAACCCGATTGAAAGGGATCCAGATAATCCGTTTCCTCCAATAACCGCAGGAGTTGGAGCGACACCACTTTCTCGACAACTTTACCCACGAAGGGTAAGTTGGAGACTGGACGGAAGTTCTTTAAATCCGCTGGGTCCAGGGAAGGCTTCTTGAGGAGGGGCCTCACCACCGCAGCTTTTAAGGGCTGCGGGATGGACCCCTCTCTCAAAGATGCGATCACAACCGCCTGGAGCCAGCCGCGTGTCACCTCCCTGCTAGCCGAAACCAGCCAGGAGGGACACGGGTCCAATAAACAAGTGGAGGCGCTCATCGCTCCTATGGCCTTGTCCACATCCTCAGGAGTGATAGGCTCAATCACTACTGGAATTACCACTGCTGGTTTGTGCCATAATCGTTGGATTTCAATTTTTAAGTCCTGGTATTTTGCAATTTTTTCGTGTTCCTTTTCATCGACCTTGCTATCTCCTGGTATTGCAATGTCAATTATAGTCACCTTGTTGTTCTCGACCAACGTGATGTCTGGTGTATTATGCGCCAGTACCTTGTCTGTTTGTATACGAAAATCCCACAAGATCTTGACCATCTGATTTTCAGTGACTTTTTCAGGCTTGTGTTCCCACCAGTTTGTAGCAGTATGGATGTTATAATTTTTGCATAAATTCCAGTGGATCATTTGTGCAACAGAGTTGTGTCGTAATTTGTAATCAGTCTGTGCGATTTTCTTGCAGCAGCTGAGCACATGGGCTACAGTTTCATCAGCTTCCTTGCATAATCTGCATTTAGCATCATTTGAAGATTTATCAATTTTGGCCTTTATGGCATTTGTACGAATTGCCTGTTCTTGTGCGGCCAGGATCAATGATTCTGTTTCTTTCTTTAAAGTACCAGATGTTAACCATAACCAAGTTTTTTCACTGTCCACTTTGTCTTTTATTTTTTCCAGAAATTGGCCATGTAATGCTTTATTTTGCCAACTCTCCATTCTTGATTTTATCACATTTTTTCTGTATTCTTGTTTCGTCTGTTGGACCTTCAGTAGATTTTTGTTCTTTACTTCAATTAATAGATGTTCTTGACTTTCTTTTAAATAATCCGCCAATGCATGCTTTTCTTCTTCAACTGTTTGCTTTACTTGTAGTAGTCCTCTGCCACCTGATTTTCTGGGCAGGTAAAGTCTATCAGTGTCACTACGTGGATGTAAACTGTAGTGCATTGTCATTAGTTTTCTGGTGTTTCGGTCCAAAATGTCCAAATCAGCTTGTGTCCAGTTAATTATACCAGCCGTGTATCTTATGACTGGTATTGCCCAGGTATTCATGGCCTTGATGGTGTTTCCACCATTTAATTTAGATTTCAAAATTTTCCTAACTCTGTTGGTGTACTCTCTTCTAATGATAGTTTTCACTTCTCCATGTCTGATGTTATCCAACTGCAAAATGCCCAGATATTTATAGGCTTCATTTTGATTGCATTTAATTAATTGGCCATTGGGCATTTCAATTCCGTCACATGTAGTGATTTTGCCCCTTTTCATAGATACAGTGGCACATTTTTCCATGCCAAACTGCATTGAGATATCTGTGCTGAATATTAGGACTGTGTTGGTCAGTGATTGGATTTCTATTTCTGACTTTCCATACAGTTTCAAATCATCCATATACAATAAATGTGAAATTTTTTCAGCGTCTTTGGCTATTTGGTATCCAAGTTTCATTTTTTTTAAGATTACTGATAGTGGGATCATTGCGATGATGAAGAGGAGGGGTGAAAGTGAATCTCCCTGAAAAATTCCTCTCTTGATATTAACCATTCCATAGTTCTCATTCCCTACTGCCAACACAGTTCTCCATTGTTTCATCGCTTTTTCAGTGAATGATGTAATATTTTTGCTGATGCCAATAGTTTCTAAGCATTTGATGATCCAGCTGTGTGGCAGTGAGTCGTACGCCTTTTTGTAATCAATCCAGACCATATTCAAGTTCGTTTTTCTGTTCTTACAGTTTTCTAGTATCATTTTGTCAATTAGGAGCTGATCTTTTGTGCCCCTGCTCCTTCTTTTGTTGCCTTTTTGCTCTACTGGCAAGATGTTATTTGTTTCCAAATAATCCATTATGTTATCTGCAATTATCCCGGTGAGTAATTTGAAGGTTGTTGGCAAGCATGTTATTGGTCTGTAGTTTCCATAATAATAATAATAATAATAATAATAATAATAATAATAATAATAATAATAATAATAATAATAATAATAATAATAATAATAATAATTATTATTATTATTATTATTATTATTATTATTATTATTATTATTATTATTATTATTATTATTATTATTATTATTATTATTATTTATATAATATATATATGTCTGTGTGTGTGCGTGTGCGTTTGTGTGTGTAAAATGTGTTTTTAAAAAAGATGGCGGCCTCCACGGACCGGCACCGACCAAACTGGGTCTGTGACATTATCGTGACATCACCAGAGGGTGTGTGTGTGTATATATATATATATATATATATATATATATATATATATATATATATATATATATATATATATATATATGTGTGTGTGTGTGTGTGTGTGTGTGTGTGTGTGTGTGTGTGTGTGTGTGTGTGTGTGTGTGTGTGTGTGTGTGTGTGTGTGTAGCATTTTTTGCTGATAAATGAAAAATTCTCCCATATTTGGGTACACCAGGATAATACGACAGTATATGTGTGTGTGTGTGTGTGTGTGTGTGTGTGTGTGTGTGTGTGTGTGTTACAGGTGGCTGTCAAAGAGATGGCAAAAACATCTCTTTGAATCTGGGAAAGTAGTTCACCACAACGGCAAAAGGAAGATGACAACACAGTAGCAGTTGATGATACCGACAGAGATGGAGCACATACCTATTGCAGCGAGGCATAGGGTGCCCACAATCCGGACGATTAGCAACAATCAATTCAAGCCAAAGGCATACTGCAGTGTTTCCCAAAGTGTGGTACGCGTACCCCCAGGGGTACGGGAAGAGTTTGGTGGGGGTACGTGTTGCACCGGAGTTTGGTGGGGATCACGTGGGAATATCCACTGCACCGTGCTTAGCTGCGCCCACAGAACAAGGAAAGAAATAGGCACGTATCGCAGTTTTTACATGGGAACTGGGGCCATCGTACATCGTATCGCAACTCATTATGGCGGGAACTTCTGCGCATCCTTCGCGCAGCTCGGGTTCGGCCATTTTTAAACTGCGGGAACATTAACAGTTGACGTTGAGCCGCGGAGCTGTTTAAACGCCGGAGAATTGCAGTGTTATCTAACGGTTAGACAGTCTTGTGAGGCGTGACACGGCGTGAATATACTGCACTTCATTACAGAGACAACTTACTTCTTTAATAGTTAGTTCCGGGTGCCTGTTATCGTGCTTTAGTAAGTTCCACTGATTTTGATCATTTTTATAAAATACAATTTTTATCCCTAACAGAGATTATGGATCGCTGGTTGAAATCTGGAACTACTAAACCGAAAGAAAGTAATGATTGTAGTAGCAATCAACGAACAGGAAATAATGAAATTAACCACGATTCAATTTCAATTCTGAAAGAACCTGATTTTTATTAAAGCATATGTTTTTTATGAGGGGTACTCAGCGTTATGAAAATTATAGAAGGGGTACACATATGTCAAAAGTTTGGGAAACACTGGCATACTGGAAAAGCGTAGTTTTGACAGCCTTGCTTAATTTTTTAATGTGTGCCGGTGTGTTTACAAAAAAAAGTGATAATAATCTTGTCTTGTCTTGTCTTGTCTTGTCTTGTTCCTGTTCCTGTTCCTGTTCCTGTTCCTGTTCCTGTCTTATCCTATCCTATCCTACCTTACCTTACCTTACCTTATGGAACACAAGAAAATGTTGAGTCAGACTTATTTCTGGAGGAAGTGTGTTCCATAGCATGATAGCTAATATTTGTTGATAAATGTCATTTAATTGTCTAATGGGAAGTTCAACACTGAAGTGATTGTTTTATTGTTTTATTATTTAGCTCCTTCTTTGAAAGATAGGGATGGCTGATACACGCGCGCACATGCACGCACACACAAACACACGTATTGTTAAGTGAGTTTGGCATCATTTTATGACCTTTCAGAGTTGTTAAGTTAGTAAAAAGGTTGTTTAGCGCCCTTGTCATTTTGAACGGTCACTAAATGAACTGTTGTAAGTCAAGGACTACCTGTAATTGTGAAAAACGGTCATAAGCCTTTTTTTTTCAGTGCCGTCGTAATTTTGAACGGTCACCAAATGAACTGTTGTAAGTCGAGATCTACCTGCATCACAAGTTTATTTCATTCTACCTATACACAAGAATCTGATCTACTAACAGTCAAAGCGAATTGATGCCAGATAACAGTCAAGGGACTTCAAGGGGAGTTGGACTTAGATCTCTTATGGGAACGTAGAGATTCCAAACAGATGATGCATTTGACCCTGCCTTCAGGCTCAGCCTGATCATCTCCTAGAGTTACTATTCCAGTTGTGTTTCTTGTCTGGACCCCCCTGCAAGACCGACACAAATATTTTGTGAGCAGGTCAGTGGTTAGCATTGGGCAGCCTCAAAATTGAATAAATAAATACAAAATATCTCATGCCTTAATCTCCTTGGCTTATTCTTTTGCTCTCCAGTCTTTTTCTGTGCTTTGAGCAACACTGTTTACTCCCTCAAGGGAATAGCTTAATGGGAATGTATGCATGTTCTTTTTCTGTTAAGATCCGTTAAGGAGCAATTGCTAAGGAAAATACAAAACAAGCTTTCAGATCCGGACTCTAAAAATCCGCGGGAGAAGATATGTTACATCTAGGTGGCATTACTTATGATAGCAACTGATAGTTTTCTTTTCATGGTTGGTATAAAATCATAAAGCAGGTCTAGTAAAGTTCATCCTTGTTTATTTCAGCCTAGATCCACAGAACCGTTCATTGCTTCAAAGTTTTTCATTTTTCACGATCATGAATAATTCATTTAGGGTTTTTCCCCCTCCCCTTTATGGTTTCTCCTTAATTTTATAACCACTCCCATAGGAAATACTGTATTTTTTGGAGTATAAGATGCACCTTTTTCCTCCCTAAAAGTGGTTGAAAATTTGGGTGTGTCTTATACTTCGAATGTAGCTTTTTTTTCCAGCCCTAACTAGGTGCTAACAGATCTTCCCAGCTCTTACCTTGCAGGCTTTTTCATTGTTACTCTCTCCAAAGAATGGTTTTCCAGCCCTAAGTCTTTGCAGAATTTTTTTTCATTGCTCTACTTGCTCCGAATAAGTTTTTTTCTAGCCCTAACCAGAAGAACTATCTTCCCAGCTCTTACCGGATTGCAGGCTCTTTCATTGTTACTCTCTCAGAAGAAGGTTTTTTTAAGTCCTAACCAGGGGATAAAATAATGTGCTGAAGCTGCTCCGAATAAGTTTTTTTTTAGCCCTAACCAGGTGCTAACGATCTTCCCAGCTCTTCCCGGCTTGCAGGCTCTTTCATTGTTACTCTCTCAGAAGAAGGTTTTTCCAGCCCTAAGTCTTTGTAGGATTTTTTTTCATTGCTCTACTTGCTCTGAATAAGTTTTTTTCTAGCCCTAACTAGGTGCTAACGATCTTCCCAGCTCTTACTGGCTTGCATGCTCTTTCATTGTTACTCTCTCAGAAGAAGGTTTTTTTAAGTCCTAACCAGGGGATAAAATAATGTGCTGAAGCTGACCAAACTAAGGACGCTAGCCAGATGAATACCTGGTAGGCAGATTGTTTTCCCCTATTTTCCTCCCCAAAAACTAAGGTGCGTCTTATACTCCGGTGCGTCTTATACTCCGAAAAATACAGTAAACAGGAGCAAAAGGGGAGTGGTGTTTGCAGGAGACAATTAGTTCATTCAATTAGTGTGAAGATCTGTTCGTGATTCTCAGAAATTCCTTGCCAAGTATTTTCTTGTACAGCATTGCGTTTGGAAGATATCGGCCTGGCAGCTCTCCAAGCCTGATAAGGTCTGTGGTTGTAAATTCACCTTTGAAAGACTGTTTGCCAGGACTTTGCTGGATGTGAATGAGAGGAATTCACGTTAGCTTAATAAAAAGGGGTTTTGTCGGGACAAGGAGTCTGCTTCGTGATTTTGGGAAGCCTAGGTCAGAACACCTCCTCCCAGACGGGACCAACAGAAACAGGCTGTGAAGTGGGTGTGTGGGGTCTCTTAACAATGCTTCAAGCTCTAAGCACAAAGTGCTTATAAGTAGTATCCTGAATAATGAGAAGCGAGCTTCCTATCATCTTCTTGGTTGTCCTCACCACTCTCTGTAGGGACTTTCTATCTGAGGAGCTGCTGTCACCAAAGGAGAATGAATAGGAAGTAAAATTGCCAGTTCATCAGTACAAGGGATAAAATGTGGATTTTTTAAAAAAAAACAAGCACTGCCTGGGATTCTTTTTAAGGCCAGAATAAAAGCCACAAGTTTTAATGAAGTCCTCCCTTCCTTGTACTGCAATGTTTCTTTCATTGCACTGAAACCATTTCTAAGCAGCAGATACGAAGGTTTAGCGGTGGGCGGTATTCGCCACATTTCCTGTGGCTTGATTATCTCCCTGTCAGAATGTGCCACATAATTCATAATAAAACATCTACTTTATGTGTCTTCTCAAACGACAGCGTCTCTCAACACTTGGTTTTAAAAAAGAAACAAAAATTAAACAGACTGAAATTGCAAATCGGTGAGAGTATTTGTTGCGAAGGTTTTTTTTTTTTCAAGTCTTGGGAACAAAAGGAACCGTTTTCTTTCCCTCTCTCTGTAATTATTCCTCTGTGTCCTTGTTTCATATTCTTCCGACTCTTCCGTTGAATTAAAGAGGCGACGGAAGGATGAGTAAGAGGCTAGGATTTTCAAGGTGTTTTTTTTTTAAATCTTTATCGCAAATTCTCCATTCCTAAGAGAAATCTAAGTGAAGCCCCAGAAAAATAGGAACAAGTTGATTGTGTCTCCTTCCGGCTGTGTCAACCACTCATACTGATTTATGATCAGAACTATTGGTGTAGCCATTAAAACCTTTTCCCACCCCATTTCTGCTTGGAAAATTACAATACGAGTGGCTGCGATCTTTAAATGGATTTCCAGCCGTTCCAAGATCTCTGCTGGAACCTGTAGAATAAATTGTTTTGAGAAGCTGCTTTCCAATCCCATATTATTTAATGTTCTTTTTTCCCTACTGATGGAATATTTGCAACTCAGGGTTGAAATGAGGGCTCCTTGGTGTTCTCTGAGCTTGGTGGTTTTCTTGCAGACATTACCAAACTAGGTAACATCATCAGTGCTGGAAGGGAGTGGGGTTTATAGAATGATGGAGGAGGAGGAGGAGGAGGAGGAGGAGGAGGAGGAGGAGGAGGAGGAGGAGGAGGAGGAGGAGGAGGAGGAGAAAGAGGAGGGAGGATGGCTGTGGGGGTCCTTGACGCTCTCTGAGCTTGGTGGTTTTCTTGCGGACATCTCATTACTAAACTAGGTAACATCATCAGTGCTAGAAGGGAATGAGGTTTGTGGAAAGGAGGAGGAGGAGGAGGAGGACGACGATGACGATGACAACTGTGGGGTCCTTGATGCTCTCTGAGCTTGGTGCTTTTCTTGCAGACATTTCATTAGCCAAACTAGGTAACATCATCAGTGCTAGAAGGGAGTAGGGTTTATGGAGTAGAGGAGGAGGAGGAGGAGGAGGAGGAGGACGACTGTGGGGTCCTTGGTGCTCTCTGAGCTTGGTGGTTTTCTTGCAGACGTTTCGTTACCAAACTAGGTAACATCATCAGTGCTAGAAGGGAGGGGGTTTGGAAGGAGGAGGAGGAGGAGGAGGAGGAGGGGGGGGAGGAGGAGGAGAACGATGACGACGACGACTGTGGGGTCCTTGATGCTCTCTGAGCTTGGTGTTTTTCTTGCAGATATTTCATTACCAAACTAGGTAACATCATCAATGCTAGTAAGGGAATAGGGTTTCCTCTTATTTTTATATATTGTGGCTTGCCCTATCAGTGTTGGTGGGAATGGCCTTGGTGGCTCCTTGATTAGGCTATTGTTTAATGTTAGCTTGTTCATCAGAGTTGCTAGTTCCCTGATTCAGGAATTGTTTCCTTCTCTTCTCCCATCATTACTATTCAATGACTGAGTCTGCTTTACTGTCTTAGGGTAGGGTAGGTAGGATATTCCATTCTGAATCCCTCCAAACAATCCATCCTTCCAGCTGGATTCTATTCTGATGGATGTTACCTAGTGGGGGGTCATGGAATGTCCGTGAGAAAACCTTATAAATCCCCCCATTCCCTACTATCCCATCAGAGCTGAAGAAGCTTCTTGGATGAGAAGCGAAAGGTCTTCAAAGAAAAAAACAAGGAAGTCCAGTTGCCTCCTGAAAAAAGCACCTTTGGGACAACCGTGACCTGGAGGACTGACAACCTCCATAGACGCTTGGCAACTCATTCATATTTCTCATGGTCGCAGTGTCCCAGGATCACCGCGATCCCCTCTTGTTACCTTCCGACAAACAAAGTTCCACAACACTGCCAGCTATCTTAGCCAGTTGGAGTCAGCAAACCATCGGAAAGCATTTTCACTCGCATGATGCCATGTGCTTCCATCGGCCATCCTGTACGGCAAGTATAAAAAGATACCATTGACTGAAAGACTCTGTTCCTGTGGCTCAGGAGAGGTGGAGACCGTTGGTCACAAACTCCTTCACTGTTCCTTTTACAGAGAGATTCGGAAAAAACATATTCTGCCAATAACTGCTAGGTATCCTGGCCATTCCAACACTGCTTATCTCCAGTAGCTAAAGGATGAACCAGTGGGGGTTGCTACTGGTTCGCCCTGGTTCGGGCAAATCAGTAGCGGCAGTGGGAGGCTCCACTCACATGCCCGGACATTATCACGAATGATCTGCGCATGCGCAGAAGTTTCTGGGCATGCGCAGAAGTGCCCTGCGTGCGCGTTCACAGTTCCGAACCGGAAGCACAGGTAAGTGAAACTTACTACTGGGAAAATGTGGCAAACCCATTGCACTGCTTATTCCTTTCCCTTTTAGTATTAAACTGACACACAGTTTATGGACTGTAATTTTAGTATAGTTAGGCCACGTGTAATTGACTGACTGGATTTGATCATAGATTTGATCTGTTATTTATTATTTTATTCTGGATTTTTTTAATTGCATATTTACCGCGTGTTTCTATTTGTTCTGGTCTCTGGTCTATGACTGTAAGAAACTGAATTGAAGCCCCTTCTTGTGGAGTCAGCAACGGAATATTTAGCTAGGTTCTGATTGCAGAATGTTTTTCTCCTTTAAGTGATGCTAATGACAAAGAGGCAATCAATGCCTGTATTCCAGATTGGATTTCTAGAACACAGAAAGCGAAGATATTCGCGTCAAGTAATCTTTCTGAAGTGCCTTCTTTAAAATGGTTGGTCTTAAGAGTAGTGGGCAGAAGGAGGGGAGAGAGAGAGGGGGGGGAGAGGGAGAGGGAGAGGGAGAGGGAGAGGGAGAGGGAGAGGGAGAGGGAGAGAGAGAGAGAGAGAGAGAGAGAGAGAGAGAGAGAGAGAGAGAGAGAGAGAGAGAGAGAGAGAGAGAGAGAAGGGGGAAGGATACTGCAAAATCCCCGTTCCCTCCCCACTCCTGGGGGAAGGATCCTGCAAAATCCCCATTCCCTCCCCACTCCTGGGGGAAGGATCCTGCAAAATCCCCATTCCCTCTCCACCCCACTAACCCGCTTTCCACCTCCGTTCTCCTGTGCAGGGCAACAAAAGAAGACCCAGTCGATCAGCTGGGACTCGGGAGGCAGCGAATAGTTGGGGGCAGGGCCAGCCAGAGGTGGTATTTGCCGGTTCTCCGAACTACTCAGAATTTCCGCTACCGGTTCACCAGAACTGAATACCACCTGTGGATATTTGGCATGAGAGAGCAACAGTTGGAGAATGTATTTGTTGTAATACATGCAATAAAAATATGACGGGGGTCTACCCTGGCTGAGCTGCATGGTGAGGTCCAGTGGTGGGTTCCTACCGGTGCGGTCCACTCTATAGCACCGGTAGCGGCCCGCTGGTGACATCACAGTACCGGTGCGGTCGGTTGCCAGTGCCTGGGCGCTGCCATTTTTTTTAAAAAAAAAATTCTTAATTTTTTTTTTAATTCTTTTGTGCATGCCCAGAAGCCGAGCTTCCGGCATTGCACATGCGCTGCCTTCCTACCCAACAGTGAGTCCAAGCAGGGGAGGATGGCTGAGGGAGCGCGTGAGATGCTGAAAGAATGGGCGGCAGGAGCTATCTCCATTCCCCTCCCTTCAGCAGTCTGAGAAGCCACGAACGCGCGGTGATGAGCCTAGGCATTTTCACACGTTTGAGGCTTCTCAAGCTGCTGAGGGGAGGGGGAATGGGCGGCAGGACCTATCTCAGTTCCCCTCCCTTCAGCAGTCCGAGAAGCCATGCCCACCCAGTCACATGGCTGGCAAGCCATGCCCACAAAATAAGCCATGCCCACAGAGTGGTAGTAAAAAAATTAGGAACCCTCCTCTGGTGAGGTCCTTAATACACTGAGAGGCAGGTTCGCCTGGGCTCAGCCCAGAAACTGGAGGGAGGAAGAAGAAGGGAAGAGGAAGAGGATGGAAAGCCAGTGGACGTTGTACAGAGGAGAGTTGGTGGAACGAGTGGAGACAGCAAGAAGACAAGTTGGATGGTAGGGGATTCCAGAGTCAAATTAGAAGAGAATATTTGTAGCTCAGAGCAACAACTAACTTAACAACTGCTTGATTCACTTAATAACTGTGGCAAGAAAGGTCATAAAATGGGGCAAAACTCCCCTAACATCTGCCTTGCTTAGCGACAGAAATGTTGAGCTCAGTTGTGGTCGTAAGTCGAGGACTACCTGTATTGTAGTCAAACGGCGATCACTAATGAGTTAACTATCCCACTATGCCCCATTGCTCTTTTCTGGAGCCTACTCATGCCAGAAGGCAATTTCTACAGTCTACCTAACATTCTAGACAAGGAACTAGCATAGTTAGCAATAGCAATAGCACTTAGACTTATATGCCGCTTTACAGTGCTTTTACAGCCCTCTCTAAGCGGTTTACAGAGTCAGCATATTGCCCCCAACAATTTCGGGTCCTCATTTTACCAACCTCGGAAGGATGGAAGGCTGAGTCAACCTTGAGCCTGGTGAGATTCGATCTGCCAAATTGCAGGCAGCTGGCAGTCAGCAGAAGCAGACTGCAGTACTGCACTCTAACCACTGGGCCACCATGGCTGACTTGTGTGTTTTCCCTTCCTTTTCCTTTGAGCAGATTACAAAGCAATGATATTTTTTTTTTGCCTTTTCGTGTGCTTGTTGGTTTTGTTCCTGATCTTCACTTTGGGTGAGCTTTCTTTTTAACCAAAAAAGAATCCAAGGCATATTGAAATCTTTTTACTTTTTTTTTTTTTGCAAATGACTCATATTAAAATCGTCTCTCCTCTCACCATGCCGTCTCAGTACTTTTTCTGAACTGACTTACAACTGCCCCTCAACTCGTGAACTTAATTAAAGAATCATGATGTGCTAAAATTGATTCAAGTGTCTTTGATTCAGGTTTCAGTGCGCCCCTGGGGCATATTCTGCTACTGAAAGTATTGAGCGATGTCTTCATATAATATAGACAGATGGTCTAATAAGTGACCTCCGTATAATTCACGTTCGGCTCACAAGGTTGCAAATATAACATGAAAGTTTGGATAAAAGTTCTCTGATATAATATTAACTTGCGTTAACATAAGAGAGCCCGGGAAGCTTTGAAAACAACTTCTATATATTTTTAAGAGATAAAAGACTCTTTTGAGGAATATCATTCCCGCCACATGATTATACAGGAATTACATTACTGTACAAATTTATCTAACATTTTCCCCCAATTAGGGTCTCTCTCTTTTTGTTTTCCTGACAGATCCTAAAAACAACTGTGTTCAGCTAATCATATTTGCAGAGCTCATTCTCTCGGTGTCTCACTTTTTGGGGTGGGCAACTGCTCTTCGACTGCACGGATATAATTTCTAACTTTTTAAGATGCTATATATGACACTAGAAACGAAGAAGAACATTTATGTTTTAAGAAGATAACAAATTGGGCTATTCATATTACTGAACATTTATTAAAACTGTTGCCTTATGTTGAGATGGCTGGCGAACAAATTCAATAAGTAAATACATTCTTTCTCCAGACCCTATACATAGCCTGTGACTATGTAGGATAGAGAGAGAGGAAGTTAATTACCAGCGAGTGGTTGGACAAGGAGACCCAAACTCATTGGTAGCCTCACATTGTAATGAACAAGGACATACATTCAATTTTGCAGCTACTAAGATTGTTGGACGAGCAGGGACAAAAACAGCCAGGGAAATGACAGGCCCCTCGTCAGTCAACAGGAGTGCTGATTTACAACCAGCTTATCAGGTACTTAGGAGTCAAGAACTTGCCAATACAAGGAAACAACAGCCAACAATTTAATAGCTGGCTATCAACACCCCAATCAACAAATAATGATGGTTTGTTTAACTGGATTGCATGAAGCTTTCAAAACTTAGAACGATGGCTTATTCAGCTAATTAATCATATGCAATATTTAAATTCACGAAGTATCTATCTGTATATATATAAACCAAATACCACTCACTCATCATGAAATCTCCAGAACTGTAAAGCCTACAAACTTGAAACTTGGCACGTATGTTCCTCTTGGCTTCTAGGTGCTCGCTAAGAAAGGATTTTTTGAAATGACCATCAGATCATTAGTATTTCTTATACAATATTATATTAACACGCTCTGATGCTAAGGAGTTAGACATTCTACTCCCCCTCCCCACCTGAAAAGAACTCTGTTCCAACTGCCAGTTGTCTTATATTAACACACTCTGCTAAACTGGGCATGGGTGTGGCCAGCGCGTGACTCATCCGGCCTGAGGGCTGGGAGTTTAGACATTCTACTCCCCCTCCCCACCTGAAAAGAACTCTGTTCCAACTGCCAGTTGCCTTATATTAACACGCTCTGATGCTAAAGATTTACACATTCTACATAAATTTTCAAGCTTTAAGTGTCAATGTATCAAGCCCAATCATAACTACTCATTAATTTTCAAGCTTTAACTGTCAATTTATCAAGCCCAATCACATAGTTTCATAGCGAAGCACGGGTATCCAGCTACTAGTAATGTATAAAATTACCTGCAAGGAAATTGTTAAGGCAAATAATCCAATTTGACAGACTAAGGACCTATCAGCAATGCTTTGAATATTAACAGTTTGAAATCTAATGTTATTTATTTATTAAATTTATATGCCGCCCATCTCACTGTCAAAGTGACTACTATGTGGGAAACAAATACCTGAAATTGCATTCTAAAATATATATTTTAATGAATACCCCAGAGTTAATGCATGCGGATAGATGGATGTTACAGACATTTGAAATCATCAGAAATATTTTAGCGTATTGTAATAGTCCAAGGATAGTGAACGCAGATCTTCTTGAATATTATACAGTATCCATATATTTTATTCTGTACAAGCAGAAACGGAAATTTACAGTACATCACACTACAGTTCGAGGGATGGTCACACAGAATTATTGCCATTCAAACGTCAAAGAGAGGTGGTCTAAATTAGAGATTAATCTAATTAAAAGATCAAAGGTGGTATTCACTTACCTTCCCTACCAGTTCGCAAATGTGAGTGCATGTGCCCGGCCTCCCGCGTATGCACTTTACTCGCATGTACGCCTTCTGCGCATGCGCCCAGACACAAAAACGTGGCTAAATAGGACGGCATTACATCCGGGCAGGCCCACCTGCAGTCGCCGCTACCGGTTCGCCCAAACCGGACAGAACCGGCTGAATACCATCTCTGTAAAAGATGAATTAAAATTACAGATTAGGGAAAAAAACTATTTTTTTAAAAAAAATTACAGATTAATTTCAAAACGTTAGGGCACCGTTTGGTATCGAAGGAGTGGTGCAAAAGTGAAATAGTTTTATATAAGGTCAAGCTACTGGTTTATTTTATTTTAGAGAGTGCTAAAGGAAGAGGCAGAGAAAAACAGCTTGAAAAATATATCTCATTGACGGAGTGGATTCAGCATCAATATTTCTCAAGAACGGCAAAAAGGGCCTACAAAGTTGGGGAAGATTTGCTGATGGCACATCTGACCCGAATGAGCTACCTGCTTTACTCGATCAATCTTCCAGACTTACGAGATTGGCTGTGACATTGTCGTTGGTTTGAAAAATAGATATAGGTTTCCATTCATTCATTCACCAGTCCATCTTCGTACGATCTGTGAAATATCACAAACCGAATTCCTTGGCCGGGAGGAGGACTGAAGACGTTGATGAACATATTGTCTTTCTCAAGACTAGATTATCAAGATGTACTGTGTTAGCGGCTACGTTATCTCCAGCTTGCAGGAATTCAATTTCCCCCACCCCCACGCCCTTACCTTGTTTCCATAAAATCTTCCAGATTTAGAATTTCTGCAATAACTTCCTATGATTTCTGGTGCTGGTTTTTCGCTGCTTCCCCAAAAGATCTGAGCGTTGTGTTAGCCGCGTTACCAGAGATGGGTTCCTACCGGTTCGGACCGGTTCTATAGAACCGTTAGTAACTTGGCGGCCTGGGTCGCTGGAACCGGCAGCGACCCAGGCTTGCCACACCCCTGAGCCAGTTCTCTTGGTGCCACCGTAATACTCCCCATTGATAAGCACCTATGGCGCTGCCATCTTGTTTTTTTTTTAGTACTGTGCATGCGCACACAGGGTGCATC
Organism: Diadophis punctatus similis; assembly: GCA_023053685.1. Taxonomy (NCBI): domain Eukaryota; kingdom Metazoa; phylum Chordata; class Lepidosauria; order Squamata; family Dipsadidae; genus Diadophis; species Diadophis punctatus. The sequence continues at coordinate 80,149,482 of JALIGW010000004.1, read as the reverse complement.
CCTGAGCAAACCGGCAGTAACAAAATCCGGAAGCCACCCCTGCGTGTTACAGATCTGCCACCTCAGTTGGGCTGGGATGCTGCTGTATTTTTCCCCAATCAATCCTACTACAGGTACTTCTCGACTTACAACAGTTCATTTAGTGACCGTTCAAAGTTACAACGGCACTGAAAAAAGGGATGGAGGACCGTTTTTCAGAGTTATGACCTTCACAGCATTCCCCACAATCACGTGATCAAAGTTCAGACGCTTGGCCGTTGGTTCATATTTATGATCGTTGGTCCGAGGCCCGTTGGTCCGAGGTCCCTTCTACCCCTGTGATTCTAGGTTTTAATTCCTGAAGACTTCATGATGCATAGCTCTTTTCTGCCTTGTTATCCACCATGATACATTAGGTGGAAACTCAATATCTCCTGATGAGAAACTTGATTGAGAAAGTCAATAGCAACTGGGAAGCAGCAATAGAGAAGTTTATCAATGGGGGGTATTACGATGGCAGCAGCATTAATGAGGTAGCTGTTTGGAGGAGTTAGTAGCACTATCTAAAGGCCTCTGTGGTCTGTCCTGAGTAAACAGTGACTCCTCATTTAGCAACTGCAGGTAGTCCTTGACCAGGGGTGGGTTCCACTTACCTTCGCCACAGGTTCGCATCGCGACATTTCCCCTCGTGCGATTTCACTTCCGCGCATGGTCAGAAGCAGGAACTAGCCCAAAACACAGCTGAGGAGCTGATCAGCTGTGCTTCGGGCAAAGAAATAGCAATAGTGCTTAGACTTATATATCGCTTCATAGTGCTTTACAGCCCTCTCTAAGCGGTTTACAGAGTTCAGCATATTGCCCCCAACAATCTGGGTCCTCATTTTACTGACCTCGGAAGGATGGAAGGCTGAGTCAACCTTGAGCCGGTGAGATTTGAACAGCTGAACTGCTGAACTGCAGTTCTGCTTTTAACCACTGCGCCACCTCGGCTCTTACCAAATAAAGGTTGGTATTCACCCGCGGGTGGGCGGGAGGGCTCTTTTTCAAGCCTGTAAGGGGAAAAAATCCACAAAAAAGATGGCGGCGCGCATGGAACGGCACCAACAGTGATGTCACCAGTGGGTCGCTACCGGTTCAGTGTCCCGGGGTCACTTAATCTCCTTTTGCGAACTTCTGACAAACAAAGTCCATGGGGAAGCCAGTTAACAATCGTGTGACTAACTTAACAACTGCAGTGATTCACTTTAGAGCCGTGGCAAGAAAGGATGTACATGGGGCAAAATTCACTTCACAAATGTCTCACTTAGCAACATAAATTTTGGGCTCAAGTGCGGTTGTAAGTTGAGGACTACCTGCACCTCATTTAGCAATCATTTGCAAATACAACAGTAATAAAAAATAATAATAATTGGTTTTGAACCAATTTGTTTACTGTCAAATTTGGCTGTGCCTGACAACAAATACTTTTTAGTGCAAAACTGATTAAGGTCCGGTCAGTTTATCTAAATAGGATGGCAGCAACTATTGATCTTTGCAGTGTCTTTCTCTCTCTCATACTTAGCAACCATTTCACTTCCAATTTAAAGAATCTATTCTAGGTGCTAAACTATTCTTGCATCTAGGGAAAAAAAAACCTCAACATCAGAGATACAAGAAGGTTAAATGAAACCCCTTCTCCCAAATTTGTTTAGTTTCTGTGCATCAGGATATTTATAGGATAATATGGGACTGTGTCCTCCAGTTAGTACCATTTGTGACTGAGGAATTATAAAGCACGGGAATAATGGAACATGACATATGTCACCGCCTTATGAAATACATCAATGTAAATAGTACATGCTAATATCTGCTAAACCAACAAGAACTCTGTTGATCTAGCGGCCAAAACCAGGATTGTAAAGAACAGAAGCCATGTGGTTGGAAATAGTTCCACATTTGAATGAATCCATCTGTCATTTAAAAATGAGACTCCCAAAACCATTCGGGTCTTAAATTACCTGAATGCACAACTAGCTGTCAATTCTCTAGAAATTGCAAATGAAAATATAGAGGCGTTTCTCTTTCGTTCCGATTGTCTTGTACGGTTTTATAGGCTTCCTCATTTTATTTTAATTAATGTTGTCTTGTTTTAGTTGGAAAGCTGTTTTGTGATTTCATTTCGCTTTATTTGAATAAACATGTTTTACTGACTTCTAAATGCTCGTTTTACCTATTCTGAAATTTCTCCTTTATGGAGGAACACAGGAGTTAGAAAAAGAGAGATACATTTTGATATTTGATATGTGTATTACATTTTATGGCACCCATCATGACTACAGGGTGACTCTGGGAGGCTTACAGGTTATAAACAAAACATTAAAATATTAAAACATTTAAACCACACAGATTAAAATATTATTAAAAGGGTAAGGATTTCTAATTTTATTTATATATCACTCTTTGTACAGCTAGACATTTTTCAAAATGCAATGCCTGAGAAAAGCCTCAAACCAACGGCTTTGTCTTTATGCAGCAATTTTAATCTGGATCAGGAAAAAAACATTGCATGGGGGAAACACACCCTCAATCAAATTTTGAAATGGAAGAAATGGGAAATTACACCATGGAATATTTTGAGACTGGCAGAATGGAATAAAAATAATTCAAACTTCACATCTTTGTTGAGAACTCCCCTAGAATTCTTGGCAATATTCTACTTTATTCATGTAATAACGGAACCAAACTTTTCAAAATGACACACTGGATCAAGTCCGCAGATTGTACAAAAATAATATTATGTTTTTCTTTGAGGCTCTCCTGGTTGCTTCAGCTAGGGAGAATAACAAAACTATCATTACTGCATAGACAAAGTATTGCACTGGTGTTAAATCTTCCTTTTGTAGCCATAAAGTGTTACTGCTAAATATTCTATTGTGGAGCAGAGAATTTAAGTCCAAGGATTACTCTCAAGGGGATTATCCCCTACTTCACCTTTGCAACAGGAAATATTGAAATTAAAAGCTTTGATAATAATGGGATTTACCCAAAGGTCTCATTGGAAGTATCTATGGATATATACTGCTCTCTTGAAATCGATACATCCTGTACGTCAGCAATTAAAATGTGGTTATGTTAAAAAAAGAAAAGAAAATTTAGGCTTTTTGGATAAAAATATGGTGGACTATTTAAAATATTTTACAGAAAAGATCAAGTTTATAACACAGTTTTTCCTGCTGGGAACAACTATGGACTGTATTGTAATAGTAATCAAGTTGACTCTAAATGCCAGACTATTGGCGGTATAGTGTTCGAAGAAGGATCATTTATTATTGAGGAATTGACGTTGATGGTTGCGCATCTGGCCGAGATGGTGAAGAAAATTTCCCTTTTCTCTTTTTATTATTATATTTTAAAGATTATCTAAATGAAAGATAAATAGTAATAATTTCATATATTGGAATGTTAAGTTTATTAATGATATACACTTAATTTTTAGATTGTTTTAAAAGTTTTGAGTAATTAGGAGTTAAAGAACTAGAGAAATTTTGAAATTAATAATCTGTTAGTATATTTTAATGTTATGTTTATTGAATACTATACCCTGTGTTTTTTCTGGGAAGTCGGGGGTGGGTGGGTGGGTGAAAGGGGGGGAGGGCAAGGGAGGTGGGGGGCAGGGAGGAGTTTGGGGGGAAGAGAAAAATGTTTGTACTTTGTACTAATAAAACCCTTTGTATATAAAAAATGTGGTTGCATTCTGCTTTACATGCTTGTTTCAGGACGCGAACTGATCCACAATTTTGTTCGTTTCACAAAAAGGTTTTTGTTGTTGTGTGCATGAAAATCTTATATGCATGGCTTTCATTAATCCAGAAATGATTTTGTTCCATTTCCCCGTCCTGAGCTAGAGGATTGCTGCATTTTTTAAAAAATTCACAACCCTGAAAAACTATTCTTATGGGGATGAGTCATTCGCTCAATTCTCAGTATCTCTCCCCCTTCACCATTCTATAGCCCCGTCCGTTATCAGAAGGAAATTCACATTTGCAGGGTGACAAATGTGGACAATTTCGCATGTTTGCTGCATTTATTCCAGGCACTGCAAATACAGTACTCAATTATTGCCAACAATTGCCCTCTCCCCAATATAAAACCAGAAAGTGGTTGCCGTCTCCTCACTATAAAAGCAGAAAGTGAACAGGTGCTATCCCTTCGGGATAAGAATAAGCACCACTCCCCCCCCCCCCAAAACAACAACACATCAACTCAGGCAACAAAACCTGTTATAGCGAGGCAAAGCGCGGACTGAGGGCTTTTATACCTTATCCGTCCTCCCACCCACCCACCCCGAGATCAACGCGCACCCCTATTGGGAAGTCTGCCTGAGTGACGGCGGAGCGCTTCAATCAAGCCCCTTTATGACGTAGCTCTCGCGCCTTGGCGTTTCCGTTACGCCCTCTCGCCTTTTCCCGCACTTTTGGCGGCGGCGGCGGCGGCTGTGGCGGCGGCGGTAGGTTGGCGTTCTCCTTTCTGAGGCGCCGGGCCAAATGGGCGAATTCAGCCCCTTGGATCCCGGGCAGGGCCTTTCGAGTCGCGTTGCCTCGCTTTGCGCCATCGGCTTGGCTCCCCCAGGTGGCCGTCGCCATCTCCTATGTCAGCGGGTGGGGAAACTATGGCAACTTTGACCACCTGTGGACTTCAACTCCCAGAATTCCTTGAGCCCGTATGGCTAGGCAGGGCCGGCTCAGGGATTCTGGGAGTTGAAGTCCACAAGACGTAAAGTTGCCATAGTTTTGCTAACCTCTGCCTGGCAGCTTTTCTGCCTCCATCCTCCAAATCTCTCGGGGTGTTGGGGTGTGTGTGTGAGGAAGGCCTCGCTTGGGAGTTGCCCTAAACCCCCCTCGACCTTTTCTAGAAAGATCTACGGGCTTGGGGCTGGTATTATCTTCTCCTGTCTGGGGGTCTCTAGATCTGTTTGGATTACGTAGTCCTCGGTTTGCAACAGTTCATTTAGTGACCATTCAAAGATACCAGGGCATTGAAAAAAGTGACTTGTGAGCGTTTCTCATGCTTACGACCGTCGCAGCATCCCCACGGTCAAGTGATTTACATCCTGACTCACTGACTCACATTTATGACGGTCGCAGTGTGGCCCCCTTTTGTGACCTTCTGACGAGCAGAGTCCGTGAGGAGGCCAGATTCATTTAACAACAGTGTTGCCAATTTAACAACCGCAGTGATTCGTTTCAACAAACGTGGTGAGGAAGGTCGTAAAATGGGGGCAAAATGTGTCATTTAGCAACGTAAATTTTGGGCTCAATTGTGGTCGTAAGTGGAGGACTACCTGTATTCCCTGACAGATGCTTAAATTTAGAAGAAGTTCAAAGGATGGATCCGGGGTAGGTTTTAGCTTCTCCAGTCTGGGGAGGATCTCTAGATCTGTTTGGATTACAGGTAGTCCTCGACTTACAGCAGTTCATTTAGTGACCGTTCAAAGATACAACAGGACCGATAAAAGTGACTTGGGACCGTTTTTCACACTTATGACTGTCTCAGCATTCCCATTGCAGTATCCCCACGGTCACGTAATCAAAATTCAGATGGTTGACAACTGACTCATAATTTATGGCCGTTGTAGTGTCCCGGGGTCATGTGATCCCTTTTTGCGACCTTCTGACAAGCAAAGTCAGTGGGGAAACCGGATTCATTTAACAACCGTGTTGCTAATTTAACAAGTGCAGTGATTCATTTAACAAATGTGATGAGAAAAGTTGTAAAATGGGGCGCACAGTTCACTTAACAAATGTCTCACTTAGCAACAGAAATTTTGGGCTCAATTGCCATCATAAGTCGAGGCCCTGCCTCTATTAGCATTTCTATATTCAGCATGGCTACTTTAATATCAGGCTTCTGCCCTAAAGCAAAAAAGCATGTTCCCAATCAAAATTCCCTCTCCCCTTTATTATAACTTTTCCTTGCATTAAATCCCAATTAATTTGAGGATCTAAATCATAGAGACTTTATCCTAGATATTTCCCAGTGGGATTCATAGAAAGTATATGTGGTCTTCGACTTACAACGGTTCACTTAGTGGTGGTTAAAAGCTACAACGGCACTGAAAAAAGTGACTGAAGACTATTATTCACACTTATAACCGTTGCAGCATGCCCATGGTCACATGGTTTACATTCAGATGCTTGAGAACTGGTTCACATTTATGACGGTTGCAATGTCCCCGGGATCACGTGATCCCCTTTTGCGACCTTCTGACAAGCCAAGCCCATGGGGAAACCACATTCACTTAACAACCGTGTTACTAATTTAGCAACTGCAGTGATTCACTTAACAAATGTGGCAAGAAAAGTCGTAAGATGAGGCAAAACTCACTTAACAAATATCTTGCTTTTAGCAATATACATTTTGGGCTCAATTGTGGTCCATCCCCAGTTAGCTGAACTTAATTTTCATTGGAAAAAACAGGCTTAAGTCTTATCTATTGTGTTAATTTCTCTGCCACTATTCCTGTAGAAGTTTTAGCCATGGTTAACTTAGCTTTTGAATTTGTGCAGTGAGCTGAAGTATATACCAGCTTTAGATTATAAGTTTGCACAACACATCAATCTAAAATAAGACTTGATGATTACCTTTAAGACAGTGATAGTTTTCTTCCTTTCACCATCCAGAATTTACAATAAGCAATCACCGAAGTGATCGCTTTTATTTTTAATAAAATGTCAAGACAGTTGTCCTACTTGTAGCATCTCTTATAATTAAGAGTTAAGAAACTTAATTTGATACGCATCAGATGTTTCTTTCATCTTTGTTCTCATAATCTATATCCCTACAAGAAAAGCTGAGGAAAAGTATTTTATGTGTAATGCAAGCAACTGAATATGTATTAAGAAAGATATATGGCAGAGAAGAATAGAATCCTCAATTTATACAGGACAGGCAAATAATATAATAATGCTAATATCAGCATAGCAAAAATAACATTTTGTTGCCGTGTGCCAGAAGTACGCACGTGCGCGCACAGCACTCCCGCGTCCCAGCACCCATAATGCAATGTGCGGCCCCCTGTGCATGCGTGCGCATACACACCCGTGAGCACCCCATGCGTACATGGCCCCACACCGCACATGCACCCCACACTGCATATACACATGTCCACTGTGCATGCGCCCCGCACCCCGTTTTGGATCAACCTTTGCCAGCGCGAATGGCCTGCCTTTGCAGAGGCAGTGGAAGCTCCTCCTCCTGCCAGGCTTGCGCTCCAGGCAGTAGCCAGCCAGCAGGACCGCGGAGGAGCGAGCCGCCTAGCCTGCTGTTGCTGGCGTGCCACCCTTGGACCAATGCTCCGCTTTGGGCACGAGAGGGCGCAGCTCAGCCCGCGTGGCCCGCCCCTCTCGGGGACTGCAAGCTGGCTTGCCCCGCTCGGCCTGGCTCCCAACCCCACCGCCAGCAACTCTTGCCTTACGTGGCTGTGGCGGCGCCTCCTCCTCCTGGCCGCAACTTGCAGGCCGAAAGCAAAGCCCGGCAGCGCCTGCGGTCAGAGGAAAAAAGAGAAGCTGGCCGAGCGCCGGCATTGGCGGGAGTGCCGGAAAGGCGGCCCGCTTGCCTTTGTATCTCGTGTAGCAGCAAGAAGCCGGGCATTGCCAGGGCCCTTGAAGCCACCCAGCAGTCTTCGCCCTTCTCGAGCAGAGCCGGTGAAGAAAGCAGCCTCCCGAGTAACGGCGTGGCGGCTCACAATCTCTGAGCCGCTGCGCCACACACACACAGTACCACACCACGCACCCTTGTTTGGAACTCTTAAAAAGAGCCGAGGTGGCGCAGCGGTTAGAGGCAGGTACTGCAGGCCACTTTAGCTGACACTGATCCGCAGGTCAGCGGTTCAAATCTCACCGGCTCAAGGTTGACTCAGCCTTCCATCCTTCCGAGGTAGGTAAAATGAGGACCCAGATTGTTGGGGGCAATATAAATATACATTACTTACTGGTGTAAACCGCTTAGAGAGTGCTTGCACTGTGAGGCGGTATATAAATCTCACAAAATAAATAAATAAATAATAAACTGCGGCCCTTGATGTTCAGGGCAAGTCCCTGAAATTTGCCATGCTGGACGCTGCCTGGAGCGCGAGACTGGCAGGAGGAGGAGGTCGCTCCTGCCTCCCTCCCCGCCCTGCTGCCCCGTGTGCCCGAGCCGTCCGGTCGCTCCTGCCTTTCCCCCTTCAGCTGCTCCTGCTGCTCTTCTGGAGCCTCGCTTCCTTCCCAAATGGACCACTTCAGACTGGTGCCAAATTAGGCGGAGGGAGGGGGGTGGTAAAGAAGAGGTGGCTGCCGGGCGCACAAGGATTCCCAACTCTTCTTTTCCTCCCTCTGGCATTGAACCCAGCCAACTTGCTTGCCCCCAACCACGCTTGGTTACCCTGTTTGTTTTCATTTAGCTGCTTCTGGAACTCGTAGAAGTCCAACGTGGCTTGGGGAAGGACTCCCGGTGGCTGGAAGGGGGGGGGGATTTCTCCTCCAGCATCCCGGGCACAAGCGAGAAATCCCCCCCCCCTTCCAGCCACCGAGAACAAGCAGTCCTGCCCTTGCTGCTCTCCTGGGGCTGCGCAGCGGTTCTCACCCTGCTGCTTGTGCCTGGGATGCTGCAGGAGAAACGGGCAATGGCTCTGCGTGCCCGGAGAGATGGCTCTGCGTGCCACTTCCGGCACGCGTGCCATAGGTTCGCCATCACGGGCATAGAGGAAGTACTAAATTGCTGAATTTATCTAAATGGGTTCAGTTGTGGTGGTAAGTTGAGGATTGCCTGTATTTATAGAGTATCTTGGCCCTCCCTGTCAAATATTGAGCTACAAGTGGACATTTAATATTGCTGTAATGCAGGGGTGTCAAACTCGATTTCATTGAGGGCTGCATCAAAGTTGTGTTTGACCTGGGGGGTGGGCATGGCCAGGTGGGCATGGCCAGTTCGCCATCACTCATGTCAGCACCTGTGGTGGCCCGGGCTGGGGGGGAATCCACTTTTGCTAGTAGTTTGTTTTGCTAGCACTCTGCCAGCGAAAATGGAGCACGGGGGGCCCCATGCAGCCCCCCGGGCTCCATTTTTGGCTGTGACGTCCTCTTGCAGCTTCTGCCAGCGAAAAGGGCCACTGCCCGCGGCCCTCCCGAGCTCTGTTTTTGCTGGCAGAGGCACTGCGGACCGGTCCGCTGTTTCCAGGGCGGCCCCGCGGGCCAGATCTAAGCCCCCAGCGGGCCGGATGTGTTTGACCCTCCTGCTGTAATGCTTTGTTATTTTTAATAAAAGAGGTTGTAACATGATTGGAAACATGTCACTCAATACACAGACAAATACATTCTCATGGGAAATCTTAATTCCAGTTTCATTTTTCAGGTCTTCCTTCCTCCTTGAAGCTGCCCGTGAGACGGAGCCACAGAAACAGAAGCTAAAATGTCAGCTTTGAAACATCCAGAGTATCCCGAAGCAAAACTGCTTCAACTGGAAAGCATGATACCCTGCCGAGAAGCTCAAGCGTCCACCTTATTGTCAATATTTGGAGAGGTACCCTTTTATATATATATATATACCGTATTTTTCGGAGTATAAGACGCACCTTTTTCCTCCCTAAAAGAGGCTGAAAATTTGGGTGCATCTTATACTCCGAATGTATTGAAACTTTTTTTCCAGCCGTAACGAGGTGCTAACGATCTTCCTGGCTTCCTACTGCGTCGAAGAAGTTTTTTCCAGCCCTAAGTGTTTGCAGGCTTGTTTTCATTCCTACTCCCTCTGAAAAATGTTTTTTCAGCCCTAACGAGGTGCTAACGATCTTACCGGCTTGCAGCATTTTTTTATTCCTAGATTTTTTAAGCCCTGAGTCTTTGCAGGCTGTTTTCATTGCTATTCTCTCCAGAGAAGATTTTTTTCAGCCCTAACCAGGGGATAAAATAATGTGCTGAAGCTGACCAGACTAAGGACGCTAGCCAGATGAATACCTGGTAGGTAGATTTTCCCCCCATTTTCCTCCCCCAAAACTAAGGTGCGTCTTATACTCCGGTGCATCTTATACTCAGAAAAATACGATATCTTATTTCTGATAAGATCTTGTATGTTTTTTGACTGAAGCTTACTTTGAGGCATCATGTTTTGTATTATAAAGGAAGGGTAATTTTTAAAGTAATTTTCAGCTACTCACATCTGGCAATGGTATATGTATTGGAACGAAAAACATCATCTTAAACCTTCACTTTCCAGGAAGCTCTTGCATAATTAGTGATTATTATGATTTCTTTTTAGGATTGTTATGAGTATTTGGTGGGCTGCTGCCATGCATCTCTTGTTTAGGCCTTTACAGGAGCTGTTCTTGTGGTATCTTTACACCAGATTTCACTTTTCTGCTCCTATGGAAAGACTGAACAAGAAATGGACGTTACTGGAATTGAAATGGATGATTTATTATTTAAAACAATTACATAGGAGTGAGGTGCCAGGTGAGGTCTTGTTCTGTTTTCTCACAACAATGGGCAGGAAGTGAGGCTAAGCAGAGACAGTGCTTTTCAGAAGGCAACTGGACTTTCTTGGTTTTTTTTAACCCTAATGCTTCATTTCACATCCAAGAAGCTTTTTGGATGAGAAGGGAAATGTTAGGAAAAAAACAAGGAAGTCCAGTTGCCTTTTGAAAAGCACCTTTGAGACAACAATGACCTGGATGGTTGAGAATAGACAGAGACAGTGCCGTTGAAAAGGTGCATTTGAAGATGAGGCTTGGGAAGATCCACTTGCTTGCCAAAGTTTAACTATTTATGATGCTAACTTTTAGGATTCCTCTTTTCCTTCCTTCTCAAGGTCCTTTTTTGCCTCATTCAGTTTTGTTTTCACTTGTTCTGTCTCTCTCCCCCCACCATCTGTCTCTCTCTGTCTGTCTTATCAATCATTGTTCAGCTAAGGTAGTAGAAAATAATGAGTCCAAGTCCTAAAAACCATTTAAACAAAGGGCAGGGTATGCTTAAAGTAAAAAAAAAAACCCACCCTCCTAAGTATGTATATATTATTTCCTAGCGTCAACACTTTAGCTTTCCAGCCCTTTTCATATATGGACACACATCCAGTGGAAAGACTTACGTGGTGCAGACCCTTCTAAAAACCTTGGAGGTAAGAATGATATACTTCATCAGTTTTTTTTCTTTTAAAAAAACAAGATTTTTTTAAAAAAACATGTTCTTTTTTGTTGCTTCCTTTAAGCGTGTGTGTGTGTGTGTGTGTGTGTGTGTGTGTGTGTGTGTGTGACATTTAATATAGAGAAACACCTTAAATTCATTGTGAGTGAACTGAACTGTTCAATGGGATTGTCCAGCAACGTTTTAGCAGGAGGTGCCCAATGCATAAAATAATCCAGAAAATCAAAGTTGTATTTATTTCTATTTGGGTGTAGGTGAATAGGGCAAATGGGCAACAAATTAACAATTTTCTGCAGCTGCCTTTAGCCTAGTGTCAGTAATTGTGAATTATGATCCATCTGTGCTCAAAATATATACTTCCTTGGCCTTAGAAAGAAAGGAAGAGTTGTATTTTGAATAAGGGTAAGCCAAATAAATAGTGTTTATTGTTTGCTTTTTACCAGTAAACTTGTCAAGTTTCTGATTTTTGCCATGTCCTAGTCTGAGTTCCTAATATGGGTCTTCTCGTATGCATTGATGCTTTGTTATATTTTTCCCAGTTCTCCCAGCTCTTATTTATTTATTTATTTATTTATTTATTTATTTATTTATTTATTTATTTATTTATTTATTTATTTATTTGTGAGATTTATAGACCGCCTCACAGTGCAAGCACTCTCTAAGCAGTTTACACCAGTAAGCAATGAATATTTATATTGCTCCCAACAATCTGGGTCCTCATTTTACCTACCTCGGAAGGATGGAAGGCTGAGTCAACCTTGAGCCGGTGAGATTTGAACCGCTGACCTGCGGATCACAGTCAGCTAAAGTGGCCTGCAGTACTGCACTCTAACCACTGCGCCACCTCGGCTCATCATTATATATTTACCAGCAAACTTTTCATCTTGTCTTTTTGAACATAACTGCACACATTGCATATTGCAATCAATTTAGAGTATGTCATATTGAGTGGCTGGTTTTTAATGTATATATACATATGTGCACACACACACACACACACACACACACACACACACACACACACACACACACACACACACGGTGGCATGGTGGCTCAGCAGTTAAGATGCTGAGGTTTGAGGCCCAAGCACCATGCAACGGAGTGTACTCCCGTCCTCGCCCCAATCTAGCAGTTCGTAAGCATGCAAATGCGAGTAGATAAATAGGTACCACTTCAGTGGGAAGGTAATCGCTCGTGACATCATGCTGGTCACATGACTCTGGGAATGTCCTGAGATAGCGTTGGCTCAATGGCCTTGAAACAGAGATGAGCAGCACACCCTAGAGTCGGCAACGACTAGCGGAGTAAATTCCGCAGGGACTCCTTTACCTTTTTCACTTTCTATAAAATAAAATATATATTTACTATATATTTATCGATATATATCAATCCCAATTGGTAAGTACTTAGCAATGAAATAAATACATTTAAAAGCAGGGAATGAGCTGTGCTCAAAAGTAAGACTTGTTAATTTGAATGGGACTTATTGTATATATTTGCAGATAAGCTGAGAATTTTAGGTTCCACTCCAAAAAATTGCAGACGGGAGCTGAGATTTTTTTAAAAGCCTGTCACAGCCTTAAAATTGCATGGTCTTATAAATGATGAGGTAACAATTTGCAGTTTCCCACCTGTCACTGTGGTTTAAAATTCAGATGTCAGTTTAATTATACATGACACATTTTTCATGGTATTTCGGTTGAAATTTCTAGGGTTGGCTTATACACTGATGGACATATTCATGATTATATACAGTGCTCGCAGGATGGCATTACTATGCAGCCCTCACTTCTGATCCTGGTTATTTAGTGATTTTTGCAAATCAGCTGCAATTAGTCAGTTAACCTATCTTTGAGTCTTAGACATTGCTTTGTAAATAATGTTATTGTTCTGTTTGTAAACAGTCCAAGTTAGGTTTGCTGTGAAGAGCCTTGTAATAACATAAACAGAAGGAAACCTATATTTCTTCTCTTTCTTTTCAGCTTCCTCATGTATTTGTGAATTGTGCCGAATGTTTTACTTCAAGGTTACTTCTGGAAGAAATATTGAGACAGTTGCAATGCCTCTTCATCAAAGAAGAAGATCCTTCATTTGTATCCTGCGACACATTCAACGATTTTGTACGTTTATTTAAAAAGGCAGCTTTGACACCTGATCTGCAGAATCAGACAATATATGTTGTAAGTATCTATTTTATACTGTGATCATCTTCTTCCTAGCATATTCCCGCAGGTTCAGGGTCCGCTTTTCTGATCATTGAACGCCACTTTGCACAGTCAGCTCCAGGGCTCAGGCCCTCTGCTTGCATATCTTTGTTGATGGTGTCTTGTTTTGGACGCCCATGAGGTCGCCGGCCATTGACTTCTAATTGGTAGGCAGTCTTGGTACCAGTAGAAAGTGCTGCTCTCAGGATATGTCCATGCCAGTGGAGCCTCTCATCTTCTCTTTATTTGGTGCCACACCAAAATGTTGTCGAATGATGTAGTCAAGAAGGGAGATTCCCGATTTCCAACGGAGCATTCATATTTCCATGGTTCAGTGGTGGGTTGCTACCGGTTCGCCCCTGTTCGGGCGAACCAGTAGCGTTGGCGGTGGGAGGCTCTGCCCACCCACCCGGACGTCATCACGGACGATCTGCGCATGCGCAGAAGCGCCCCGCACATGTTCACAGTTCTGAACAGGTAGCGAAGATAAGTGGAACCCAGTATTGCTGTGGTTGCTGCATAGCATTCAGTGCCATACAGTGCAACAGGGCAAATGGTTGTCTTGTAAATCTTAGATTTAAGACAGTATTTTTTAAAAAATCTATTTTATACTGTGATATACTTGGATAAAAGTGTATGAATATTTTACACTGGAAGCTTGCATAGTATTATTACCTAGCTGTGAAGAATGAAACTTGCAATTCGCTCAGCTCAATTGTTTTGTTATGTAGTTAGTTAACTGTAGAGAGAATATTGCTGCACTACAGGGAATCCCATCCTGCTAATAAAATGTAATTAGCTCTAACATGAAAAATAAAAACAGCTTATCTGAAATACACATCTCCATGTTTCTTACACATTGATCACTATAATTCTGAGGACCTCACTTTTTATTTATAGAAGGATGTTTACAGAAATCGAAGCTCCCCAAAAATGAAAATGCGTTGTGAGGTTTTACTGATCTGTTCCAGGGAGGAAACCATGAATAAAGTTGGTTTTAGAGAGAAGTTGCTTAGTTTATTGATCGTTTTCATATCTGAAGTTGCTTGAGAGTAGATGATAAAGAGCATTAAATTGGTGATCATTTGCATTGGGCAAATTGTCAATAAATCAGAAGAATTAAGAGTGAAATTAGAACTTTCCACTCTGCTGTGCGTGAAACAGACACTAATGCAAGCAGAATCAATTTATGTGAATTGACCTGTGATGTAGGGATTTATTTTTGGGTGACTTAAATGAAGATTGATGATAGCCCGTGTGTTTTGGTAGCACAAATTGGCAAAACTAATTAACTCTTGTTTTGTTTCATTGGTGAATAATGTAACATATTTCAGCCTCAGTTAACTCGGGGAAAACGAAGATAAATGAACGATCTCTTGCACTGGTTTCTAAATGCTTCTCAAATCCAAGCCCAGGTATGGAACAATCATGATTAATCACGAGGCTCAACATGACTCATTCTCCCCAATGATTGATGTTGTCAGTAAAACTTTGTTGATGTCTACGGTGAGAACAGCGTGTCCTTGGAGCGTGTCAAATCGTAATTTGGCCATTTAGAATCAGAGGTCTCCAACCTTGGCAACTTTATGAGGTGTGGACTTCAAATCCCAGAATTCCTCAGCCAGCCATGCTGGTTGAGGAATTCTGGGAATTGAAGTCCACACCTCATAAAGTTGCCAAGGTTGGAGACCTCTGATTTAGATAAGCGTTAAAAGTAAAAAGAAATAAGGTGACTTCAAGTTGGGAGAAACCCCTTCAATTCATAGGATTTCTGCTTCGCGTGGGGTGTTTTCATTATCTGATCTTAGTTAAGCACTGTGACAATGTTCTCCAAATTTTATGTCATATTGTGACAATGCCCCCTCAGACGGTTCCCTGGATCCCTGCATGAAATACGTCATCTTGAGGGCACTGCTGTCCAATGGACAAACAAACAAACAAACAAACAAACAAATAAGATATCTAGCCAAAGGTTTAACCACCCCGGTGACTGCTCATACATAATTTAATTTTATTCATAGTTTTATTCACCACTCGTATTGTGTGTTTTTGAAATAATTTACTGCTCTGACGTTTTATATTTTGATACACATTTTATATGCTATTTTTGTGATTTTTTTTAGTGTATTCTGTTACGCTATACAAAATGATACATATATAGGTATACAGGACTTACAACAGTTGATTTAGTGACTATTCGAAGTTACAACGGCAATGAAAAAAGTGACTTACGATCATTTTTCATACACATGACCATTTCAGCATCCCCATGGTCATGTGATCAAAATTCAGACACTTGGCAGCTGACTCATGTTTATGACGGCTGCAGTGTCCTAGGGTGATGTAATCCTTTTTTTGCAACCTTCTGACAAGCAAAATCAGTGGGAAAGGTAGATTCACTTAACAACCGTGTTACTAACTTAACACCTGCTGTGATTCACTTAACAACTGTGACAAGGAAGGTCATAAAATACAGTATAATCATTACATACTTTACTGAGATAATGTACCAAAAGATTACGTTCTGGAATTTTTCATAGATTAACAGAGTCAGAAGGGACCTTGCAGGTCATCTAGTCCAACCCCCTGCTCAAGCAGGAGACCCTTACATCTGCCGCTACCTAGGATCGAACTCATAACCTCCTGATTGTGAGGCAAGAGCTCTATTTAGTATATGGAAACCTAACATTTTCTGTATTAAGCAAGGGCATTTTCGTAAAATCTAGTCCAAAGTTCTGCATAGCCCAGCCCCATCTAAAATAAAATATAGTTTCCTTTCCCTAACTTTTTACGAAATCCAATCCTTTAAAAATTAAACAGCCACTTGGTATAATTTTCTATTTTCAGAAGTAATAGAATCTATTTCAATATAGATATAGGAATTTAGTAGCTATTAGAAGAAAATTAAGCTTTGTATTAACCGCTTCTTACCTTAACTTTATTTCTTCAAAGCAAAATATAATCTAATATTTTATTTAATTTATTTAAAATATTTATGTAGCTGCCCCTATTTCAACTAAAGCTGGGTGGCTCCCAATCAAAGAGCAAGACATATTTTTGTTGCTTTTAGGGAGATTAAATCAATTAACTGAAATACTTGGACTTTTTAACCAATTGTGCCTACTTGAGGGAAAAAACACCATATTTTTCTTAGGAAAATGTAATTCGAGGAACTCTTAGAAAATGTTTGTATTTGTAAAAATATTTTGAGTAGTAGAAACAGAACTTCCAAATTATTATTTTTGTGTAACAAACATCTTTTTTTGTTTACAGGTTTTGGATAAAGCAGAACAGATGCGTGAGCTGGAAGGAAATATTCTGCCAGGTTTTCTTAGACTGCAAGAATTGGTAAGGGAATTAGCCACATTTCATGATTTAAGAATGAAATCTCCAGGATTTAATGAGTATATTTCTGAAATTAAAAGCAGCAGGTCTAGCAGATCTGACAATAAATTTTACATAATTGTTTTTTGTGCAATTTTAATTAGGACGATTTTAATGTGAAAATTAGGACAATTTTAATGTGAGACAGCTTTTTAGTAAATTTGGTCAGTTCTGTGTTTTTTGAGTTTAACTACAATTGTTTATTTTATTAACTTGTCTTTTGTGATCTATCAACAATTTGAAAAGTTATTGACTGAATTTAAAGGATATTTTCTTAATACCCATTGTAGCTGAGCGAATTAGCGTCTTGTTTGAAGTTTTGGTTAATTCATAGCTTTATTTCCCATAAGACATGTTGCTCTTAAAATCAGTATAAATTTTTGGCTTTTTTTTGGGCCATTTTCACTCTCCCCAACCTTCAGGAAAGCCTCTTGAAGCCTGGGGACGGCGAAAAACGGCCCAACTAGAAATTCACTTGTGTGCTCATCCCCAGCCTCCTTTTTGCTGTCAGAGGCCTTCAGGAACTTCTTCGGCTTTGGACAGTTGCAGCCAGGCCTCCCACACATCGGCCCATTTCTTCTGCAGCCGGCAAGTCTTTCCTGAAGGCCTCTGCAGCCGATAACAGAGCTCCAGATCGATCCGGAGCTCTGTTATCGGCTAGAGAGGCCTTCAGGAAAGCCTTGCAGGCTGCAGAAGAAATGGGCCAAGGTGTGTGAGGCCTGGTAATAGGGCAGCTCCACAGCTTCAGTAAGGCCTGTGCGCATGCGGGGGGCGAGGGCATTGCATTATGGGTGTGGGCACCCCCGTGCACGCTATCGCTTGCGCGTGCACCCTTTTGGTGCCCAAGTCAAAAAAGGTTCACCATCAGTGGTATAGGGTCTTCTGCTTGAGCAGGGGGTTGGACTAGAAGATCTTCAAGGTCCCTGACATTTATCTCACATAGATGATTCTGGGCAGCTGTGATTCTGATGTTAATACTGAAAAACCAGAATAAACATCTCGGGATACAATAGCTCTCTCGACTTACAAATATTGACAATTTTTTTTCCCTGCGTCAGAAAGTTTGAAACTCTTTCTTTTCCAATGACCTGGATCAAAAAAGGAGTTGGATAAAATCTAATTGATATGTGAAGTACTTTCAATGAAAAATTTAATTCTGCACCAGTAATGAAAGGAAGTAGACTTTCGGTTAATAGCGAAGCTTCAGAAAATAGGAACACGTGGAATGTTTGCTTTTTACTCCCATCATCACCCACTGCATGGGCATTTCTCTCCTTTTTTTTCAACACTTTCTTGAAGTGGTTATTTTCAGGATTCCTTTTGAATTTAAGTCAAATTTTAGAATGCTTCAAGTCAGGAGGAAGAATCCCTTATCTGTACCTGGCCTTTGCCTCCTGAGGAAACGGCTAGCCCAGGGGTCCTCAAACTTGGCAACTTTAAGACTTGTGGACTTCAACTCCCAGAATTCTATGCTGGCTGGAGAATTCTGGGAGTTGAAGTCCACAAGTCTTCAAGTTGCTAAGTTTGAAAACCTCTGGGCTAGTCAGTAGAAGCTCAGATTTTATTAAAGCATGCTTTAACTCTGAAGCTCATTTTCATTTTGAGCTGACGTTTCATCCCATTCCACATTGTCATTTATAGTTTATGTGCCTTTCTGACAAATTATAGCAGCTCCTCATTATCCCATAACGTCTAGCAAAACATGGGAGAAGGAGACCAGCTTCCCTTGAAAACTGGGCCCTGAACATAAAAATAACATTAAAGTTTTACTGTTGTAAAATCATACTAGAGATGAATAAAATGCACATTTATCACATAAGGGGAAAGCAGATTGGAAATAAAATAGTATGGCTGCCTTGAGCAGTTTTAATGATTTAAGTATTATTTTTTCAAACGCAATCAATTTGTCCTCCCTAATAATTAAGATATGTATCTTTGGGTAACATAAATGTCATTTAAGTATTATTTCCCCCCCCGCCCCAACGCAATCAATTTATCCTCCCTAATAATTAAGATATGTACCTTGGGGAATCATAAATGTCATAGTGCAGAAAAAGAGAACACTGAAATCTTTTTTTAAAAAAATCTAAATGTGTTAGCTGCTTGATTAAGCTATTTAAGGGCTTCTCACTATGCAAATAACTTTAAGTAAAATGCTGAATCGGATTAATTTCTTTCCGCTTTTTGTTTTTGCAAAACCTGAACTCTTCTCTGATTAAAAATATAGCTACTGGGTTATTTTTAATTCTCTCTCCTCTAACATCGCTCAATTTACAGACGGAGAAGAACGTGAGCGTGGTTCTCCTTAGTGAAATTGTATGGGAACTTCTTCGCCCAAACACGGGATGCCTTGAGCCGCTTCCATTATATTTTCCAGATTACAGCATAGGTAAGGACAAAATAAGTAAGCGTACTGTGTCCCAAAGTCGCTTTTTCTGGAGGCAACTGGGCTTTCTTGTTTTTTTTCTTTGAAGACATTTCGCTTCTCATCCGAGAAGCTTCTTCAACTCTGACTGGAGGGTGGGGAACGGAAGGATTTAAATAACCAGCTGTCTGCAAGGTATATAAATCCTTCCATTCCCCACTATCCTGTCAGAGCTGAAGAAGCTTCTCGGATGAGAAGCGAAATGTCTTCAAAGAAAAAACAAGAAAGTCAAGTTGTCTCCTGAAAAAAGCACCTTTGGGACAACCATGACCTGCATGACTGAGAATCTCTACAGACTTTTAGCTATACAATTTGGGATGAACACCCTTTGAATGGTGTGGGAGTAAGGAATGGATTTCCAGAGAAAAAAGAAAAAAATTGCACTCTACAGGAACATTTGCACTGACCCTGAGGACACAGATAAACCTCCAAGTGCTTCAAGGACCCTCAGAAAGGATGCAAATTACCAGCTGTCTGTAAGGAATATAAGTCCTTCCATTCCCCTCCATCCAGTCAGAGCTGAAGAAGCTTCTGGGATGAGAAGCGAAACGTCTTCAAAAGAAAAAAACAAGAAAGTCCAGTTGCCTCCTGAAAAAAGCACTTTTGGGACAACCGTGACCTGGATGAAAGAGAATCTCTACATCCTGTGTAATCGCTTTATTAATACGTCTATCAAAGATGAATAATTGTGATACCGAAATCTTATTTCTGTGAACCAGACCCACGTGGGTCAGTCTTTAGGTGTTGGATGGTGAGGATGGTTAGGAACTAAGCCTGACACACACACAGATCTGTCAAGTGAGAAACAGAATCCTCGACTTACAACAGTTCATTTAGTGACCGCTCGAAGTGACAATGGCAATGAAAAGAGGGACATATGACCGTTTTTCCACACTTTCAACCATTGCAACATCCCCTTGACCATGCGATCCAAATTCTGATGCTTGGCAACTGACTCGTATTTATGACATTTGCAGTGTCCCCGGGGGTCATGTGACCCCCTTTTGCGACCATCGGACAAGTGAAGTCAATGGGGAAGCCAGATTGACTTAACAAGTGTGTCAAGAAAGCTGGTAAAATGGGGCAAAGCTCCCTTAACAAATGTCTCACTTAGCAACAAATGTTGGGCTCAATTGTGATCATGTCGAGGACTAGCTGTACAGTTAGATTTCTTAAAGGTGGTCCTTGGTTAATGACCACTCATTCAGTGGCTATTCGAACTTATGACCGCACTGAACGAGTGGCACTTAAAACCAGTTCTCAAAGTTGTGGCTATTATAGTGTCCCACAAAAGACATGATTTGCAACGATCCCTTCCAGCTTCCTATAAGCAAAGTCAATGTGTCTATGGAGATTCTTGGTCATCCAGGTCACGGTTGTCCCAAATGGGCTTTTTCAAGAGGCAACTGGATTTTCTGGTTTTCTTTGAAGACATTTCGCTTCTTATCCAAGAAGCTTCTCCAGCAGAGTTACGGCGAGTCCTCTTTTGCGACCTTCCGACAAGCGAAGTCAACGGGGAAGCCAGACTGACTTAACAAACGTGTCAAGAAAGCTCGTGAAAATGGGACAAAGTTCACTTAACAACTGTCTCACTTAGCAACGGAAATTTGAGGCTCAATTGTGGCTGTAAATCAAGGACTACCTGTTTGTTTGAGTTATCCCAAGATCTGGATAGATGTGGGAATGCATGACTAGCCAGCACCAAAGCCATGGCAGCTGTAAACTTGTCTCACTCAATATTCTTAAATTCCATTAATATCCTTTGATTTCTTCCATATTGGTGTTTCTTTTTTCCCCTGAGCAGTTTTATGAATTAGTAATACGTTTTGCCTGAGTTCATTTTTGTATGATCTATATTTCATTTATTAACAGACTTAGTTCAGATAATTAATTAATCATAGGCTTAATTTCTTACGACTGCAGAATTCTTTTCTATAATTTATTTTATAATATTCATTTCTTAATATACGAGTTCTTTCCTACAGACACTTCTCACAATTTTTTTTTTAAAAAGTAAGTTCCTTCCTATTTAGATTCCGCTAATCTTCACAAATGAAAAGAAGTGAAGACAATTATTTTTTAAGTATTTTCATTCCAAAAGTCTACAGGGCATTCACAACAGAGGTGGGATCCAGCAGGTTCTGACCAGTTCTGGAGAACCGGTAGCAGAAATTTTGAGTAGTTCAGAGAACCGGTAAATACCACCTCTGACTGGCCCCACCCCCATCTATTCTCTGCCTCCCGAGTCCAAGCTGATCGGGAGGAAATGGGGATTTTGCAGTAACCTTCCCCTGGAGTGGGGAGGGAATGGGGATTTTGCAGTATCCTTCCCCTGCTACGCCTACCAAGCCACGCCCACCAAGTCATGTCACACCCACCAAGCCACGCCCACAGAACCGGTAGTAAAAAAAATTGAATCCCACCACTGATTCACAAGATATAAGTCAATTTCTGATGTTGAAGCTTAAGGTAACAAAACACATAACACAAAGGGAAAAACACATTTGTGAGAATCAGGGAAAATGTGCATTAGTTTCTAATATTAAAAGTTGTTTTTAATTTGTAACCACATCAGATGCAGCTTAGAAAGAAGGGATCTGAAATTGTTCTCCCCTCAACTAATGGGATTCCCTTCCCAGCTACAGGGTGATGGGCTGAGTGATGGTTAGTTTCGTTTCGTTTTCGTTTATTGGAATTTCTATGCCGCCCAACTCCCAGAGGGACTCTGGGCGGCTCACAGTAAGGCACAGAAACAACAATCAATAAAAACAATTTAAAAACATATTAAAAAGTGCAATACATTATTTAAAAGGACTTTCACTCCAACATGCATACCTGGGCCGATCTAACAAGACCATATCTTCGGGTCATTGGCCCCATGCCTGCCGGAAAAGCCAGGTCAGGTTAATAGAAAGGCCTGATGACTTCAGCTTTCTTCTTACATGTAATACTAAATTTTCTTTATCCTTCAATTATTTTATTTATTTGTTTGTTTGTTTGTTTGTCAAAACATGTACAAGATAACAGGTATGGTATAAACATAAAGAAAAGCAAAGTAGGTATAGGTAAATTTGGACAATAGGACAGTAGGACAGGGATGGTAGGCACGCTGGTGCGCTTATCCACGCCCCTTATAGACCTCTTAGGAATGGGGTGAGGTCGACTGTAGTCAATCTAAGGTTAAAGTTTTTGGGGTTTTCAATTGGGTTTCAGGCCCGGTCATAGCACAGAAACTGCCTTGGTCACACTGATGGATGATCTCTGGCAAGCCCGAGATGGAGGTTACTCCTCCATCTTGGTGTTACTTGATCTCTCAGCGGCTTTCGATACCATTGACCATGGTATCCTTCTGCGCTGGCTCTTGGAGATGGGAGTGGGAGGCACCGTATTGCGGTGGTTCTCCTCCTATCTCTCTGACCAGTCGGTGTTGGCTGGGGGACAGAGGTCGACCCCGAGGCCCCTCGTATGTGGGGTTCCACTAGTCATCACTCTCAGAATGACATACCAAGAAAAACATAAACACATAGTGTAAAATACAAATATGAGATAATCAACAAATAATGGTAACATGCCTGGCAGTTAATAATAACTATAAAAATTAATAAGATCTCTAAGGGGCATATTAATAAAATGATTGCCTGTTGAAAGAGGTAGTTTCATTGCTTGAGGCTTAGGAGATTGTGTTGGTCATTCTGGGTATCTGGTAGACAAGAAGGAGCTGCGGTAGATGTTTTCTTCAAGGAAAATTGTATCTGTAAGGAAATTGAAATCTTACTCTGATTTTAATTAAAGAGACTTGGGCTGCCTGTCATTGGCTTAATACTTAGAATGTTACTTGATTAAGTAGAGCGAGCTAAATAGCTAAAAAGAAATCCTTTTAGTTTTGCAAAATGGCTGTAACAGCAGGTTTCTTGGTCTTACGTCAAAATGTTATTCTGTGTGATGTCTCCTGAATTTTAGCTCAGAAAACAATGCAGTAAGTCATTCTATGGGCTTTAGTGGAAAATCATGCTTTTGTTTTTAATTCAAATAGGGCATCTGCAGAAGATTCTGTCCCATGACCATCCTCCAGAATATTCGTTTGATTTTTATGCTGCATATATCAATATTCTTCTTGGAGTCTTCTATCCAGTCTGCAGGGACTTGAAGGAGCTCCAACATCTGGTGAGGGATCTCTTTGGTGTTCTTCATAATAAAGCTAAGATAAGATAACCTTTATTGTCACTTTTTTCTTTTTTAAAAAATAGTTTTTATTAAACAGTTTTAAAAACAACATTAAATACAAACCACACATTCAAAAACAACATATCACAAACATAACATAACACCATATACCATAAAAAATTCATTTTGCAGCATACCATATCGGTGTACATACCGTTTTTATATCTCTTACTCTTTAACTTATATTTATTCGTATATTTCCTAAGTCCTACATATAATTTCTTCTTGATATCTAACATCTCGTCTACCTATATCTGTTGTGCCTTGGCCGCGTCCGGCGCCGAGTCTGGAGGATCCGGAGGACTTGGAGCCGCTCATGGTGCAGCAGTACCAGCCTATGTGCCTGGCACCAGAGACGGCTGGTGATGAGGACTCGGTGCCAGAGCAGGATGATCTCCCAGGACCTTCTGCACCTGCGCAGCAGAGTTCTTCATCAGGAGATGAAGAACTCATGCTGGATGCCAGAGCACGCAGAGCAGCCAGAAGACAGGACTGGCTGAGTAAGCGTCGGTCCAATCGGAGGAAGCAGTGAGGGCTAATTGGGCCACGCCCTTCAGTGGCTATATTAAGCCAGGGTAATTAGTGCTCATTGCTGAGAACAACAATTCAATGACCGCGGCATATCCAGAGTTTCGTTTCTACGTCTGTTTGGGAATCTTACCACCAGCTTCTGCCAGCTTTATTCCGGGAAGCCAGCCAAGCTGTTCAGATAAGAGAAGAATTAATGAGTCTTGCTTTGAACTTTTGTCTGTGTGCTATTTAACCCTCACGTAACCCAAAGAACCTTATTCCTGAAGACTTTCCGTTTGTGTTGTTTTGGACTTCTAAACCCTCTGAGTTTTACTAAGAAACTGTATTAGTAAAAGGAACCTTTTTGTTTGCCTCCCAACGACTGTGTGTGTGTGTTTCTGGGGGGTTGCGGTGCTGGGTCACAACAGTTTGTTCTCAGCCCAAACTGACCACACACAAGCCCAGATTGCATCATGGAGCAGCTTCAGGACGAGAATGCTCAACTTCGGCAGCAGCTGGCAATCATGACCGCTCAATTAACAATGCAGCAAAATCAGTTGGCAGCAGCTGCTCCTGCGTTGGCCCCAGCCCAACGGACACGCTGCCCGATAGCCATGCCGGATAAGTTCCATGGTGACGAGGCTATGTTCCCGGCGTTCCTGGGCCAGTGCCAGTTGTTCATGTCTCTGAGGCCAGAGGATTTCCCCCACGACCGGGACAAGGTGGGGTTTGTAATTAGCCTGCTGTCTGGAAATGCAGCACGTTGGGCCACCCCTCTACTGGTCCAGAACAGTCCCCTCCTCCAGGACTTTGGGCGTTTCTGCACTCATTTGGAGGAGATGTTCGCGGATCCAATTAAGGCCCAGACAGCGTGCAGGCAATTAAGGCAGCTGAGGCAAGGCCGGAGACCACTCAGGGAATACATCAGTGAGTTCCGTCTCCTCAGCCAAGATTCGGCCTGGAATGAGGCTGCGTTGTTGGATGCCTTCCAGGAGGGCTTGGCAGACAGCATCCAGGATGAGCTGGCACGCGTGGACATTCCTGCAACCACCCAAGAACTGGTGCGGCTCTGCTTGAAAATTGATGCCCGGTTGCAAGCGAGGAACGCACGCCGTGCTGCTCCGGCGCCTCTCGCGCCACCTGACGTCCCCGCTGTTCCGGCTCCACGTCGCGCTGCTCAGGCACCTCCTGTTCCCCGTGGACTTCCGTCGACCCCGGCTCCCCGTGACGAGCCTATGGACCTTGGCGCTGTTCGGCCCCGCTTGACCGGCGCGGAAAAGGACAGACGCAGGGCAGGGGGGTTGTGTTTGTATTGCGGCGACCCGGGCCATTTCGCTCGCTCGTGCCCTAGGAAGGGTCGGGGGCCCACCGCTTCTGGTCCTGCTCCACCGTCCCAGCCATCGCCGTCGGGAAACGGCCAGCGCCCGGCCTAGCGGAGACGCTGGGTCGGGCATGCACACCGAAGGACTCCGGCTCAGCTGACGTGGATCCCGGTCCTCCGCGGCATCTGCTCTTGGACACCAAGGTCTTTATTGACCACCGGGACCGCGGCGTCTCCGCACACGCTTTGGTGGACTCCGGGGCAACCACCAATTTCATTGACGAGGCGTTCGCCCAGCATCTTGCCGTTCCCCTGTGCCCCGTGGACCCGCCGATGAGGGTGGAAACAATCGATGGCCGGGTGTTGCTGTCAGGTCCGATTAAGGCCATCACGCAGCCGGTGCGCCTTTGCATTGGACGGCACGAGGAGGCCATCCAGTTTTACGTGACGTCGGGACTCCATTTCCCTTTGGTTCTTGGACTTGCGTGGCTGCGCACCCACGACCCTCAGGTTGTATGGTCCCAGAACTTCATTGCCTTCCCGAGTCTCCAGTGTGTGGACCATACGCGCCAGGTTTGTGCGGGCGCTGTACCTGACCCTCCGGACATTTCACTCCCAGCTGAGTTTGCAGACTTCGCTGATGTGTTTAGCGAAAAGGAGGCGGACCAGTTGCCCCCGCACCGGCCCTACGATTGCCCTGTGGATCTGATTCCCAACGCTCCGCTCCCTGTGGGCCGCCTCTATTCCATGTCAGAACCTGAACTGGCCGCACTGCGGGACTTTATCGATAAAAACCTGGCCAGGGGTTTCATCCGACCCTCCTCATCGCCCTTGTCTGCCCCCGTCCTCTTCGTCAAGAAGAAAACCGGGGACTTGCGCCTGTGCTGCGATTATCGCAAGTTGAACGCCATCACAGTACGTAACCGGTACCCGTTGCCCCTCATCCCGGAGTTGATGGAACGCCTCCGCTCGGCGACCATCTTCACCAAATTGGACTTACGTGGCGCTTACAATATGGTGCGTGTTCGTGAGGGGGACGAGTGGAAGACGGCGTTCGGGACCCGCTACGGTCATTTTGAGTATACCGTCATGCCGTTTGGCTTGACCAACGCTCCGGCTGTGTTCCAGCATTTCATGAACGACATCTTTAGAGATTTGCTGGACCAGTTCGTTGTCGTGTACCTGGACGATATTATGATTTATTCCACGTCCCGGAGCAGCCACATCCAACATATCCGTCAAGTCCTGCAGCGGTTGAGAGACCACCAGCTATACACGAAATTAGAGAAATGCCAGTTTTTTCAGACGACGGTGGATTTCCTGGGCCATCGGATTTCGCCAGAAGGCATCGCCATGGACCGTGGCAAGGTCGAGGCCCTGAAAACCTGGCAACCCCCGCGCTGGGTGAAGGACGTTCAGCGACTCCTGGGGTTCGCAAATTATTATCGGACCTTCATCCCGGGGTTCGCCACTCTGACCGCGCCTCTCACTCGACTCCTGCAGAAACAAGTCCCTTTCCGGTGGGGCGATTCCGAACAAGAGGTGTTCAAGATCCTCACGGATGCCTTCATGCAGGAGCCGATCCTCAAGCACCCAGACCCTCACCGCCCTTTCGTTGTGGAGGCGGACGCGTCCGACATTGCCGTGGGCGCCGTCTTGCTCCAGACCTGGGAAAATGGCGGCCATCTCTTCCCTTGCGCTTATTATTCCCGGAAATTAACCTCGTCGGAGCGCAATTATACGATCTGGGAGAAGGAGTTGCTGGCCATTAAGGCGGCTTTCGAGACCTGGCGGCACCACCTCGAGGGGGCTCGTCATCAAGTGGAGGTGCGCACAGACCATAAGAACCTGGAGTTCTTGCAGACGGCCAGGAAGCTCAACCAGCGCCAGATACGCTGGTCGTTCTTTTTCTCCCGCTTCAATTTTCGCATTACGTACATCCCGAGCGGCCGGAATCAGCAGGCGGACGCGCTGTCCCGCAAGCCGGAATACGCCCAAGCCCAGGAACCGCTGCCGCCCCGGACGGTTCTGCCCGTCGAGTCCTTTGCAGCTACCCAGGATCCCGTGGACCTCCGAGGACAGATCCGGGAGGCGCAGCGACACGACGCCTACGCGGCACAACGGAGGCAGGAGATAGGGCCTGAGTCCCCTTGGACGTTTTCGGACGACCTCCTCCGTTTCCGGGACCTGCTCTACGTTCCCGCCGGTCCGCTCCGTGGCCTGATCCTGCAGCAGTGCCACGACAGCCCTGCGGCTGGCCACTTCGGCCTTTTCAAGACTCTGAACCTGGTGGCTCGGACTTTTTGGTGGCCCCGACTCCGTGATGACGTCCAGGCCTATGTGACGTCTTGTGTTCGCTGTCGCCAGGCTAAGTACGCCCCTGGAGCGCCGCCGGGCCTGCTGCAGCCCTTGCCGACGCCCGAGAAACCCTGGGGGGCCGTCTCTATGGACTTCCTCACGGACTTGCCCCCGTCCGCCGGCTTTACGACCGTGTTCGTAGTGGTCGATATGCTGACCAAAATGGCACATTTCATCCCCTGTCGAGGGTTGCCGACAGCTCGCGCCACGGCCCGCATGTTTATCCAGCATGTTTTCCGCCTGCACGGTCTACCGGATCGGGTCGTGTCGGATCGGGGAGCCCAGTTCACGGCCCAGTTCTGGAAGGGTCTGATGGCGGCCCTGGAGGTCCAAGTCTGCCTTTCGTCAGCGCATCATCCGGAGACTGACGGGGGCACTGAAAAAGTCATCGGCATCCTTGAACAGTACCTGCGCTGTTTTGTCAACCAGCAGCAGGACAACTGGGTGGAATACCTTGCCGTGGCCGAGTTTGCTTTTAACAACTCTCAGCACACCTCCACGCACGCCTCTCCGTTCCTCGCCAACTTTGGTTACCACCCCCGTTTCTTCCCGCTCACGCTTCTAGACTCTCCTGTTCCTGTGGCGGAGGAATCCTGTCTGAGCTCCAGGCCGTTCACCAACTGGTCAAACGCTCGTTGAATAAAGCCAAGGAAGATTACAAGAGGGTCGCGGACCGCTCCCGGCGAGCAACTCCACCTCTGGCGGTCGGGGATCGTGTCTGGCTGTCCACGAAGCATCTCCCCTCCGACCGACCGGCTCGCAAGCTTGACCACCGCTTCTTGGGTCCGTTCCCGGTGGAAGCGGTCATTAACCCCGTGGCCTACCGGTTGACGTTGCCTCGCTCTCTCAGGATCCACCCTGTCTTCCATCGGTCCCTCCTTGTTCCCGAACGTCCTGCCTGTCCGCTCCGCCCTCCCGCTCCGCCTCAGCCAGTGATCCGCACTCCCGCTGACCCACCCGAATACGAAGTTGCCAGTATTCGGGATTCCCGCTGGATGAAGGGCCGGTTCCAGTACCTCATTGAGTGGAAGGGGTACGGCCCTGAAGACTTCACATGGGAGGATGCGACCGCCGTGCATGCTCCGGATCTGGTCCGGGCCTTCCACGCTCAATTCCCGTCCCGGCCGCATCCGGACCGACAGACCCGGGGGAAGGGCCCTGCGGTGAGGGATAGTGTTGTGCCTTGGCCGCGTCCGGCGCCGAGTCTGGAGGATCCGGAGGACTTGGAGCCGCTCATGGTGCAGCAGTACCAGCCTATGTGCCTGGCACCAGAGACGGCTGGTGATGAGGACTCGGTGCCAGAGCAGGATGATCTCCCAGGACCTTCTGCACCTGCGCAGCAGAGTTCTTCATCAGGAGATGAAGAACTCATGCTGGATGCCAGAGCACGCAGAGCAGCCAGAAGACAGGACTGGCTGAGTAAGCGTCGGTCCAATCGGAGGAAGCAGTGAGGGCTAATTGGGCCACGCCCTTCAGTGGCTATATTAAGCCAGGGTAATTAGTGCTCATTGCTGAGAACAACAATTCAATGACCGCGGCATATCCAGAGTTTCGTTTCTACGTCTGTTTGGGAATCTTACCACCAGCTTCTGCCAGCTTTATTCCGGGAAGCCAGCCAAGCTGTTCAGATAAGAGAAGAATTAATGAGTCTTGCTTTGAACTTTTGTCTGTGTGCTATTTAACCCTCACGTAACCCAAAGAACCTTATTCCTGAAGACTTTCCGTTTGTGTTGTTTTGGACTTCTAAACCCTCTGAGTTTTACTAAGAAACTGTATTAGTAAAAGGAACCTTTTTGTTTGCCTCCCAACGACTGTGTGTGTGTGTTTCTGGGGGGTTGCGGTGCTGGGTCACAACAATATCCACCTATCACCTTGTTTTCATGCGTCTATATACATAAATGCAAATATCCATACCTGTTTTGATTTATTTATTATCATACCATTATCTATTAATTTTATGTTCCAGCCAATTATACCATTTGTTCCATATTTTATAAAATTCCGTTTCCTCTCTGTCGTGTATTTCCATAGTTAATTTATTCATTTCAGCACATTCTAATATCTTTTTAATGACCATTGTGCTTGAAGGGGCTGTTTCTGATTTCCAATGTTGGGCATAATATTTTTTTCAAAAGAAAAAATATACATACACCCATGCACACACATATGCTATGCACGCACACACATTCTCTCTCTCTCTCCCTCCCTCCCTCCCTCCCCCTCCTCTCTCTGTGTCTCTCTCCCCCCTCCCTCCCCCCTCTCTCTATACACACACACACACACACACACACACACACACACACACACACACACACACATATATAGTGTGTGTGTGTGTGTGTGTGTGTGTGTGTGTGTGTATGTATGTACCGTATTTTTCAGAGCATAAGACGCACCTTTTTACCCCCAAAAAGAGGGTGAAAACTTGGGTGCATCGTATACACCAAATGTAGCCCCAGCCACCCCCACCCTTTGGCCTCTGCCTCCCAGCAATTTACCTCCTTGCAGCAAACAGCGCAGAGCCTGATTAGCACAAGCAATTATCAGCCTCCCGACTCTCAGCTGAATTGCTAAGATGAAAGTGAAACTAAAGCTGCAAGGAGGCAAATTGCTGGGAGGGAGAGGCAGAATTTTATTTTCTTGTGCTAATGAGTTTCTGAAACTGGATGCAAGGAGGTAAGTCAATAACTATAAATGTCTGTAGAATGTTCAAATGATTAGACTTATTTTTTAAAGACTGCTTTATTATTGTTCTAGACAACTTAACAAAATGAAGAAGCTTTTTAAAATAAATGCTTGATCTGGAAAGGCCCAGTGCTATTGTATGTTCTTTTAAATAGCAGAGAATACTTCCAGAAAGCCACATCAATTTTAACAGGTTCTGTACAAGTATTTTCTGAAATGTAACAGTGTCCTGTTTAGTATTAAGATAAGGAAGCTGAGTTAAACCCTGACTTAAGTCATGTTTGAAGTAGATCTATTTAAATAATTGGGAGGAGTTAGTGTGATTACATTTAAGAAAACTTTGTGGCATTAATATACTGCCATAATGTACATTTCTCCAATTCTTTGCTATTTCTATCGGGCAGACACACGTGCACAGAAATACACAGCAAACAGTGTATATCATCTGTGCTGTTTGCTGTTTGGCAAATTGCCGGGAGGCAGAGGCAGAATTTTTTCCCCTTTTTTCCTCCTCCAAAACTAAGGTGCGTCTTATACTCCAGTGCGTCTTATACTCCGAAAAATACGGTATGTATGTATATACCATATTTTTCAGAGTATAAGACGCACCGGAGTATAAGACACACCTTAGTTTTTGGGGAGGAAAATAAGACAAAAAAATTCTGCCTACCAGCATCCATCTTGCTAGTGTCCTTAGCAAACAGCCTGGAACAGGTATATTAGCCTTGCAAAGGTCCGTTTTAAAGGCTGCTTTTTCAACCTTGCAAAGCTCGGTTTGAGAGGTTGTTTTAAGCCTTGCAAAGCTCGGTTTGAGCGGTTGTTTTAGCCTTGCATTTTAGAGGCTGGGCAGGGCTACATTCGGTGTATAAGACACACCCAGATTTTCACCCTCTTTTAGGGGGGAAAAAGGTGCGTCTTATACACTGAAAAATACGGTATATATATATATGTATATATATGTATGTATGTATATATATATATATATATATATATATATATATATATATATATATATATATATATATATATATATATATATCTCACAGGTCATTTATAATAAATACATAGTGTGTCTTTAAGTTCGAAATGATGCTAAATGAAACTTTTACTCTATCTTACAGGCTGCACTTAATTTTTCTAAATATTGTGAGCCTGTGGTCCAAGGAGAGGGTGAGTAGTTTACTTTCATATGAATGTTTTTATATGAATGAATTCTGCCTTGTCATGGATACATATAGACTCAGCAGTGCAGTGGCCTAGAGGTGAAGATGCTTGCCTCTCACTCGGAAAATTGAGAATTCAATCCCAGGCAGCGGCAGATGTTTCTCTATCAGGACTCAAAGAGAAAATATCTGCTGTGAACTCTGCATAGGCATCAGGAAGGGCATCCAGTCAGTAAATGCTCAGATCCATTCAGTTGCCCCGACCCTATCCTGATAAAAAGGATTGTAAGGTCATAAAAAGAAAAAAAACCCCACATATACTAGTTCAATAGGAGACAAAAATTACACCAGAAATTACAGAGCACTAAGTTACTTGGGAAGTATCTCAGGAGTAAGTACCGGTGGTGATAAACAATTCCCATATTTTGGGCAAGAAAACTCCATGGAAATCTCCCTGTAGTCACCGAATGACCAAACTAGACTGAAATGATTTTTTTAACCTACTTAACATGTAGGAAGTAGAAGGCCTCTGGGAAATAGGCTGCTACCATTCTTATTCCAGATCTTAAATGCGACCCTGTACTATTAAAATGCAGGCATTTTGCCACAAAGTTTGACACCACAGTTTTTGCTGAGCCTGGGAGATTCATGTAGATCACTTGCTGTGGAAAGCCATGAAAAGAATTCCCAAGTAAAATAACAGATGCATTTTTGATTTACAAGCTCGTCTTTTCTGCTTTGAAAGCTCTGTGGTTTGAGATTAACATTTTCTGTATTAGAAATAGCTAGACAAACTCTGACTCATTGGGTCATCATTTCAGAGAGGTTTCCTTACCTAAACACAGAAACGGAATGATCACGGGCAGCCCAAAATAGCAGTAGCAGCAGGAATGGCTTGAATGTTCCGCTGGTTTCCCCGTTTATTTTCTTATGGGAATCTGGCAGGGGACGTTGGAAACAACAATCATGTGACTGTCTGTAGAGATTCTCAGTCATCCAGGTCATGGTTGCCCCAAAGGTGCTTTTTCAGGAGGCAACTGGACTTTCTGTTTTTTTCTTTGAGGATGTTTCGCTTCTCATCCAAGAAGCTTCTTCAGCTCTCTTAGATGAACACCCTATGAATGGTGTGGGAGTAGGAATGGATTTCCAGAGGGAAAATTGCAGACTACAGGAACCAGGAGCAACACTCAGGTGACCCCAAGGACACAAATAAACCTCCAAGTGCTTCAACGACCCTCTAAAAGGATGCAAATGACCAGCTGTCTGCAAGGAATATAAATCCTTCCATTCCCTTCCATCCAGTCAGAGCTGAAGAAGCTCCTTGGATGAGAAGTGAAACGTCTTCGGGGGGGAAAAAAACAAGAAAGTCCAGTTGCCTCTTGAAAAAGCACCTTTGGGACAATCATGTGACTGGCTCATCTCAGTAGTACTGAAACAGCCAAAATTTTGCCAAATTTCCATCTTATGGTCCTGAATTTTGGACACATTCTTTAAGTTAGCCTATTTGAGGTGAGTTGATTCAAACATTGTTGACTTACGACAATGGTCCTCACGCTTTCCAGCTTGGCAGGGTGGAGGGAGAGGGGATGGTTCCGTGCGAGTGGCAGGTGGGCTCTCATGCAAACGAAGCTGTGAGCGCATGCGCCCACTGCGAGCGCAGGTGGGAACTGTGTGCATGCGCTCATCCGCCGCTTGTGTGGTCTGGTTCTAAACAGACTGCAGCCCAGTAGTGGGCCGCGGCCCGGGAGTTGGGGACCCCTGACCTACGATGTACCATTTCATTCAGTTGAAGGTTACAGACAAACAAACAGTATGGTTTTCAGTAGCACTTAGACTTATATACCACGGTACAGTGCTTTACAGCCCTCTCTAAGCAGTTTACAGAGTCAGCCTATGGCCCCCAACAATCTGGGTCTTCATTTTACCCACCTCGGAAGGACGGAAGACTGAGACAACCTGGAGCCTGGTGAGATTTGAACTGCCAAATTGCAGGCAGCCGACAATCAGCAGAAGTAGCCTGCAGTACTGCACTCTAACCACTGCGCCACCACAGCTCATAGTACCATTTAGATTCAAAAGTTACTGTAAGCTTCCTCAGCTTGGCACTCTACTGATATATGGAGACTGCAGATTCCAGAATTCTTAGTCTGAAAATAATTTAGCCGTGTTGGCTGGATATTCCGGAACTTCCAAGACAGAATGCGTGGAGTCAGAGAAAACTTGAATAAAGTTGGCAATGATTGTTATATAGCTGGATGCTCTTCAGAGATCGACCCTGATTAAATTGTCTCTCCGTGGTTACAGCGAATGAACGTGACACACGCCGACTGTGGAAAAATATTGAATCCCATTTGAAGAAAGCTATGCAAACGGTTTACCTTCGAGAAATATCAAGGTAATGGCTTCTCTTCCTTCCCTTTATTATTTTTTTTACAGCGACCTTGAACTATCAGATATGAACATTTTTCGCCCCAATCATTGAGTGTTCCTGTTTAAACTCTGCTTAATGTGGGTAAGAGTTTTTTGTTTTTTTGAATAATGAAAAATGTGCAGTTAGTCAAGTGATATGGAAGACATGAGGCGTGGAAGGTTTCTTGTATGACTTTTCTATTAAAAGCAGTTGCAGATAAGGACAAAATGCTGAGGTTGTGAGTTCAATCCTAGGTAGAGGCAGATGTAGGGTCTCCTGCTTGGGCAGGGGGTTGGACTAGATGACCTGTAAGGTCCCTTCCAACTCTGTTAAATATCATGTATCTGAGGAAGTACAGGTGAATTAGATACAGAATAACAGAGTTGGGAGGGACCTACTGCTCAAGCAGGAAACCCTATACCAGTGATGGCTAACCTTTTTGTCGTCGTGTGCCGAAAGCGCCCGTGCACTGACAGCACATGCATGTGCTGGCACCCATAATGCAATGCGCCCCCCCCTGTGCATGCGTGCACGACCCCCATGCTCCCCATGCCCCTGCGCATGCCCCCACCCCCCGTGCATGCGCACGTGACCCCTGCCCCCCATTTTAGGCCTAGTAAGCCTCCATGCAACCTCCTGGGACCAAAAACAGGCTGTGGGGGGGCATGTCGTAACCCCCCACGCCCCTTTTGGGCCTAGTAGGCCTCCCTGCAGCCTCCTGGAACCAAAAACGTGCCATGTGGGGGGGTGCTGCACCCCTCATGTGCTCCCCCATGTGTGCACGACCACCACGCATGCGAGCATGACCCGTGCGCATGCCCGCCTGTCTCCCGCATGTGCCCCACCCCCCGCATCCTAAAAATCGGCTGGCGGGAGGCGTATGCATGTGCGGTGGAGCTGAGCTGGGCGACGGCTTGCGTGCCTGCAGACGGCCCTATATCATTTCAGACAAATGGTTGTCCAATCTCTTCTTTAAAAACTTCCAGTGTTGGAACACCTACAACTTCTGGAGGCCAGCCGTTCCGCTGATTGATTCTTCTCACTGCCAGGAAATTTCTCTTTAGTTCTACATTGGATTTCTCCTTTATAAGTTTCCATCCATTGCTTCTTGTCCTGCCCTCGGGTGCTTTGGAGAACAGGTCAACTCATCGAGAAGCTGCCATTTTCTCTTTATGGGGAAATCACTGGTACCGATGTGCATTATCTTTATCCTTTCTTATGAAAGGTAATATGATGCCAGGGAGAGACTGAAAATCTCTTCCAGTTCCACCCCTACAGTGTGATTCAGACCCTCTGGAGCAGGGGTGTCAATCTCGATTTCATTGAGGGCCGCATCAGGGTTGTGTTTGATCTGGGGGGGGGCAGAGTGGGCGTGGCCAGCTCGACGTCACTCCTGTCGGGGGCGCCAAGTGCTCTGCCAGCGAAAACGGGTTCCCGAGCTCCGTTTTTGGCTGCAACGGGCTCCTGCAACCCTCTGCCAGCAAAAACTGAGCCCGGGAGAACTGCACGTGCCTCTCCCGAGCGCCGTTTTCACAGGCAGAGGCACCGTGGACTGATCCTTCGCTATTATCCAGGGCAGCCTCCACAGGCCCGATCTAAGCACCCCGCGGGCCGGATCCGGCCCCCGTGCCTTGAATTTGACACCCCTGCTCTAGAGAGAGAAAAAGGCCGCATTCATTTTATGTCCTATTATCTCATTTAACCCTGGTATATTTGATTGTAAGAGAAATAAAAGGCATATATATTCCCTTTAAATCAGCAGTTCCCAACCTTCCTAATGCCGCGACCCATGCCCCGCCACTGCGACCCACCCCGCCACCGCCATTTGGGTTCTTTTACCCTCTGCGCATGCGCAAAGCGTTCGGCGCATGCGCAAAGGGTAAAAGAACCCAAATGGCGGCGTCTGGGCGAAGTCTCCAGATCTGGGCGAGGTCTCCAATCGCTTCGCGTGTTGCCTCTGGGAGCTTTTCGAGCCCCGTTGCGAAAGGCGTGCACGACTTCGGTGGGGCCGGGACAGGCGGCTGCCCGGAGAGAGCCATCCCCTTCGCAGAGTCTCTCCAGTCTATCTGTAGCGTTCGGGGCGAAGGGGGTGGCTCTCTCCGGGCAGCCGCCATTTGGGTTATTTTACCCTCTGCGCATGCGCAGAGATCCCAAATGGCGGTGGCGTGGTGGGGACGCAGGTTGTGGGGCGCGATATGGCCAGGCTTGTGGCAGTGGGGGGGAGCTGAGGATGCCGGAGCGACCCCTGGGAAATGGCCGTTTGACCCCTGAAGGGGTCATGACCCCCAGGTTGGGAACTGCTGCTTTAAATGAAGCTTGTTTTCTGGTGACTGCGAGCGTGGGAACAAACTGCCGTCGCTGTGCAGGGCTGTGCCATTAAAAATGTATAAAGCGTAAGGTCATAATTTAGCGACGTCAGACAAAAGGGTCTCTGAGGAGAAATATCAGCCCTGATAGCTGAAGAGGAATGGGAAGGGCTTCCTTTTAAAAACACGATATGCTAGCTCTCCAGTTTGACCTCTTAAAAGACGACGGAGAGCAGAAATGGGTTGTGGATGGTTTCTTTCGGAAGGTTACATAAGAGTGTCTCAGTCAAGACGTGATATTTCTAATCTCCCTTTGAAGACGGTTATGCAATAATTATATTCATAGACCATTGGTGACATTAACATGTGTGGTGACATTAACATGTGTGGATTTTGACTCCCAGAATTCCTTAGCCAACATGTACACTGGTGTAGACCATTACCCTGCCATTGAAACTTCACTAAGTTAAAAAAAAACCTTCACTCTGACATAATTATCATTGCACTTGATAGTATTCTAACAAAAATAATAATAATTCATGTTAAGGAGTTATTGTGCTGTTAAGCACATACACAGCGAAATGTGTTGTAGTAATGGTGTTGCAGTTTGATATGAATGCTATTCAGTCAAACAGGATATCTTTAGTATGTACAAAATAGTTTTTACTTGAATAGTAGCAAAGTTAAATAGGAAGTCCAAGTCATACATAGTTATTCAGTCAATGCAAAGTTTCTTCTTCTTGCCTATCTTTGTTTTAACTCACAAACAAAGATTACCGCTATTACTCAATTCTATACTATCACAGATAGTTTCTCTTCTCTTCACAGCAATTCCACACAGTCATAAAGTAATCTACTCATCACTAAATCAGCAGAGAGTCTTCAATCCGGAACACACTGTCAAACACCACTCACCACACTAAACCACAACCATAAACCACCAACCACACTGAGCATGCTCTCTTGCTTACTTATATAGTAATCATCCACAATGCATTTAAAGCAATATACACATAACATTGATTTGTGGCTTAATCATATATTAACACACCTAATAGTTTGAACAGGGTTCTAACAATTCACAAGTACTTTTCTTAAGTGTATGATAAAGATTCATAGTCATCCAGGTCACGGTTGTCCCCAATGCGCTTTTTCCAAAAGGCAACTGGACTTCCTTACATTTTTTTTCCTTTGAAAAAGGATAATTCCCCACTATCCTGTCAGAGCTGAAGAAGCTTCTTGGATGAGAAGCGAAATGTCTTCAAAAGAAAAATAACGAAGTCCAGTTGCCTCCTGAAAAAAGCACCTTTGGGACTTCCTTTGAAAACGTTTCGCTTCTCATCCAAGAAGCACCATTTAGGAATCCACTGAAGTTAGAACTGAAGAAGCTTCTTGGATGAGAAGTGAAATGTTTTCAAAGAAAAAAAAAACCAAGAAAGTCTAATTTCCTTTTGTAAAAGCACCTTTGGAGCTACTTTTCATAAGGTTTTTGGTTTTCCACACGAAAATGGATAGCAAATATATTTTATCTCATTCTTCCGTTTATAATCAGTAATGTATTTCAACCAGGGGCGGGTTACTTGTTCTTTGCGCTACTGGTGTGCTGCGCACGCATTGCCATGTTTCGGTGCGTGCGCACAATGCGCATGTGCTCCCTCACGCAATTTTGCTTCCTGCGCATGCGCGGAAGCAAAATCTCGCGAGGGGACGCGCACGAGATTTTTGTGCTTT
Organism: Diadophis punctatus similis; assembly: GCA_023053685.1. Lineage (NCBI taxonomy): Eukaryota > Metazoa > Chordata > Lepidosauria > Squamata > Dipsadidae > Diadophis > Diadophis punctatus. The sequence goes on along the minus strand of JALIGW010000004.1, from coordinate 80,111,631 downwards.
TTTTGCTTCCGTGCATGCGCAAAAGCAAAAAATTGCCGAAATCTCACGTGCACGCACATCCCCTCGCGCGATTTTGCTTCCGCGCATGCGCAGGAAGCAAAATCAGTCCAAAAATTCCCCCCCAAAAGATGGCGCCACGCAACAGACCGGTGAAGACGGCACTGGAGCTGTCGCGCGCAAATAGCCCCATCTGCTGGCCGCTACCGGTATGGTAGAGTTATCCGCACCAATAGGAACCCACCACTGATTTCAACCTTTTAATTAACATCTGATATAAATGTATTTACTGTATGATGAATCCATCTGGTAAGGAAGTATCGCATGTAATGTTAAATAATAAATGTTGATCTCAGTTTAGGTGCTGAAATATAGCAAAGTGTCTGATGAATTTCATTTGGTCTTTTTTTCTTCAAAAGAAAGGAAAGCTTATTGATTCATGTCTAGTATTTATATAATTTTCACAATTACTTAGCAAAAACTGTTTCTGATTCCCTGCTGAACATTTATATTTTGAGATAGTGGGAAGGCAGTTGTATGTTTGGATGAGATTTCCTGTATTGTACCTAGGACAATAGCATCACAGCTTCATGAAGAAACATTCTTACAAAATGTTTCAAATAACGCCTGGTTTTGTCTGTAGTTGTCAAGCTGTCTCTACCCAGTGAAATAATCTTGTATTGTTCCTGCTGTAGATGTATTGTTAAACAACTTAACTGCTTTACTCCTTTAATCCCAAAGAATCCCAACCGTACCTTCTTAAAAAGGAGAATAAAAAAAACCTTTTGCTTTTAGCCACGACAAACACAGGTTTTAAATGGCTACCTTGTCTTTTTAGCTCCCAGTGGGAACGATTACAGCAAGATAATGGAGAAACTGGACAAATAAAAGGTATGTGTAGCAACAATAGTTTGGCCGTGTAAATTATTGATAACGAGAGGAGCTTTAACAATTTAGAACAAATCAGAAAGCATTTATAAATATACCAGCAGTTTAAAAAAAACACCAACAAAAAAACCCCAAAAACAAATTTAAAAAAATCTTAAACGGTGGACAAGAACCTTTAAATTGCTTTTTTTTTAACATAAGCTTTTAAATTGTCAGATTCAATATTTCTTTGTTTTACCGTTTTCTTTCCCCTAGGACTTTCAGCTTATGCTCATGTAGAACTGCCCTATTATTCCAAGTTTCTTCTAATAGCAGCTTATCTAGCCTCTTATAATCCTGCCAGGACAGATAAAAGATTCTTCGTTAAGGTAATTTAAGTTTGTTATTTTTATGTTGTTAATGTGTCGCAGATTCAAATAAAAATGTTAAATAATAGCTTTTATGGAAGATTTTTTTACAACGGATAAACATGAAAATATCTAAAGCAGTGTTTCCCAACCTTGGCCACTTGAAGATGTCTGGACTTCAACTCCCAAAATTCCCCAGCCAGCGAATGCTGGCTGGGGAATTCTGGGAGTTGAAATCCAGACATCTTCAAGTGGCCAAGGTTGGGAAACACTGATCTAAAGGAAAAATTAAAGGAAAGAGGGGAAGTGCAAAAAGCAATGCAGTTAGGACAAGAAAGAAAAAAAAGATAAAGAAGAAAGTTCTGATCTTCTTTGCAGAAGCTACAAACTTATAAGTAGTCCTCACTTAATGGCCATTTGTGGACAGTGCTGAAAAAAGGACTTACGACTGGTCTTTGTTTGTTTGTTTGTTTGTTTGTTTGTTTGTTTGTGACATTTATATACCGCCTCACAGTGCAAGCACTCTCTAAGCGGTTTACACCAGTAAGCAATGTATATTTATATTGCCCCCAACAATCTGGGTCCTCGTTTTACCTACCTCGGAAGGATGGAAGGCTGAGTCAACCTTGAGCCGGTGAGATTTGAACCGCTGACCTGCGGATCACAGTCAGCTAAAGTGGCCTGCAGTACTGCCTCTAACTGCTGTGCCACCTCGACTCTTTGCACTTATAACTATTGCAGCCTCTCTGCGGTCATGTGATTGCAATTTGATTACTTGGCAACTGTTGCAAATTTATAATGGTTGCGGTATCCTGGTCTTGTGATCAGCATTTGTGACCTTCCCAGCCAGCTTTCAACAAGCAAAATCAACAGGTTGGAAGCTGCAATCATGACTGCAGGTGTTTCGCTTAACGACTGCAATCTGAAAGTACTTTAAATAAAGCGATATTCCAAATTTAGCTGTCTCTCAGTCCGTTCCTAACTCTCCCATTTCAGACTTCTCACAGGCTTTTTGCTATTTAAATCCTTGTAATTATTTCCTCCCTTTTTACATTAACATTTCCAATGAATCAAAAGTGCCCTCCATGAATGGTTTAGGGCATTCCGATGCTTAAAATCTATCTATACTGTATAAAAGTCAAATACCACTCAGTCATCACGAAATCTCCAGAACTGTAAAGCCTACAAACTTGAAACTTGGCACGTATGTTCCTCTTGGCTTCTAGGTGCTCGCTAAGAAAGGATTTTTTGAAATGGCCATCAGATCATTAGTATTTCTTATACAGTATTATATTAACACTCTCTGATGCGAAGGAGTTAGACATTCTACTCCCCCTCCCCACCTGAAAAGAACTCTGTTCCAACTGCCACTTTCCTTATATTAACACGCTCTGATGCTACCCCTTCGCTAAATAGGCGTGGGTGTGACCAGCACGTGACTCATCCGGCCTGCGGGCTGGGACTTTAGACATTCTACTCCCCCTCCCCACCTGAAAAGAACTCTGTTCCAACTGCCAGTTGCCTTATATTAACACGCTCTGATGCTAAGGCATTACACATTCTACATACATTTTCAAGCTTGAAATGTCAATGTTTCAAGCCCAATCGTAACTACTCATTAATTTTCAAGCTTTAACTGTCAATTTATCAAGCCCGATCACATAGTTTCGTAGCAAAGCATGGGTATCCAGCTACTAGTATCTCTATATATTTTAAATTTCTCCACTCCAGTGGTCTGTGGAGATTCACAGCCATCCAGGTTATAGTGGTCTTGAAGGTGCTTTTTCAAAGGTGTTTTTCCTTGAGGAAGAGGAGGAGGAAGAAGAGGAAGAAGGGAGGAGGAGGAGGAGGAGGAGGAGGAGAAGAAGAAGAAGAAGAAGAAGAAGAAGAAGAAGAAGAAGAAGAAGAAGAAGAAGAAGAAGAAGAAGAAGAAGAAGAAGAAGAAGAAGAAGAAGAAGAAGAAGAAGAAGAAGAATTCGCTTCTCATCCAAGAAGCTTCATCGTTTCTGGCAGGATGGTGGGGGCTATAGGAGAATTAGTTCTGATAGGAAGGATCATATTTCTTTGCTGTCATCTAGACTTAGCGTTCTCCTTGGGAGCTCTTGAGACAGTTGGGGCTTTATTTGTGCCCTTGGGATAACCTGTGTCAGAATGCAAATGGTTGTGGAATCCTCTTGGAATTGCTGAAAGGATTGTGTTGTAAACAGGAGATAGGTGGTGTCGTATCCCTCCCCTTCGGTTAAGGCAATGCTTCTCAAATAGTGGGGCGGGGCCCCCTGGGGGGGGCGTGGAGCGATGCCAGGGGGGGTGCGTGACCCCAGGGAACGTGCTTTTTTTTTGCCGCAGGGAGTAGGGTTTTTTTTGCACAGAACAATAGCACACAGCACAGAACAGGAGATATGAAGTGCAGATAACAAACCCTTAAGAGACACCATGGAAAAATATTTAACAGGGATGAAAAGAAAGGAGGAGAGAGATGGAGATAATGAGACAAACGTAAGTCTCCCGAAAGCTAAGACGAGGAAATATGACTAAGCGTATGTAGCGCTTGGCTTCACTGAGACTACGGTGGGAGACGAGGAAAGACCGGTATGTTTACTGTGTCTAAAAATGTTGGCAGCAGACAGCATGAAGCCAAATAAATTAAGGAGTCACTTAAACACATTATACCCCAATCACGCTGATAAGCCGCTTGAGTTTTTTCAGCGAAAACGTGCCGAATATTGCAAACAATTGTCCCGGCAGAGAGTTGGGGGGGGGGGTGCGCGAAATGTTTACTTCTTCCTGGGGGGACGTAACAGAAAATAATTGAGAAGCACTGGATTAAGGGAAGGCTGTTCAATTTTGACGTAGATGGCCTCCTTGACCCGTCTTTCAAACCAGCGGTCCTCTCTGTCCACATTCTGGATAGAGAGGACGATAGAGTTTGCCACTCAAAAGCCCAGAAAAGTTCAAATTAATTGAGAATGTAAGAGCAAGAGACTAGGTTTAGTACTGACCAAATAAATATAAATTAAGGCCAGATCGTTATTTGGATTTAACTGCTTGAAAACAAATTGGATGGGAGAGACTTCACCTCACAATAACTTTTGACCTAATCTGCTGGCTTGCCCATTGACACGAAGGGCAGTCATGTGATTGCAGGGCTCTTGGCAACAGGTCATAAATATGATCAGGTTGCTAAGCAACCCAGATCACAATCATGGGGCATCCAGAACTCTGAGGACCAGTCCTAACCACCATTAGTTCAGCACAGGGATGGGTTCCACTTACCTTCGTCACCGGTTTGCACCGCGATGTGCAATTCTGTTTCCGCGCATGCTCAGTAGCTATAATCAGCCCGAAACACAGCTGAGGAGCTGATCAGCTGTGCTTTGGGCGAAGGAATAAAGGTAAATATAAACCCAGGGGCGGGCAGGAGGGCCTTTTTTTCAAGCAGCAGCAGAGGAAAAAACTTCCAAACAGTAAAAAATGTGGAAAAAATTCCCAAAAAAAGATGGCAGCACCCACGGACTGGCACCGACCGAACCGGATCCATGACGCCATCGTGACGTCACCAATGGGTCGCTACCTGTTCGGGTGATCCGGTCCAAACCGGCAAGAACCCACCCCTGGTTCAGCACCATCCTAACTTGGAAAGGTTGTTGACCGGAATGGTTGTAGGTTGATAGTAGACATTCCAAGATTGAAGCTGTATTGCTTTATTATTGTTACCTAAATAGTCAGTGAAGAAAAAATGAAATGAATTGTAGTTAAAATATGCATGCAGAAATACCCTGATTCGCCACCATCTTCCAGTTTGATGCCACTTCTGTAAACGTCCACCTAATAATGAATTTCTTCTTTTCACTTATAGCATCATGGAAAAATTAGGAAGGTAAACTTTCAGAAGAAACATGAAAAGGTATTTAGCTTTGTGTTTCTGATCCATGTAAAACCTTTTGTTTCATATATATGCTGAATTGTTTAAGGTACAGGTAGTCCTTGACTTACAACAGTTCGTTTAGTGACCGTTCAAAGTTACAGCGGCACTGAAAAAAGCAACTTACAACCCTTTTTCACACTTAACGGTAGCAGAAATTTTGAGTAGTTCGGAGAACCGGCAAATACCACCTCTGACTAGCCCCGCCCCCATCTATTCTCTGCCTCCCGAGTCCCAGCTGATCAGGAGGAAATGGAGATTTTGCAGTATCCTTCCTCTGCCACGCCCACCAAGCCACACCCACCACGCCACGCCCACCAAGCCACACCCACCACGCCACGACACGCCCACCAAACCCTGCCCACAGAACCGGTAGTAAAAAATTTTTGAATCCCACCACTGTCCTCAACTTACAACAGTTCGTTTAGTAACTCTTCAAAGTTACAACGGCACTGAAAAATGTGACTTATGACTGCTTTTCATAATTACGACCTTTGCAGCATCGCCATGGTCACGTGACCAAAATTCAGACGCTTGGCAACTGACTCATATTTATGACGGTCGCAGTGCCCCGAGGTCACATGATCTCCTTTTGCGACCTTCTGACAAGCAAAGTCTATGGGCAAACCAGATTCCCTTAGCAACCATGTTACTAATTTAACAACCTCAGTCAGTGTTTGCCTTTAAACGTGGCAACAAAAGTCGCAAAATGGGGCACTTGACACATTTCTCACTTAGCCGCATCAATTTTGGGCTCAGTTGTGGTCATAAGTTGAGGACTCCCTGCACGTTTGGGTTTTGGCAACTGGAGTAGTAAAGTTAGCAAGATTAATTCTGCGAGATTCCAAGCAAGTGCAGTTAACCATTCTTTTTTTTTTTTAAACACAACAGACCAGCAACCATCTTCTGGGACCAAAGCCCTTCCCATTGGACAGATTGCTAGCCATCCTCTACAGTATTGTCGACAGCCGAATTCCTCCGACTGCAAATATATTTTCCCAGGTGAGTGAAACTGTCATGTGTTCCAAGCTTGACACAAATTTCAGACCTCTCTTTCTTATTTATGAAATAATCACAAACTTGTTACTGCTGGTGTTACAATTTATTTTATTTATTTATTTATTTATTTATTTATTTATTTATTTATTTATTTATTTATTTATTTGTCAAACATGTACAGGATAAACATGTACATAACATAAGTAAAAAGCGATAAAAGAGGACAGTAGGACAGGGACGGTAGGCACAGTGGTGCGCTTATGCATGCCCCTTACAGATCTCTTAGAAATGGGGAGAGGTCAACTGTAGACAGTCTAAGCTTAAAGGTTAAGGTTAAGCTTAAGGTTAAAGTTTTTGGGGTTTGGGGAAGAAACCACAGAGTCAGGTAGTGCATTCCAGGCATTGATCACTCTGTTGCTGAAGTCGTATTTTCTGCAGTCGAGTTTGGAGCGGTTTACATTGAGTTTGTATCTATTACGTGTTCGTGTATTGCTGCGGTTGAAGCTGAAGTAGTCATTGACAGGAAGGACTTTTTGATATATAATTTTATGAACTACATTTAGATCAGATCGGAGGCGGCGTAGTTGTAAATAGTCTAATCCCAATATTTCAAGTCTGGTGGAATAAGGCATTTTATTGCGAGCAGAGGAGTGAAGGACTCTTCTTGTGAAATATTTCTGGATTCTCTCTATTGTATTAATGTCTGATATGCAGTGCGTGTTCAGACAGGTGAGCTGTATTCCAGAATTGGTCTAACAAATGTTTTATATGCTCTGGTTAGCAGTGTAATATTGCCAGAGAAGAAGCTACGCAAGATTAGATTACAGGTATTTCCCCCTCCCCCAATTTAACAACAGATTATTTAGTGACCGTTTGAAGTTGCAACGGCACTGAAAAAAGTGATTTATGGCTGTTTTTCACACAACCGTTGTAGCATCCCCATAATCCCCATGATCAACATTTGGATGCTTGGCAAGTGGTTCATATTTACGACAGTTGCAGTGTCCCGGAGGGGGGGTCATGTGATCCTCTCATGTGACCTTCTGACAAGCAAAGTCAGATGGAGAAGCCCAGATTCACCTGCTGATTCGCTCAAGGGAGTCGTGATTTTTCATTTAACAAGTGCATGTTACTTTTTTTTTGCCTCCTAAATGTCCGTGTCACTTATTCTGCAATGATTGGATTTTTATCATGTGAATGTGCACTAGATGGCACTGTACCCTCATGAATAAAAACAGGCTTACAGCAATTTCATAAAAGCAAATTAAAATGGTAGCAAATAGAGGGGAATAAAATCGAATACTGCTTATGGGGCGGGGAAATATTCCCCTTTTTAATACCTCTCATAAAGGACAATTGAATATTGGACCTGCTTACTTGAACGATGAATATATGAATACACACTACAGCTACAATTTTCTGTACAGTAACGTGGCTTTCCTTTGCTTTTATTTATATAAAACAACTTTTGAGGATAAATAAATTTGTTCTGTCCTTTTCAAATTCGTTCACTCATTCTTGCTTTCTCACATAAATCAACTTTTTGTAAATGTGCCTTTTATTTGAACTTTTGCCGATCTGCCTAGTCTGAGCATCAACGTAGAGTCTGAAAAAGTGGAATTATGTTAACAAGTGTTGGAATTACAAGAAATAGCAATGGGCTATTTCCAAGTCAGTAATTATTTTAGGTCTCTTGGAAACACGGGGTTTGACTTCTGGGTAAAAATAAAAAGCTAAGATCAAAGTTCTCATATTATCAGAGCTAAAGAATAATTTAAAGTGACATGTGAGATTTTTTAGAAACCAGTTTGGGTATCTTTAAGCTGAAGACGATAATCTTCCTTCAGTTTCTTTGTTTGACGATCAACATATAATGCTCAGCTAGAAATCACCAGTCTGTAATTTATTTATTTTTTGATTGCCTTCTTCCTGGGATCTTCTGATTGATTGAAGAACTCATGCCTTTTATTTGGACAATAGGGAAATATAGAAGCCTGATGCGAATTAAGTGGACACAGCGCTGAAACTTTCAAAGCTAAATCATAACTGTCTTTGTTGTGTTGCAGTCATTGCAGAATAACAGAATATCAAAGTTGGAAGGGACCTTGGAGGTCTTCTATCTAGTCCAACCCCTTGCTCAAGCAGGAGACCCTAAACCAGGGGGGTCAAACTCAAGGCACGGGAGAGCCGGAGCCGGCCTGCGGGTTGCTTAGATCTGGTCCGCAGGGCCACTCTGGAAACAGCGAAGGACCAGCCCGCGGTGCCTCTGCTACTGAAAACGCGGCCCTCCCAAGCTCCGTTTTCGCTGGCAGAGGGTTGCAGGAGACCGTCACAGCCGAAAACGGAGCTCAGGAGCCTGTTTTCACTGGCAGAGCACTCAGCCCACCACAGGCGCCCCTGGCAGGAGTGATGTCGAGCTGGCCACGTCCACCCTGGCCACCCTCACCCCCAGGTCAAACACAACCTCAATGAAATCGAGTTTGACACCCTTGCCCTAAACCATTTTAAACAAATGGTTGGAGCACACACAACTTCTGAAGGCAAACCGTTCCACTGTGCTCACTGTCAGGAAATTTCTTCTTAGTTCTAGGTTGCTTTTGTCCTTGATTAGTTTCCACCCATTGCTTCTTGTTCTACCCTCAGGTGCTTTGGAGAATAGCTTGACTCCCTCTTCTTTGTGGCAGCCCCTGAGATATTGGAAACACTGCTAGCATGTCTCCCCTGGTCCTTCTTTTCATTAAACGGTCTGGAAGCTGTGCAGATCTGGATGGGGAGAAACCGACTCAAGCTCAACCCTTCCAAGACGGAGTGGCTGTGGTTCCCAGCATCTCGATATAGTCAGATGATTCCATCTCTGACTATCGGGGGCGAGTCTCTAGCCCCTGCCGAAACGGCTCGCAATCTGGGTGTCCTCCTGGATTCACAGCTGTCCTTAGAGGACCATCTGACAGCTGTGACCAGGGCGGCCTTTTATCAGGTCTGCCTGATACGCCAGTTGCGGCCCTTTCTGGATCGGGACTCCCTGTGCACAGTCACTCATGCCCTCGTCACGTCGCATCTGGACTACTGCAATGCTCTCTACATGGGGCTCCCTGTGAAGAGCACCCGGAGGCTCCAGTTGGTCCAGAATGCAGCCGCGCGGGTGGTTTCGGGGGCTAATTGGCGCTCCCATATAACACCCCTCCACGAGCTGCACTGGCTTCCGGTGGTCTACCGGATGCGCTTCAAGGTGCTAGTTACTACCTTTAAAGCGCTCCATGGCATTGGACATAGGTATCTCCGAGACCGCCTGCTGCCACAAACTGCCTCCCATCGACCAGTGCGCTCCCACAGAGAGGGCCTCCTCGGGGTGCCATCAGCCAAGCAGTGTAGGCTGGTGACACCCAGGGGGAGGGCCTTCTCTGTGGGAGCACCCACCCTCTGGAACCAACTCCCTCTAGATTTAAGAACTATTCATGACCTGGCCACCTTCCGCCGTGCCCTCAAGACGTACTATTTTTATCAAGCTGGGCTGGCGTGAAAAAGTTTTTGGGGTTTTTAAAATTTTACCAAATTTTAATTGTATTGTCTTAAATCAGGGCCACATCGAATATTTTCTTTTAAATGTATACATATTTTAATGTTTATATTGTGTTTTTACTTGGCTGTTCACCGCCCTGAGTCCCCTGGAGAAGGGCGGTATATAAATTTAATTATAAATAAATAAATAAACAAATAAACTAGACCTACCCAGTTCCTGCAACCGTTCTTCATATGTTTTAGCCTCCAGCCCCCTAATATTCTTTGTTGCTCTTCTCTGCATGCTTTCCAGAGTCTCAACGTCTTTTTTGCATCGTGGTGACCAAACCGGATGGAATATTACAAATGTAGTCAAAGCCTTTATAAAGTGTTGTACAACTGTAGCTATTATTTCTTTGTCACAATACTGTGTAGAACAACTTAATTTTACTGTGTTTCAGACTATACACCAGATGGCACTTTTATCAAAGAATTCTCGTCTGAAGCTTCTTTTAGATAGCTTCTTTAATGACCGGACTTTTTATTAAAATCTTTTTTCAAAAGCCAACATTCCATTCAAGGACTTGAAATTGAGCATAATACAGTGTGTACTTCAATGCAGGTGATTATCTCCCATGAGATCGTAGACAAAGAAAATGAAATCTAGGAGGACGAAGGAGTTGTATGTATGTTCACCACCTTGAGTTACTTAGAAAGTACCGTATTTTTCGGAGTATAAGACGCACCCTTTTCCTCCCTAAAAATGACTGAAAATTTGGGTGCGTCTTATACTTCGAATGTAGCTTTTTTTTCCAGCCCTAACTAGGTGCTAACAGATCTTCCCAGCTCTTACCTTGCAGGCTTTTTCATTGTTACTCTCTCCGAAGAATGTTTTTCCAGCCCTAAGTCTTTGCAGGGTTTTTTTTCATTCCTCTACTTGCTCCAAAGAAGTTGTTTTCCAGCCCTAACCAGGTGCTAACGATCTTCCCAGCTCTTACTGGCTTGCAGGCTCTTTCATTGTTACTCTCTCAGAAGAAGGTTTTTTGAAGTCCTAACCAGGGGATAAAATAATGTGCTGAAGCTGACCAGACTAAGGACGCTAGCCAGATGAGTACCTGGTAGGCAGATTGTTTTCCCCTATTTTCCTCCCCAAAAACTAAGGTGCGTCTTATACTCCGAAAAATACGGTAATAAAAGTGGGATTTTAAAAAGTCAAATAAAATAAATAAAACCTGGGCTAGACTATGCTACCACTAAAAGGATCCAGATCTGGTAGAATAATTTACTTGGAAAGGAGTCCAAAAAGAGACATGATTGTTACGTTCATTATCTGGAAGATTATTACTATGTAGAAGATGATTAGGACTTTGAATTTATATTAGAATATAGAGCAAGGAGCAAATAAGCATAAATTATCAGATTGTTCATTTTAACTGGAAGTCAAGAAAAATTTCCTAATAGTAAGACTTACTCTTTAGGACTTCCTGAGTATTCTTCTGCTCTGGAAGTATTTGAGCAGAAATTGGGTAGTCATGGAATGGACTAGATCACTAGTGTGTCAAACTCGCCGCGTCACGTTGATGTCATGTGACGTATCGCAGCGTATCGTTTTTGCCTTCGCGGAGCTGGGATGGGCGTGGCCTTCGCGTGACGCATCCAGCCCGCGGGCTGCCAGTTTGACACCCTTGGACTAGATCGTCTTTAAAGTTCATTTCCTTCTATAATCCTTTACCATTCATGACATTTTTATGGGATTTATCACAGAATTTCTCAGAGGCTAATCTCCATTGCGCATCCTTCTATCTCTACGGAAATATATTGTTGTGGGCTGTTATGCCCAATGGCCCAATCATTTTAGGCTTGGGGTCATGGAATATTTCAGTCAATAAAGGTGAATCTTCTATGCGTGCATTTGTGTTATTGTGTCTCTTGCAGGCGTGCACTTGCTTTTACACACATATGCACCCCGCCCAATATTTAAATGCTCAGGTATAACACAGATTTGAGATACCCCTGTCCTGATGGATATGTCAGCTGGTCAGGTGTGAACAACTACAGCAGTAGCCCTTGCAATTCAGTCTAGACCAGGGGTCTCCAACCTTGGCAACTTTAAGCCTGGTGGTCTTCAACTCCCAGAATTCCCCAGCCAGCTAGCTGGGGAATTCTGGGAGTTGAAGTCCGCCAGGCTTAAAGTTGCCAAGGTTGGAGACCCCTGGTCCAGATGCCTTAATGTAGCCTGTTTGATTCAGATTTCCAACTGGAAAGAACAGAACTGGTAAAAATGAATATTTTTTTTCCTTATGCTCAGGGAAAGCCGCCTCTCACCTCCCCCAAAAAGTTCCATTCCCCCCCGACTTCCGTTCTTTTCTCTGTTCCAGAATACTTGACAAATCCGCGTGAGAGGAATTTCATACCCGTTACAGGCAGTCCTCGACTTACGACCACCATTGAGCCCAAAATTTCTCTTGCTAAGTAAGACGGTTATTAAGTGAATTTTGCCTCATTTTATGACCTCTCACGCCACAGCTGTTAAGTGAATCACTGCGGGTGGTTAAGTTACTAACACACTCTGGCTTCTCCGTTGACTTTGCTTGTCAGAAAGGCACAAATGGGTGACACCCCCCCCCAAGACACTTCAACCGTTATAAATATGAACCAGTTGCCAAGCATCTGAATTTTGATCACATGACCACGGGCCTGCAGCCACGGTCGTAAGTGTGAGAAACCACCGTAAGTCCTTTTTTTCAGTGCTGTAACTGAGCGGTCACTAAATGAACTGTTGTAAGTCGAGGACTATCTGTGTGAACTTCAGCTTCCTATTATTTTCTGTTGGGCAAAGCAGACTATTGCTATAAGCAGCCCCCGTTCCTGATGGCCAAGAATTGACCTTGGGAGCATATAATTAATCTTTAGTGCTACATTCTAGTTTTTATGTTCCAACCTCCGAACATCCCTTTTTCTTTGAAGTCGGAGAGGAATACTATTTAAAGTGGGGAAGTAATTTTTCCCCCCTGGTCGGTTGTAATTCAGAATATGGTAAGCCACTTAAGACTCAGAGTGACTCTACAATAATAGCTGTTTTTGACCTCTGCAATAAGTTGTACTCGAAAAGGGTTTTTTAAAGAGGTTAATACTTTCTTGTAACCAAATTGCAGAGCAAAACACTGTGTCCAGTGTTTGGTGCACTGTAACTTGTAACAACTACCTACGGACCAGGCTTGAATTGGTTTTTGCTGTGTATTCTAGAAACATTTACCTTTATTTTTTGCCAAATTGGTGTTTATTAAATTGCAACAGAGAATAATAATAACAGAAAGTAACTATATATCCGTGATGGCAAACCTTTTTTGGTTCGCATGCCAAAAGGGGGGGCGTGGGGGGCAAGCGTGTGCGTGCCCACACCCATAATTCCATGTGTTCCCTCGCGCATGCGTGCGTGACCCCCCCTCCCGGCACGCGATGGCACGCCCGTTTTCCGCTTTCCCCAGCTTCAGAGCCTTTCTAGAAGCCTGGGGAGCGCGAAAACGGCCTTCCCCCCGCCCCCCCGGAGGCCTTCCGGAGGCAGAAAATGACCCATTTGCCAACTTCCTGTTGAACCGGAAGGCCTGTTTTTTGCTCTCCCCTTTTGCCTTTCTAGGAGCCTGGGGAGGGCGAAAATGGCCTTACCCATCCCCTACGGAGGCTGTAAACAGGCTGTTTCCCGACGCCCAGTGGGCCCAGAAGGCCTGAAAACCAGCTGGCCGGCACGCGCATGCACGCCGGACCTGAGCTCATATGCCCACCGATATGGCTGGGATGCATGCCATAGGTTCGCCATCACGGCTATATATGGTAGAAAATATTGGTTTCCTTACATCTCAGTTGCATTTCTTTCATGTAAAATTTCTCATTTGAATAAGCTTTTTTTTTTCTCGTTTGAGCGGCAATTTAATTAGCAATTTTACATGCTTTGCTAATTCTTATGAGGTTATAAAAAAGGGGATCTGACGTTCAGTTTAATTTTGTAAAGATCCAGGCACATATTTAAAACTATTTTTAATAGACTATTTTAATAAGATAAGATAATCTTTATTGTCATTTTTTTACTGGGAGCACACCGGCACACATTAAAAATGAAATTCTGTTTTTTTTAAAAAAAATTTTAAAGTAAGTATAATGACAAATATAGGAATCCTATATTTGTTTTACATTTTGGCTACTAAAAATGCACATCAGATACGTTGTGAGCATCCTTGCCTGCAACATTTTATCACTCTGATATTATTGCAAGCACATAAAGTTTACATTTCCCTTGAATAGTATTTTGTTTATGATTAGTGCTGCATGTCCCAGTAGAGAAGCATAAAGGAATTTAGGAGTCCCATTCTTGATTATTCTATTTGATTGGTAGATTTTTCTATTATGGCTGAATAAATGTCCTCATATAAAGTAAATTTCATCTCCTAACTTTCAAGTATTAAACATAAAAATGATTCATGTTCAGGTTTTTCTAATAAACTCTGCAATTCAGACCCCTTCTTTGTCGTATTTCCAGATTCTAAACCACTGAGAAGCAGCGTAACAATTTATATTCCCATTGTTGGGCAGTAAATGATTTTACCTCATTTTTCTGCAAGTTAATGAAACTTCCTTTCTAGTAGCATATGTACATATATCTGATTTCAGGTGGAATTGCTTGATACTGAACGCGTTTCCCAAACGTATATGCACCAAAGACAAATTCCTTGTGTGTCCAATCACACTTGGCCAATAAAGAATTCTATTCTATTCTATTTCTGGATATCTTAATTCGCTCTGCACTGAAATTTTGATCTTTATAAAAGAATGTTTTTCTCCTGCTTTGCAGGTAGATGCTTAGATGGTCTTACCTTTTAGATCATTGCAGTCTTTCTAAGATGAATGTTAAATGCCCTAAACTTTAATTTCTCAGCACGGAAATAAAGCAGTGTCTTACGACAGTCTTTCCTCCTATTTTTTAACGGAGCTCAGTTTTTAGTTTTGTCAAAGATCCTTGAATGATACTGCTACCAAATTTTAAGGCTCAAATCCATATGAACATCATACTTAAGAGTTTCATATGTTTCCATAATTAAAATTGTGAGTGACAGAGCGAGGCTTGCTCGTTTTTGAGAATTCTGTTGGCAATTGGTAGCTTTTAGATATCTCCTAATGGATTAGTTATTAATCGAAGTAATGGCTGGGAAGAGGAAACAGCTGTTATGATTATGTTGTTGACTAGGAGATTCAGCACATATTTATACTTGAAACCAAGTTTCCGCTCAAATAATTTCTCTGCAAATTGGGCACTGAGGATAATTTGAATTCTCTGAGATGCATAAAAGGAGAGTTAAGGGTAGACTATAGACCAGGGGTGGCCAAACTATGGTTCTTTGAGGACCTGTGGACTTCAACTCCCAGAATTCCTGAGCCAGCCATGCATGCATGGCTAGCTCAGGAATTCTGGGAGTTGAAGTCCACAGGTCCTCAAAGAACCATAGTTTGGTCATCCCTGCTATAGACTCTACTTAACAGAATAACAGAGTTGGAAGGGAGCTTGGAGGTCTTCTAGTCCAACCTGCTGCTCAAGCAGGAGACCCTATACCAGTGATGGTGAACGCGGAGCCATATCTGAGGGCACGCGAGGCGTTGCCCTATGTCAGCTCCAGCGTGCATGCATGCGCTGGCCAGCTGATTTTTGGATTTCTTTCCGGCTGTTTTCACTCTCCCCAGGCTTCAGGAAAGCCTCCTGAAGCCTGGGGACGGCAAAAAATGGCCCAACCGGTTCACTTGTGTGCGTCACCCCCAGCCTCCTTTTTGCTGTCAGAGGCCTTCAGGAACTTCTTCGGCTTTGGACAGTTGCAGACAGGCCTCCCACACCTCGGTCCATTTCTTCTGCAGTCGGCAAGGCTTTCCTGAAGGCCTCTGTAGCCGATAACAGAGCTCCGGATCAATCTGGAGCTCTGTTATTGGCTAGAGAGGCCTTCAGGAAAGCTTTGCAGGCTGCAGAAGAAATGGGACGAGGTGTGTGAGGCCTGGTTGCAACTATCTGAAGGTAAGTAGTAGGGCAGCTCCACAGCTTCAGTGAGGCCTGTGCACATGCGTGGGGGGGCAGCGCGGGGGTTGTGCGCATGCCTGGTGGGAAGGCATTGCATTATGGGTGTGGGCACCCCCGTGCACGCTATCGCGCGCGTGCAAACCCTTTTGGCACCCGAGCCAAAAAAGGTTCGCCATCAGTGCCCTATACCATTTCAGACAAGTGGTTGCCAATCTCTTCTTAAAAACCTCAAGTGATGGAGCACCCACAACTTCTAAAGGCAAACTGTTCCGCTGGTTAATTGTCCTCACTGCTAGGAAGTTTCTCCTTAATTCCAGGTTACTTCTCTCCTTGATTAGTTTCCATCCATTGTTTCTTGTCCTGCTTTGGAAAATGGGTTGATCCCATCTTCTTCGTAGCAGCCCCTCAAATATTGGAAGACTGCTGTCCTGTCAGACTTGAAAATGCGCAAATAATCAGGAAGTGAAAATGGCTAGACATTGTAGCAAAAAAAAGGGGGGGTTAATCATGTTTTGGACTGGCTGCCTCATTCATTCATTCATTCATTCATTCATTCATTCATTCATTCATTCATTCATTCATTCATTCATTCATTTCCGTTTCAATAGCCACCTGTCTCAGTCAATGACTCTGGGCAGTTTATAGTTCAAAATGCTTTTTAGCCTTTATTATTTCCCCTTCCGTTCCCATTTTTAACCCTTACCCCAACCCTTGTTAATGCAGGTACATCTTCCTGTTATCCCCATCTGCTTCTTGTTTGATTTGCCTCTCTCTTTTTTTTTTGCTGTTTCTGCTTTTTTTTTTAAAAAAGAAAAGAATGCAGGTGGGTATTTTTCTGTGCGCGAAAATTATTACGTGCTTTAATCGCCCAAGCACTTCTATATGCAAATAGAAAGTTAATTAATTATGTAAATGGGACACCTATTTTTATAGGCAACTAAAGTAATCATTAATTAAAAGTAATATGCAACTAAAATTTGTCCTGATACAGCATTTTTGGGAGAGCATGAGCAGACTGTGCCTACATGCAGACACATATATACATGTGTCACATCACAAGCATTTATTGAGGGATGGCCAGGATTTTTTTTTTAGGATGGATGAAAATTAAGACAGTGGGATATTACACAATATTTTTCGCTGCCCACCATTTTGCGTGTGTGTGAGGGGGGCTACTCTTCCTTCTTTAGGAAGGATAATTTTACATTTAGTGGCATTATCTTTTTCAGTAAATTAACCCAGGTTAGAGATAGCTAAGCCTACATCATTATAAATCAGGATACAACCTGATTTGGTCTGAAAAAGGTAATGGATCTCTGCATTAGACCCTGACTTGTCTACAGGTAGTTCCCAGGGGTGGGTTTTAACTTACCTCGCTACCGGTTCACTTCCTCCAGCGCATGTGCAGTGCCGAAGAAATAAACACCCCCCAAAAAAGCAAAAAACAAGATGGCGATGCAAGCGCAGTGCCGGAAATTCTGCTTCTGCGCATGCTCAGAAGAAAAAAAAACCCGGAAAAAAATTCAAAAAAAAATCAAAAAAAAAAAGATGGCTGCCTCCATGGACCGGCACCGACCGAACCGGTTCCGTGACGTCATCGTGACGTCACCAGCTGGTTGCTACCGGTTTGGGTGAACCGATCCAAACCAGGAGGAACCCAGCTCAGGTAGTTCCTGGCTTACGTCGGTGTGACCATTCAGAGTTACAATGGCACTGAAAAAAAGTGACTTATGACGAAGATGTTTTTCACATTTATGACTGTTACAACATCCCCATGGTCATGCAATCAAAATTCAGATGTTTGACAACGGAATCATATTTATGATGGTTGCAGTGTTGCGGGGTCACGTGATCCCCTTTTGCCACTTTCTCACAAGCAAAGTCAATGGCGAAGCCAGATTCCCTTAACGACCGTGTGACTAACTAAAACTGTGGTGATTAACTGTGTGACTAGCTAAATTGTGGTAAGAAAAGTCATAAAATGGGGCAAAACTTACTTAACTGTCTCACTTAACAACTGTAATTTTGGGCTCAGAAAAAAAGTAAATTTTATATCTGCTTTAGAGAAGATACATATTTTTAAAAATGTGTTCTTTTTTTTTTTTTTTGCATTTATATCCAGCCTTGAAGTAGTTCTACATACATAGAAAGTAACCTTGGAAATGGTTTTTCTTTTTGAAAACAATAAGTCAGTTTGCTATATCTCGACACATCTTATTAAGTCTATAGCCGTGATGGCGAACCTATGGCACGGGTGCCACAAGTGGCACGCGGAGCCATATCGGTGGGCACGTGAGCTCAGGTCCGGCGCGCATGTGTGCACCGGCCGGCTGATTTTCAGGCCTTCTGGGCCCACTGGGAGTCAGGAAACAGGCTGTTTCCAGCCTCCAGAGGGGGTGGGGAAGGCCGTTTTCGCCCTCCCCAGGCTCCTAGAAAGGCTCTAAAGCCTGGGGAGAGCAAAAAATGGGCGTGCCATTGCATGCTGGGAGTGGGCGGGTCATGCGCGCATGCGCGGGGTGCATGGAATTATGGGTGTGGGCACGCACACACGTGATCCCCGCATCCCCCCCCCCTTTTTGGCACGCGAACCAAAAAAGGTTTGCCATCACTGGTCTATAGTAAGCTTTGTTTTTCGCAGTTACTATAAATTATTTCCACATGAATTTCGATTCCATTTTTCATTATATACAATAAGTGTGATCTGTACAAGGAATGCCAAAACATTTGTAGCTTCTAGGATTTCAGTGGGGTTTGTGCAAACGTTGCTAAGTTTTTAACGGAGAAGTAGGCTCCAGTCCTCCAGTACATTTTCAGAAAACTGTAAGAGAATCTTTTGTATGTTGGATATTTTTTTAAAAAAATAAACTTTGAGGGTGACAACAGTCAACTGCTCTGATAAATTATTGGAAAGGAACGAATTGAAATCAATTTAAAGCTGAACACGTTCTCTTCCTTTTTCTGACACACAAACATATTTCATGGAAATCGTGTTCTTGATAAGTCGCTCATAAAATCTGCCCTTGACAGAATGCATTTGCACCACTTTCTTCAAGCTGAAGTGTGCCATGTATGACAGGGGAGATAATAAAAAAAGGCATGATGAAAAGAAGTTTTAAAAGCCCCTAATTTTCTCATTATTTCTTAAAACTTTTCACTTGTGACAAATATGGCAAGAACATTCAGAGTTAGACGTGGGAATAGTGCAGAAAACACAGCATGGTGGCTTTGGTTAGCACTTCAGTATGAAATATGGCACTTTGAAAGAACCTGCTGTTGCAAGCAGGCTGTACTTTTTATAGCAAATTACTGATAAAGTAGCATCAAGGCTTGTTATTAGTGTGAACAAAAAGAAGAAAAAAAGGGGGGGGGGAACGTGCCATATTTTCTTCTTAAAAGGCTTTTTAAAAGAATAAAGGTGATAAGCAATCTCTAATAAATCACATTTCATTTTAATTGATTTAAAACACATTTCCTTCTGTTGATGCAAGTGTTTTTTTCTCATTTAATAATATGAACATTTATGAATATTGCTTTTTTTAAAAAATAACTTTTTTTTGCTGAACAAGACAAAAGTCTGTTTTATATGTGTTTATATCTAGTTAGATTCTGAAAAATCCCTGGTTTTTAAAATCTGTAAGTGAAATGTTTCGTCTGCCCACTAATGGGAGAATGGTAGAAATAGAAATATAGATTTGTCAAATGCAAGCCGGTAATTAAATGTAGGTGAATTTTTGTTTTAACTCTATAAAAACATAGTGCAAAAGCTTGCAAATGCTCTGTTCAGAGTTCAAAAGAGTTGCTTACTCATTAAAGACGCGTTTTGAAGTCTTAAGCACTCCTGGAATGTCGGAATAATCCATTTCAAGTTTGAGATGTTTCAAATTAAAAATGTACTGCACAGCCCAAGTGAAATTGCTCAAATGAAAAGTCTGTGCTTGTAGTGCAGGGGTCCTCAAACTTTTTAAACAGGGGGCCGATTCACAGTCCCTCAGACTGTTGGAGGGCCGGACTGGCTGGGTGGGCGTGGCTAGGTGGTCATGTGACTGGGTGGGCGTGGCCAATTTAACAGTCCATTTTTTTGCCTTTCTCCTTCCTAAGCTGTACTTGCTCAACCCAAGGAATCTATTTACTTAATAAGACACCCCCACAAAAGGGAAAAAGAGCGCAAACTTTCTTGCCACTTGCCTAACTTCATTACAACAGCAGCTTCAGGCTCCTTAAAATAGGCCATTAAAAAAAGAATAAAACAAACAGGATTTTCTCCGGTAGCAGCAGCCACTCCCCTACTCAAACACTGGCCCTGGATCACATGACTGTTTTTAAAGCGTTTTCAAAGACTTTTAATTTAAAGCAGTACTTTGGAAGCCCAGAGCTGCTTTTCAAGGCAGCAGCAACCCCTCCCCTACTCAAACACCGGCCCTGGATCATGTGGCTGCACCAGCGAGATCACCCCTCAGCTGGCCCTCCCCCGCAGCTCAACCAGTGAAAGAAGTGTGGCTGGAGTGGATACTCCTGGAAGATAAGGCTGATGGTGAGGGGCAAGGGGCGGGGCTTAATCCCACCACTCTGCAGGCCGGATACTTTGCATTGGCGGGCCATATCCGGCCCGCGGGCCGTAGTTTGAGGATCCCTGTTGTAGTGTGTGGTATTATTTCAGGCTGGATATTTTGCCCTTAAACTGAATCTGTTCATGCAACTTTTTTATGAGAGAAAATGAGCACAGGGAGTCCTTGAATTACAATACAAATAAATATAGGAAATTAAGGGAAGGAAAAAGGAGGGTGGGGGGAAATATGAGGCACAAGGGAAGAAATAAAAAGGCGCTGACTTCCAATTCTTTTTAGCACAGTAGAAGATAACAACATTACAACCTCAACTTTTTACTCTTACACGTTAGTCTATAACTAGCCATTTCTACAACAACAAATCTATTTAATCGGCAAAACCAAAGTCGAAGCTTTACTTTTTTCCCCCATCCCAAGCACAAAATCCAGAAGTGATCTCCAAATAAAAATATATTCTCCTCTTTGAATAGAACAATCAGTTTAACCATCACTGCTTTGCTGTTGAAATGACATGCGTTTCATATTATCATGGAGGTGTGGATGAAATTTTAAAGGCAAACCATGGCGTTCCGGCTGTAATTTTGGAAATGCAAATGGTGGCTCGGATGCTTAAGCAAGCATTGTTAAGAAGAATGGGTAGCCCTTGGAGATACGCAGCTGCGGTTCTTAATTTTAGAATTCTTTACAGATACAGTCCCTTTATTGTGCGGCAAAATGCCTTGAGTTTAACTTGGCACAGTTATAAATACACGTTAAAACGTATTTTTTAAAAAATATGTAAAATATGCTTTGACAATGATCGCAGAAGTATTATTAATGCTTTAAGTTTTGCGTGGATCCAGCTCAAAAAGAGATGGATAACACCCAAACCCAATAATGAGGAAAGGACAGATATTGAGTACACATCCACATGGTAACCTTTTCAATAATTTTTCATGAACTTTTGAAAAATGTGCTTTTAATTAGTTGTTGTTGTTGTTGTTAGTTGTGAAGTCGTGTCTAACCCATCGCGACCCCATGGACAGATAAGCTTCTATATCTTTGCCCATTTTGATCATTTAGTTGATTAAATTATTAATAAACATCATTTCACAGAGTATTACTCTGGTTAGTTTTCTCTGTTCCTCTTTTTTTTTTTAGACCTTTAATCGTCTAGCTCAGTGATGGCGAACCTTTTTTCCCTTGGGTGCCGAAAGTGCATGCGCGCGTGCTATTGCGCATGCTCGAGTGCCCACACCCATAATTCAATGCCTGGGGAGGGCGAAAACGGCCTCCCCCGCTCCCCCGGAGGCCCTCTGGAGGCTGGAAATGGCCCATTTCCCAACTTCTGGTGGGCCCAGTAGGCCCATTTTTCATCCTCCCCAGGCTCCAGAGGCTTCCCTGGAGCCTGGGGAGGGCAAAAACACCCTCCCCAGTCCCCCTGGAGGCCCTCCGGAAGCTGAAAACGCCCTCCCAGAGCCTCCTTGTGAGCCAAAAATCAGCTGGCTGGCATGCACATGCATCCTGGAGCTGAGCTAGGCAATGGCTCGTGTGCCGGCAGATATGGCTCCGCGTGCCACCTGTGGCACCCGTGCCATAGGTTCGCCATCACTGGTCTAGCTGTTCATCTACTTTTAATTTAATTTAATTTAATTTAATTAAAAGTTCTTATAGGCCGCCCGATCCCGTAGGACTCAGGGCGGCGTACAACAAGGATAAGAACAATAAAATAAAACATAACAATTTAAGACATGACATCATTTTTTTTTTTAAATCACTCATTCATGGGGGAATCTGATCTTCTTCTTCAACCCGCCTGCCGGAAGAGCCATGTTTTTACGGCTTTGCGGAAGGCCAGTAGAGTGGGGATGGTCCGGATCTCTGGTGGGAGTTGGTTCCAGAGAGATGGGGCTCCCACAGAGAAGGCTCTCCTCCGTGGACCCGCCAACCGACATTGTTTGGCTGAAGGGACCCGGAGGAGCCCACTCTGTGGGACCTAACTGGTCGTAGGGAGGTATGTGGTAGGATGCGGTCCCGAAGGTACCTTGGCGCTGAGCCATGTAGGGCTTTAAAGGTCAAAACCAACACCTTAAATTGCGACCGGAGACTAATAGGCAGCCAATGCAGCTGGCGGAGAATAGGTGTTACGTGGGTGTATCTCAGCACACCCACCACAGCTCGCGCCGCTGCATTCTGTACCAGTTGCAGTCTCCGGATGCTCTTTAATGCCCCATGTAGAGATTTGAGCATAATGATATTCCCAAGGAGATCTGCCTATATTTTTATACAAAGCAAATTCAGCTGAAACTTGTTACTTCTCCCTGTTTTAAAAGAATCTGGTTGTACACAAGCTCCTATTGTTTGAAGATAAATAATTGGCATGTAGACAAGAACAAAGACCATAATAGCACATCTGCTTTATCTGTTAGTAGAGCAAAGATTTATTAAGTGGTAATGGTGCAACTTTTCTTAATAGCTGTTCTGTACAAAGCAAGCTGAGAGAGAGAAAAAAAATCATTGAAATGCCAGTTGTGGAGGAAGAGGGTTTTCCTAAACTGCACTTAGGGATTTTGATTTGGATGCTTATTTTATTTTGCAGTCAGCTGGCACTAAAAAAAAATTAAACAATTTTGAAATATAAATGTTTGATTTCTAACAGGAAATACAATCTTATTCCTTAAACTCTTTGAGTCACTTGGTTGAGTTGGGCGGCTCTAGGAGTCAAATAAAATAGGAAGGGAAGGAATGAAGGGAGGGAGGAAACGGGGAAGGGAGGAAGGGAGGAAATGGGGAAGGGAGGAAGGAAGGAAATGGGGAAGGGAGGAAGGAAGGAAACGAGGAAGGGAGGAAGGAAGGAAGGAAGGAAGGAAAGCTTTCTATATCGAAAAGCATGAGGGAATGGAGATTTCTAAAAGAAAAACCCAATGGATCATAAATTTTATTTATTTACATTCCAATGCAATTCTGCAACACCTGAGATGTGGGAAATTAAGATCTGTAGGATTTAAAACAGCAGTAAACTAAATCATAAAATTAAAAGACCATGCAGTCTAACAATAAAAATAGCAAAACCTGAAAGCAAAAAAAAAGTAAAAAGATGACACAGTGAATAAACATCACTGCAACGTTCTCTATCTCATTTTAACTACCTTTGGAAAGCCTGCGAGAAGCAGGGTTTTCTAATGTCAGCTCCCCTTAATCCCTATTAAGTCTGGAAGCTTGAGAAAGTTTCTCAACGATCAAGCAAGTTGGACCAGTACAGGTGAGAGAAGGCTGTCCTGCGGGGACCCAGGTGCCACATGATGCTCTCAGTGTTGGGTACCACTTAATACCAGGCTGCTGCATTCTGGATTAGTTGTAACTTCCATGTATCCTTTAAACCAGCGGTTCTCAACCTGGGGGTCGCGAGCCCTTTGGGGGTCGAACGACCCTTTCGCAGGGGTTGGGAGACTTCGCCGGACGCCGCCATTTGAGTTCTTTTACCCTCTGCGCATGCACAGAACGCTTTGCGCATGCACAGAGGGTAAAAGAACCCAAATGGCGGGGGTTGCAGCAGCGGGCACAGCGGCAGGGTGGGTCGCGGCGGGGGCGGGTTGCGGGTCGCGGCATTAGGAAGGTTGAGAACCACTGCTTTAAACAGTCATGTATAAAGTACATTGCAGTGGTTTTATTTGGGTGGACATGAGAGGTAAGATTCTGTAGCCAGGTCTGTGATGGTTTTCAGGTGGGCCCTTTAGAATGTAAATATGCCATTTTGCTTTAGCTATGTTTATCTTCATTACTAGATAGCTTTACATATTTGAAGAAATATCCTCTTAATCACTCTGTTCATAAAACACCAATACGAAATTAATAATGCTGCATTTTAATTTTTAATCTTCAGATTATAGTATTAATTCCTGTGACTTTTAATCTGTGTGCTGATGCTTAATTTGCAGGATGGATATCAGGGAGGATGCTGGGACAGTAATAAACCTTGAAAATGTTTATTAAGAAATTGCCCATGAATATACTTATAGCATCAGAAGGATAGGACCCCAAACATTTAAATGATCTCAAAGAGGCAGAAAAATGTTCTGGAACTCAATTCACGATGAAGCCAGGAAAAAGGACAAATCTTATAGTCCGTTTCTCCCACTTCCTTGCCCTTTGAAATGCTGACTCCAGTGCTGGCACAATTAGCAAGAAGGAAAATAATGTTTGTATTTACACTCCTTTGAGAGAAAGGGATTATAAGAGAGTAAGCAGGCGCACAACATTTTTCACTTGTTTTGCTGCGTAGAATTGCAGCTGTTGCTAGCCCCAAATGCCTCCATCTTCTGTCCTTTCCGTCAATGGCAGCTCTGGTTAACTCCCAAGAATATTCTTCAAACAAATAAAGAAGTGTCTAGATTTATTGTAGTAAAAGAGTACTGCCATCTATGCAGAGCTGAAGTTTCTGGAACCTAGAGTAACCACAACATTATATAAGTGTTTGTTTTGTTAAGTTAATAATTTTACAAGCAACATTCGAAACCACCAGTGTAGAACCAAACTTGATTGCAAAGAGGTATAGTACAGCATAAATTCAGAATCTTTAAAACATGGCACTTCCTCCCTTCCTGCCCCTTGTCCTTGGGGTAAGGCACAAAACTCGAACCTTCAAGAATTAATGGAGACCGATAGACCTGACCTTCAAACATGAAGTTTTGAATTCTGGCAGTTTGGGAAGTAATGAAATTAATGGGTTTAGATTAATTGGAAACCACATGATTACATGTATTATGGCCACTTAAATCCCATTTAAATAATTATGACCACATATATTATAACTTTGTGACTAAGGTATTAATAATTTATGGCAAAAGTTGACTTTCTCATACCCCTGAGTTTCTATAACTGTTCCTCTGTATAATAATTAAAAAAACACACACAAAACTTTTGTTACATTTTCCCTGCGGTTTTTACACAATAAGATGTATCTTCTGTAATTAACATTTCTTAAAGGTCATGCTATTTCAGTTTCTCAACTGATTCATCTTACTCTTTAAATGACTCTTTTTCCAGAATATTTATTATAGGTTCTGTGTCTATGATTCAGACTACGCTATTTTTTTTTTTTTTAGTTTTGTAAGTGATTTTGAAGTGTTATCTAAGTTTGGTTGATTCTCGACTTAAAGAATTAAGGGGAAATATAGACTAGATTTAGTTTTAGTGACTTCAAGTTTTGAAATTTCAATCCTTGATATATTTCATATAGTTTTATCTGGGAATTTAATGCCTTCATATTTCTGGCTTTGGACATTTTGAGTCCTTTTCCTTGAATTATTAACTAACAAATACAAATAGACTTAAGTTTTTATCTTCATGAATTTCAAGTAAAATATGCATTCACTGACTCTCTACCAGTTTCTGGATGGTTATGAAACGGGGGGGGGGGAACCTGATTTTGAGGATAAGTTAACATTGCATGTTTAGGGCTGAGGCCATTGGAAATTACGATTGCTTCCATATCGGAAAATTATTTTCTATGTAGAATTTGTTTTCCCCCCCTTAAGTCTAGTCATTGCCGCTCAAGCTGAAGATAAGAAAAATCTTGACTTAGCCCAGTGTTCTCCAAATTTATAGAATGACAACTTTAATAGAATCAACATCATGTGAAATGTTAGTATTGCTCTATAATGCCTTGGTAAGACCACACTTGGAATATTGCATCCAGCTTTAGTCGCCATGATTTTAAAAAGATATTGAGACTCTGGAAAGAGTGCAGAGAAAAACAACAAAGATGATTAGGGGACTGGAGGATAAAACATGGAAGAGCGGTTGCAGGAATTGGATATGTCTAGTTTAATGAAAAGAAGGACTAGGGGTAACATGATAGCAGTCTTCCAATATTTGAGGGGCCGTCACAAAGGGGGCCAACCTATTCTCCAAAGCACCTAAAGGCAGAACAAGAAGCAATGGAGGGAAACTAATCAAGGAGAGAACCAACCTTGAACTAAGGAGAAATTTTCTGATAATTGAGAACAATTAACCAGTGGAGTGACTTGCCTCCAGAAGTTATGAATGCTCCAACACTTGAGGTTTTTAAGAAGAGTTTGGACAGCCATTTGTCTGTAATGGTATAAAGTTTCCTGCCTGAGCAGGGGGTTGGACTAGAAGACCTTCAAGGTCATTTTCAACTCTGTCTGTCAAGGTTCCAAATAGCATCCAAAATTAAATCAGAGTCCGAGTCAAAGTATTCTTCAAAGTCCCAATTTATTATTAGAGCCATGTTGGTACATCTGAGTGAAACCCGAATCTGAAGCCCTCTGGGGTTCACCACCCAGTTGAAAGTCCCCTGTCCCCACACCCACAACTCCATTACGTTGTCCAATGCTCAATTGCCATGCTGGCAGAGTCCACCCAACTCCTTCCGTGCAGGTGCAGAGACAAAGGATGACCTTGGTCTTCTAGAAGGCATTTGTTATGGCTACATACTAACAACCTCATACAATCCCCCCCTTCCATTTCCCCACAATAGAAAATGCATAATCGAATGATAGAAAGTGTGCCAGGCCAAAGATCCCAATGAAGAGGGCTTCGGCCTGACACTGTTATTGTTTTAATAATTCATACTAAGATCTATAGGAACTAAAGTCAAATGCATGTGAAAACTGTCCAGAATCACGGGGTTGGGTGGCATATTGATTGAGTGAGTGAATGATTGATTAAGTAAAAGAGAAACCAAAGGTTTCAGTTGTCTGACAATTTTAACAGCAGGGTTGTGTTCTTTTGTTACTTGTGATTCAAGATGTTCAGATCCAAGCATATTTCAGATTCTTTACTAGTCGGATCAGAATGTCAGTGAAGCCTTGAGTTTAAATCCAGAGTTATTGATTATTATTTTTAAAAAAGAAAACAGGATTAATTAAGAACGCTGGTTGTATGACATCATTTCCGTAAGTAAAGCAACCCCTCCTAAAATGAAACATTTGGTTTGTCATGTTTTGGCACTTTATTTGTTTATTTATTTATTTGTGAGATTTATATACCGCCTCATAATGCAAGCACTCTCTAAGCGGTTTACACCAGTAAGCAATGTATATTTACATTGCCCCCAGCAATCTGGGTCCTCATTTTACCTACCTCGGAAGGATGGAAGGCTGAGTCAACCTTGAGCCGGTGAGATTTGAACCGCTGACCTGCGGATCAGTGTCAGCTAAAGTGGCCTGCAGTACCTGCCTCTAACCGCTGCGCCACCTTGGCACATTTTTCAGTGCCGTTATAACTTTGAACGGTCCCTAAACGAACTGTTGTAAGTCAAGGACTACCTGTATATGACAGCTTATTGAGGGATAACACTAACCCCAGAGATGGGATTCTGCCCTTAGATTTTTGCAACCTAGGTTTTGCTAACCAGAATGCCTTCCGTTTAGAACAACGGTGTGGAACTCAAGGCCTGCGAGCCGGATGCTAGGCCTACAATGTGGTTGGATCCGGCCCACGGGGCCGTCCCGGTCTACCTAGTGCGAAGAGGAAAGATCAGGCCAGCGTGGCTTCGGCCCAGAGTACCCAATGCGAACAAGAAACATGCCAGCGGTTTGGGGAGTGGTGTCAAATTAGCCACGCCCACCCCAGTTGGCCACATCCACCCAGTCGGCCATGCCCCCCCCCCGAGGTCAACCACAGCTCCGATGCGGCCCTCAATGAAATCAAGTTTGACACCCCTGGTTTAGAACAAGGGGACGGGACACTAAAGCTAATGTTGAGCTGAAGACAGTTCTCAAATCCTTAGTTTTTCTCTGCTGTCCATTACAAATGAATGTCCAGATAGAAGATGCCCCATTGTGTCTTAATAAAGCTTTTGAATGAAGTTCTTTTTATAGCTGCTAGATGCATGCAGTTTTGTACCTCCTGCCACCTGCCAGCTTAGCACCTGCTCGATTCTGATCTCATGCATTTGAACAATGTGTCCTGCCAGGCTCGAGTGTTGATTATTACTCGGTTCGGCGTTGTTGATGATGTTAGTTTAGCATCATTATATACGTTTCCCATCTCATATTTTGAAAAGCCAGGCATCTGATAAATAATAACTCACCGGCTCTCTAATAAGCCACAGAGACCTGTTTCTAGGTCAGTTGAAAGAGTAGTTAAAACAATGGAGGAAAAAACACCTAAAAATGAACATACCTTCGTTTTCCCCAGTTGTGCTTAATCACTTTCCCCCCCTTTAAAAAAAAATTAGCTGTAGGAGGTTGTCAGCAAATATTGTAAAGAAAATTTGAAAGACCAGGCAAAAATTAATAGTCGGCGTTTGGAAAACATAAATGCTTCTGATTCAAGGAGAACATAACATACTATAAATATGTGCGGAAAGTGTAGAGCACAAGTGTCATAAGTATATATTTTTAATCTTAGGTTTCTGTGATCTCCTGTAGCATAAATTGGTAAAATGAGCTTCACAGTTCAGTGGCGGAGGCTAATTTATGTAAATTCTCTTCAGAATAGGTATTAACCTTGATCCTTATTTCCTGTGTTCTACATTAACTCTTGCTTTGATTCGGTAATTATATTCCGTGATTAATCAACCTCACTCTATTTCTTTTTAAAATACATTTGGCTGCGTGTGGCTGGTCGTCATATAACATGACATTGGGAAATCAGGTATTGTTAAGCATATTTTTTTAAAATAATCATTCCCCCCCCATAAATGGGAATGACCTTTTCCCAATCCAAAACTTCTAAGAGAAAAATAAAAATAATAAGCAAATAAAAATGACATAAAATCATAAGTACCCCTATTAACTCAAATTGCAGCACAGAATCGGTAAAATACAATGCTATAATCTCTCATCAGTTACAGGTAGTCCTTGTTTAGTGATCAAAATTGGGATAGACCATTTATTCATTAAATGAAGCAGTCCCTAAATGAAACAGCAAATGTGCTTATAGATCTTTCTTCAGCTTTCCTTTGCTTTACAGATCTGCGAAGGTCATAAATTTGAGGATGGGTTGCAAACTTATTTTTTAATCACAGTCATAACTGCGAACAATTGTTGTTCAAAACGGTCACTAAACGAGGACTATTTGCAATTATATTCAATAAAATTCTTACTGGTTGTTTATGTTGGTAAAGATAAAGAACATGATCTGGCTAAGTTTCTAGACTTTATTCCAAAATAAGCACTTTACGGAGAGACAGAAATTAATTTGTCTTTAAGGAAATAAGCTGTTTTATGGAGGATGATTTTTATAATGATTCTACTTTAAAAATTAGTAGAGGTTGTCCTTGACTCAGGTGATGCCAAAATTTCTGTTGCTAAGCGAGACATTTAAGTAGGTTTTGCCTCATTTCACAACCTTTCTTGCCACAGATCTTAAGTGAATCACTGCATTTGTTAAGTTAGTAACACGGTTGTTAAGTGAATCTGGCTTCCCCATCGACTTTGCTTGTCAGAAGGCCGCAAAAGCGGATCCCGTGATCCCGGGACATTGCAACCGTCATAAATACGAGTCAGTTGTCAAGCGTCTGAATTTTGATCACGTGAACCATGGGGATGCTGCATCCAAAACGGTCATAAGTCACTTCTTTCAGTGCCCTTCTAACTTTGAACGGTCACTAAAAGAACTGTTGTAGGTCGAAGACTACCCGTATATCATAATTTGTTCATTTTTTAAAAAGAATAATACATTTATTTATTCATCCAATGCATACTATTGGCAATTATAAGGGAACTTCCAATCAGGTCTGGTGGGAGGGGCTATTGCAGGTCTTTTCAGCTAGGGCAATGATGGCGAACCTTTTTTCCTCGAGTGCCCACACCCATAATTCAATGCCCCCATGTGCCCCGCCTCCCTGCGCATGCGCGTGCAACTCCCCCGCGCTGCCCCGCCCCCTGCACATTTCCCTAACCCAGAAACGGCCCGTTTCCCGACTTCTGGTGGGCCCGGTAGGCCCGTTTTCCGCCCTCCCCAGGCTTCAGAGGCTTTCCTGGAGCCTGGGGAGAGCGAAAATGCCCCCGGCGCCCCCCCGGAGGCCTTCTGGAGGTCGAAAACACCCTCCCAGAGCCTCCGTGCGAGCCGAAAATCAGCTGGCCGGCGCTCACATGCGTGCTGGAGCTGACCTAGGGCAACGGCTCGCATTCCGGCAGATATGGCTCCGCGTGCCACAGGTTCGCCATCACTAAGCTAAGGAGTTCCATCCAATGAGAGTGAACTTTCTCTGACATTGAACTTTCCCTTTGAAACATCATGTCCTCTTGCGCCCCCGTTCCCCCCCCCCCGGTGAGATTGGACCATTGGACCTGACTCCATTGTTTTTCCAGAAATCTCTTAAAATCTGCTTTTGTCAGCAGGCTTGGAGATCGCATGGAAATAGATAAAAATACAGGTAGTCCCTTGACTTGCAATCATAACTGAGCCCAAAATTTCTCTTGTTAAGTGAGACATTTGTTAAGTGAGTCTTAGCCCCATTTTATGACCTTTCTTGCCTCAGTTGTGAAGTGAATCACTGCAGTCGGTTGTTCAATGAATCTGGCTTCCCCATTGACTTTGCTTGTCAGAAGGTCGTAAAAGGGGATCACGTGATCTTGGGACATGGCGACTGTCATAAGTGTGAACCAGTTGCCCAGCATCTGAATTTGGATCACGTGAGCATAGGGATGCTGCAAAAATTGCAACCGTGAAAAATGGTCCTAACTTACAGTGTTGTCGTAACTTTGAATGGTCACTAAATGAACTGTTGTAAGTCGAGGACTACCTGTACATTTTTTAACATAAATTTTAGCTTATTTTGCCTACCTTGAAGGGATGCGGCTTAACATTTAATATGTTTTTTTATTATCCTTTTAATTTCACTTGCAAACGAGTGAAACAATTAAAATACTTCCTATGACAATTTGTTCTTCAAAGAGTTACGATTTAAAATGTTAAAAACCTAATCGGAGTTTTTTGCCTTCTTGTGATGGGATTTGAAAGTGATGCAAAGAAAACTCCTCTCCTGTCAACTCTGATGATTACTTTGGAACCTCAGAATGTAATTTAAGTGTTTTCCTACTGACTCAATTTTTTTTTTAAAAAAATGTGCTGAATCAAAATTAGTATATTTGATACTGATATTTGAAGCCATTTATTGAAAATACTTGAGATTTTGCTATGCTTTGCTATTGCAGCAATTTATAGCACTTTACAACTGGTGTCCTCAGAGTATACGGATAGATCAGGGGTGGGTTCTAACTTACCTCGCTGCCGGTTCGCTTCCTCCCGCACCGCGTGGGCACACTTCACGCGTGCATGCATGCGCAGTGTCGAAAAATCCGAAAAAAATAAAATAAAAAAGCCGAAAACAAGATGGCGACCGCATGCACAGTGCTGGAAACTTGGCTTCTGCGCATGCTCAGAAGAAAAGAAAAAAAATTCAAAAAAAAGATGGTGCCTACCGACAAAATCGGGTCGGTGATGTCATCGTGACATCACCAGCGGGTCGCTACTGGTTCGGGCAATCCGGTCCGAACTGGGAGGAACCCACCCTTGGGATAGATATATGAAGCTTTTTTTTTTATGATAGCCCAACTTTGGCAGAAAATCTTACTCTGGGAAGGTGATTCTGGCACTTAGTTATATAGAGAAATTTCTGGGGTTTTTTCTGCCCGTATCTAGCCTTACCTTCTGACAAAGTGGCTATTTAAAAGCCTTATGGCTTGCATAAAATGCAAAAATGAAATGGGATAAATGGATCTATTTTTGGAGAAAAAGATTAAAAATGGCGAGTCTTCTTCAAAAAAGTCAGGTGTGACTTCATCAACACACTCATATAGCTTCTTGGCAACAAAAGCCCAAATTCTAACCCTGAGCTAAAATCGATCCAAATTAAACCCATTTGTACTTATAATGGTCTAATTGTGATGAAAAAGTTACAGCAAACAGCCAAATTACGCAAAATATTTTCAGCTCATTTTGTATTTACAATATTTACAGGTGTCTGCAAAATTGCTATCAAGAAATCTTTTACTGCTGCTTCAGGATTTAAATTTGAATTGGCTGCAACACATTCCTTTCAGATATTTTATAGTCAGCAAGTATATTAAAATATATATAAGCACAGCTGGATGCCAGACCTGTAAGAAAGTGCTAGACCAAAGTTTTAGTGAATATTCATAAGTATATACTTTGTGTGAATTTTGTTGGCGTTTCATGGGGAGGAGGGGAAATAAACCATGTAAACACATCGGGAAGTGCAAAATCAAAGTAACATTTTAAAAAATGTGATGTAAGCCAGAAAGAGGAAAATGGGACCCAGATAAGAATTTCAAGGCTGCATTCCTGAAGGATTTGGTTTATTACAGTCATAATTCGTTGGAAGACAAATATTCTTTTAGCCACAATGGGCCATTTCGCTTCATCCACAGAATGTGGTGCGCGAGATTTATGTAGTAAAGCAGGCTACTTTGTGCAGGGTCAGCATCTCATTTTAAAGCTTTTTTTAACTTGTAGAAGCTGGGAAGGCAGCTACTTTGGGGTTATGGATCACTGATAACGTTATCATGAACACGGGGTTGGCATAAGGAGGGGACAGTATTTTAAATTAGCCTATACAGGTAGTCCTCGTCTTACGACCACAATTGAGCCCCAAATGTCTGGGGTTAAGTGAGACATCCGTTAAGTGAGTTTTGCCCTGTTTTACGACCTTTCTTTCTTGCTTCGCTTGTTAAGTGAAATCACTGCAGTTGATAAGTTAGTGACCCGGCTGTTAAATGAATCTGGCTTGTCAGTCGGTCGCGAAGGGGGGAATCACATGATCTTGGGAAACAGCAGCGGGCATAAATGCGAACCAGTTGCCAAGCATCTGAATTTTGATCACGTGACCGTGGGGAGGCCGCAAAGGACGTAAGTGTGAAAAGGGGTCATAAGTCATTTTTTTTCCCAGTGCCGTTTTAAACTTGAACGGCCACTAAAGGAACTGTTGTAAGTCGAGGACTACCTGTATTGCACCTGTTAACATCAAGGCAGACAAATTTAATAAACCAGGTCAGATCACTGTTTTAAAATAAGTTTCCCATTGTTTGGAAAATTCAAGAATAATAATAACTTGTGACTGTTTAACTGTGCTAGTGCATAATTTCATGCAGGTGGTCTCCAACCAACTTGATCTGACTAAGGTTTCAAACTTTATTCCAAAATGAGAACTTTATTGAGAGACAGAAATTATCTTGTCCTTAAGCCATCATACAGAGATTGATTTTTTTTTGATAATATTGCTCTTTAAAAATTAGTACAGGTAGTCCTCGGCTGACAACCACGATGGAGCCCAAAATCTTTGTTGCTGAGTGAAACCGTTGTTCAGTGACTTATGCCCCATTTTATGACCTTTCTCGCCACAGTGGTTAAGTGAACACTGCAGTCGTTCAGTTAGTAACATGGTCGTTAAGTGAATCGGACTTCCCTTTTGGTTCTGGTTGCGGGAAGGTCGCAAAAGGGAATCACATGGCCCCGGGACACTGCAATCATAAATCCGAGTCAGTTTCCAAGAATCCAAATTTCATTGTGTGACCAAGGGCATGATACAACAGGTATAAGTGTGAAAAACAGTCGTAAGTCACTTTTTTTCAATGATGCCGTAACTTTGAATGGTCATTAAATGAACTGTTGCACCCCTCTGAAGCAATTACCGTATATACTCGAGTATAGGTCAACCCGAATATAAGCCGAGGCACCTAATTTTACCACAAAAAACTGGAAAAGTTATTGACTCGAGTATAAGCCTAGGGTGGGAAATGCAGCAGCTACCGGTAAATTTCAAAAATAAAAATAGATACCAATAATGTTTTTGAATATTTATTTCAAAGAAAAACAGTAAACTAGCTCTGTAAGTGGAAAAGAGGGTCAATAAAAACAATATGGTATCAACAATAACTAAGGAGGAGGTGGGACATCGTTGCAGAGCGGCAGGAGGGGGAGGAAGGGGAATCGTAAGACAGCCCTGCATTACATTAGAACGTGAGGAGGGGGGATGGTGCGGTGTGCGCTGCGCGGCAAACTGACACAGAGGGAGGGGAAACTCACAGGGGCGCCGGGCCATTCACGAGCGTCACCCAGCGGCATGGCCCCGCCCCTTTTTCTCCTCCATTTTGGGCAAATTTTTCACTGACTCAAGTATAAGCCGAGGCAGCTTTTTTCAGCCCAAAAAGTGGGCTGAAAAACTCGGCTTATACTCGAGTATATACGGTAATCAGAGGAACAGCTTGCCTTCTGCAGTTGTGGGTTGTTAAGGAGTGTGCAGAGCGACCCCTGAGTTATCAGGGACATGCACATAGAAACGGGATATTTCAGCTTGGTAACCAGTGGACAGGAGTAATGATCCAGTCACAAACAGATTCGTTAAAGTGTATAAAATAGTTTACTTTTAGATAAATAGCACACTCCAATTAAACAGTCCAGGTCATACATGTTCAGTCAATCTTCTTACCAGCCTGTCTTTGTCTTAAACATCAAACAAAGATATTACAGCTTACAAACACTTCAATACTATCAAAGAGTAACAGAGCTTCACACAGAGCTCACTATCAGACACAAAGTCAATCACGAATGAATCAGCAGAGAGTCCTTCGGGAGTTGGGCGGCATAGAAATACAATAAATAAATTAAATTAAATTAAATTAAATTAAATTGAATTAAACGAACCTGAAACCACGATCTCTAGCTCCCTCTTATGGCAATCTTGAAACACTACAGCCAATCAGAATACTGCAATACATTTAAAGTTGTAGTACTTAAATATATACAAACATAGATTGGTGGCTTGTTTATATATTAACAACCCAACCATTTGGACATAGTCCTAACATGGGTGATCATCTCTGGAGGTTTTCAAAAATAGACTGGACAGCCATTTGATTGGGATGGTATAAGCTTGCTGCCTTGAGCAGGGAGTTGGACTACAAGACCTCCAAGGTCCCTTCCAGCCCTATCTGGTTTTATTCTTTCTTTCTGCCCTAAAATCTCTCAAGAAATATCTGCATTGTTTGGTGAACTTTCCAGAGTGTTAGATTTGAAAGGACGAGATTCCTTTAGCGATGGAAGATGGTCGCTGAAACGGAATGTGAAATTATGCAGCAGCTTTTATTTTTGTCATCTAAAGATGCATTCACTGTTGAGTGTGATAGGGCAGCCTCTTCACAAAGGAAAGAGGGTAATGATCGAAAATTTCCAGATTTTCGAAAATTCTCAGCATACCCAAAATGGAGCAATTTGTCTCCTTTCTCAAATCTTTCCCCACTCAGTGGCTTTAGCATAACCCAGGATACACTGCGCTGTGGCTTCATTTTTCATTCTCGAGATTTCCTCTTTCTTTTGTTATTCATAGTGGGTCTCTTGTCAAATCATATTCCATTCTTGCAAACATCTGTTCACTTTTCTCTTCTACCCGTTCCCCCCTTTTTTCCCCTTCTCCTTCATCTTGGCTATTCTCAGCCATGTGGTTGAAACACTGGTCAAGCTGTACGATATAATCTGAGTGACTGACACTATTGCATCAAAGCACATTTTATTTCTCTACCAGAATTCCTTGGTTTATTAGAGAAAATAAACGAAAACCGTAAAACCAAAACTGCAGAGGTGATAGTGGATTTGTTGTGGCCTGTTGGTTGCCAGGCCCTCCAGCAGCTGAATCAGAATAGAAAGGAGGAGGAGGAGGAGGCGTGGGAGTCAGGGTCAGCATCAAGGCAACCTGAGAGCTCTGAGGGGGAAGAGGGAATGGAGCTGTCGAGGAGAGAGAGAGAGAGAGAGAGAGAGAGAGAGAGAGAGAGAGAGAGAGAGAGAGAGAGAGAGAGAGAGAGAGAGAGAGAGAGAGAGAGAGAGAGAGAGAGAGAGAGAGAGAGAGAGAGAGATTTACCTTTCCTTTTAGCTTCTACTATTGATATCTTATGATTATATCAGTTTGTTGTTTGCATACACACTGAGAGCTTATGCACCGGAGACAAAATTCCTTGGCTGTTGTAAATCACGCTTGGCCAATAAAGAATATTGTGCATCAGATTGCAAATGGAATTGTTGTTGTTGAGAAAAATGCTGGATTCATGAGTTGAGATGAAGAATGCTTTGGGTGGAGTTGTGCTATCTTAGAAGGAGCAGATAACACAATTTGGAACTAATCTAGGTCCTCTCCTGTCCTCTCCTGTTCCTGGATTGTGCAGATGGTAGTTGCGGTGGGGAGCACAATTTACAACCTCCTGCTGACTTCCTCATTGACTTTATGGTAAGCTGGCAGTGAAGGTCACAAATGATGATCATGTGGCCACGTTGTAATTGCAAGCCAGTTGCTAAGTGTCTGAATTGCAATCAGGGATGCCTGATAGCTGGCTGGAGAATTCTGAGAGTTGTAGTCCACAAGTCTTAAAGTTGCCAAGTTTGGGGACCCCTAGTCTAAAATCCTTCTGCATAAATGTATGCCTTTAAGAAAGCTTGCCCGTATACCTTTGCTCGTGCTGTGTGTAACAGGGTAGGTTGTTGGCTCTACTCACTCACATCATTACAAAATGTTACTCTATCCATCTATTGCTTCCTAGGCCCAGGGAGGTTGAATGATAGGTAAGAAATGGTACAAAGAATATTAAAATGCATCGAGTCCAAATGTGCATTGATTGACTGCCCTTCTTTTTCATAATCCGAACTCTCTTCTTTGTTACATTGTCTGTTTCTAGACAATGTAACACATTATCCCTTAATTTAACATCTTATTGTTACTTTTTCAACTGCAACTACTGGATTTCTCAAAGTTGCAGTCCCAATATATAATTTCCACCAGGAGCACTTTGAGAATTGATATACATACGGATGAGGAACAAGTTTCAGTTAAGCAGAACCAACTCACATGATATAGGATAGTTGCATAGGGCTCTTAGTGGAGTGATGTGGTGTCCTAGAGGTGGAGCTCTCGCCTCACAATCAGGCTGTGAGTTCAATCCTAGGTAGAGGCACAATGGCACATCTCTCTGGGCACAATGAGAATATATCTGCTGAACAAAACTTGCATTGGCAACAGGAAGGGCATCCGGCCATTAAACACACTGCTAGCTCCATTCAGTTGCCCAGACGCCACCCCGCAAGGGATTATGGGGTCAGTGGATGATGATGAGTTGCATAGGGCTCTTAATCTTATTGCTAACTGCATAAAGTGTTCGCAGTGTTCAGTAATTCACTTAACAACCATGCCAAAGAAGTCATAAAATTGGGCACAACTCTACAGTTGCTTTGCTTACCGGTAATGGAAATTCTCATCTCTATTGTGGTTGTAATTCAAGGACTACCTGTATGTTATTATTATTATTATATTATTATTATAAATCTAGCAATAGACTTTTCATAGTATGTTTTATTATATTGCTGCTGTTATGGATCTTTCACCTTGTATTATGCTATTGTTGTTATAATCGAACTTCCAAATTCCCCTTAAGGATGTTAAAACTGAAAAGACTTACCGGTAATTGAAATAATTTTATATCTAATATTATTTAGCTAATGGATACATTCGTGTCGGGAGCACCCAAGCGCTTCTGGGTTGAGAGGATTAGCCAGTGACATCACCGTTGCTAATGGATAATGACATTTTATAGTTTAGTTTGAACAGACTCTTGTCCCACAGTAGATGAAATTAAATAGCTTTTAAATTTTTTTGGCTAAATTGCCCTTGATCTAATAAGCTAATCTTTCGAATTGACTAGTTTATGCAAACTCTCAATCTGTTCTACACACATTAACCAATATCAGGTTAGTTTCAAAACATCATATCTCAAACTTAAGCTCCCAATCACGCATTTATGAATTTAGCTTCCCATGAAATAGCGTTTTAAAATACATGTCTATTTGAAAAATAGGCAACCGAATCGTTTTGATTATGGATTGTCTTTTGGTAATTAAACATTCGTACCATGCGACAGTGAGCAAGATTGGATCAATATCCTTTCAGCACTTAATTATCCTAATCCTTTAAAATCGACAGCAATTAGCACATGCCTTTCACACGTCTTAAAGAAAATGCGAAAGCTGTATACATCAAGCGTGGATTTTGCATTAGTGTAATTTTGTTTTGAAATGTGTTAACGAAGACCTAATATTGAGGAGCATTTGTAATTTGCTGTAGCCTACTGATTATGCTAGTAATGTCAAAAATTGACGAACCAGTTCTTTAGAGATGAATCGCGACATTTGCTTGGTGTCTAATTGGAAATTCTTGAAGAAAGCATATTTCTGGAACTGGGTATGTCTAGTTTAATGAAAAGAAGGACCAGGGGAGACATGATAGCAATATTCCAATAACTCAGGGGTTGACACAAAGAAGAGGGGCCAACCTATTCTCCATAGCACCTGAAGGCAGGACAAGAAGCAATGGAGGGAAATTAATCAAAGAGAGAAGCAACCTAGAACTAAGGAGAAATTTCCTGACAGTTAGAACAATTAATCAGTGGAACAGCTTGCCTCCAGAAGTTGTGAATGCTCCAACACTGGAAGTTTTTAAGAAGATGTTGGATAACCATTTGTCTGAAGTAGTGTAGGGTTTCCTGCCTAAGCAGGGGGTTGGACTAGAAGTCCTCCAAGGTCACTTCCAACTCTGTTGTTGTTGTTGTTGTTGTTGTTGTTGTTGTTGTTGTTATTATTATTATTATTATTATTATTATTATTATTATTATTATTATTATTATTATTATTATTATTATACAATTGTATCACAGCGGCCAGTTGTTTCGCCGGATTTGGCATTGATTACTAGTCGAGCCCCACCCAGGGGCCTAGGAAGTCGTAATGTATTTTCGAAGTATATGTGCGGAACCGAGCAGTGCGGCTTTCTGCATTTGACTGATGGTGATTTTGTCAATTTTGAGCTGTTTTAAATGTAATTCCAGTGCTTTTGGGATAGCACCCAGTGTTCCAATCACTACTGGAATTACCACTGCTGGTTTGTGCCATAATCGTTGGATTTCAATTTTTAAGTCCTGGTATTTTGCAATTTTTTCGTGTTCCTTTTCATCGACCTTGCTATCGCCTGATATTGCAATGTCAATGATAGTCACCTTGTTTTTCTCGACCAGCGTGATGTCTGGTGTATTATGCGCCAGTACCTTGTCTGTTTGTATACGAAAATCCCACAAGATCTTGACCATCTGATTTTCAGTGACTTTTTCAGGCTTGTGTTCCCACCAGTTTGTAGCAGTATGGATGTTATAATTTTTGCATAAATTCCAGTGGATCATTTGTGCAACAGAGTTGTGCCGTAATTTGTAATCAGTCTTCTTCTTCTTCTTCTTCTTCTTCTTCTTCTTCTTCTTCTTCTTCTTCTTCTTCTTCTTCTTCTTCTTCTTCTTCTTCTTCTTCTTCTTCTTCTTCTTCTGCTTCTGCTTCTGCTTCTGCTTCTGCTTCTGCTTCTGCTTCTGCTTCTGCTTATTATTATTATTATTATTATTATTATTATTATTATTATTATTATTATTATTATTATTATTATTATTATTATTATTATTATTATTATTATTATTATTTTCTGAATTTGAATGCGAAAAGGAAGTGGCTTTACCCACCAAAGGGAGCATCAGGATAGACTCTTGGTCTTTGGCCTCTGTAAGCAGGAAAGATGTTCTCCTGCATGACCATTTTTCATGTTTACGACCGTTGTGGCATCGCCGTGGTCATGTGACCAAAATTCAGATGCTTGACATCTGACTCATATTTATGGCGGTCACAATGCCCCAGGGGTCATGTGATCCCCTTTTGCGACCTTCTGTCAAGCAACATCAGTGGGGAAGTCAGATCCACTTAACAACCGTGTTACGAACTTACCAACTGCAGTGATTCACTTAACAACGGTGGCGAGACAGGTCGTAAAGTGGAGTTAAATTTCACTTAACAAATGACTCACATAGCAACAGTTGTGATCATCAGTCGAGAACTGCCTGTATCCTGGAAAAGCTGACCGCAGGCAAGAGAGGAAAGATACATTTGAGACTGAATGAATAGATATTTCTCAGATCTCCCTTATAAAGGCATTATGTTTAGGAGAGATGCCGTTGTAAGTTAATTGAAATCTATAGATGCTTGAATTCCATAGAAAGTCGATGTAATTTAAAATTTTGGCAATAGCGATACATCTTGGTCTTCTTGCACAGTGTGTGTGTGTGTGTGTGTGTGTGTGTGTGTGTGTGTGTGTTTTCCCCATAACAACAACCCTGTTAGATGGGTTAGGCTGAGAGGGAGGGACTGCCCCAAAGTCACCCAGCTGGCTTTCATGCCTAAGGCGGGACTAGAACTCACAGTCTCCTGATGATTGGCCCAAAGTCACCCGGCTGGCTTTCATGCCTAAGGCGGGACTAGAACTCACAGTCTCCTGATGATTGGCCCAAAGTCACCCAGCTGGCTTTCATGCCTAAGGTGGGACTAGAACTCACAGTCTCCTGATGATTGGCCCAAAGTCACCCAGCTGGCTTTCATGCCTAAGGTGGGACTAGAACTCACAGTCTCCTGATGATTGGCCCAAAGTCACCCAGCTGGCTTTCACGCCTAAGGCGGGACTGGAACTCACAGGCTCCAAGTTTCTAGCCTGGTGCTTTAACCACTGGTCCAAACTGACTCTCTGCAGTCCTCTCAAAAGTGATTGTGAGAGCCAAAAAATAAAAAAATCATAGTTTATAAAGAAGTACAGTAGTTTTCTCTCTCATTTCCCTCCCCTACAAACCCCGCAAGTTTTTCTGATTGCTGTAGCCTGCATAGATGAGATTTTAATTTTGCATAATTTGTGCAAGCCCATTGAACTTAATACTGTGTGGCTAGTTTCGTGCATTTTGTCTGAAATGCGTTTTCAAAATGACATCTGGGGTTCGAAGTGCTTTTCGTTACAATCCAGGGCTTTTAACATCTGTATGAATCGAAGTTATTGGCAGCAGCGGATTTCGGACCAGTTTTGCCAAAAGAATTTAATTTTAATGAAATGGTTAATTTTAAACTTCTAAGAACAAAATCAAACAAATAAACAAAACCATTCACTGATGGCCATATGGCCGAGTCTGCTGACAGTTCAGAATATTAAGTGGATATATTCTGGATAAAAAAGTTATTTACAAAATAAAAGGTTAGAAAGAAACAAAAATAATAATAATGCAATGGCAGTTATTGTGTTTTATTTACAGTTCTATATGTCTAAAAATTTGGTAGAAAGATAAGTTAATGTTCTAAGCAAAGCCTTGCTGTAAATGATTACAAAGCAGGAAAAATGTTCTACAGTATAGCTTTCTTGAAACTTGAGAACCTATTCTGCAATTATCTGCACAGTGTGAACCAGAATACACACACGCACACACACACGCACGTACACCTACCCACTGTCTGTCTGTCTGTCTGTCTGTCTGTCTGTCTATCTATCTATCTATCTATCTATCTATCTATCTATCTATCTATCTATCTATCTATCTATCTATCTATCTATCTATCTATCTATCTATCAATCATCGTCTATCAAGGGCCTCGGTGGCGCACTGGTTAGAGCAGTGATGGCGAACCTTTTTTTCCTCGGGTGCCAAAATAGTGCGTGTGTGCGCTATTGCATGCGCGTGCGTGCCCACACCCATAATTCAAAGCCCCCCACTCACCCCACCCCCCTGCACATGCGTGCATGACCCCCCTCACTTACCCATTTCCCGACTTCCAGTGGGCCCTGTAGGCCCATTTTTTGCCCTCCCCAGGCTCCAGAGGCTTTCTTGGAGCTTGGGGAGGGCAAAAACGTTCCCCTGGCCACCCTGGAGGCCCTCCGGAGGCCAAAATCGCCCTCCCAGAGTCTCCGCGCTAGCCAAAAATCAGCTGGCAGGCACACACATGCGCGCTGCAGCTGAGCTAGGGCAATGGCTCGCGTGCCGGCAGATATCGCTCCACGTGCCACCTGTGGCACCCGTGCCATAGGTTCGCCATCACTGGGTTAGAGTGTAGTACTGCAGGCTACTTCTGCTGACTGCCAGCTGCCTGCAATTTGGCAGTTCAAATCTCACCAGGCTCAAGGTTGACTCAGCCTTCCGTCCTTCCGAGGTGGGTAAAATGAGGACCCAGATTGTTGGGGGCAAGAGGCTGACTCTGTAAACCGCTTAGAGAGGGCTGCAAATCACTGTGAAGCGGTATATAAGTCTAAATGCTTGCTATCCATATATTTATCTCATGTCTGTCTGTCTGTCTGTCTCTCATTATTATCTTCTCCACTCCTGGTAGCTAAATTTATAAATAGATATCCTATAGGCATGTTTAGGGGGGGGAAATTCTCTGATCCAATTTATCATACAAACTTTATACAGATAGTCCTCGACTTACAACAGTTCATTTAGTGACCGTTCAAAGTTACAACAGCAATGAAAAAAGTGACTTATGACCATTTTTCACACTTACGACCATTGCAGCATCCCCAGGGTCACGTGATCAAAATTCAGACACTTTAGACACTTGTCCCAGGGTCACGTGGTCATCTTCTGCGACCTTCGGACAAGCAAAGACAATGGGGAAGCCAGATTCACTGAACAACCATGTTGCCAATTTAACAACTGCAGTGATTCACTTAAGAGACATGGCAAGAAAAGTCGTAAAACGGGGCAAAACTCACTTAACACATTTCTCACTTAGCAACAGAGATTCTGGGCTCAATTACGGTAGTACGTTGAGGACTACCTGTAGTTGAAATATCAGCCAAGTAAGTTTAGCAGAACTGATGTTAAATGAGTTTATTTTTAAAAATAGATTTTACAGGTGTTACCTAAACATCTGGAATGAAGAATCTGATTACCAGTTTTGCCTAAAGGGAGAGGTTGTTTCATAGGGAACAGAAATATGAAGGAGAAATAAAACCATTCAGTTAGCATTTGTAGATGAATTGCTCAAGCTTTTATTGTTAAAAGAATTAGGAAATTCAAATCTGTTGGCCAAGGATTCAGCTTACTCCGATAATAAGCAACCTTGTATTCTCTTCAGTTTAGCACCAGAAACCTTTAGATCTAGTGTAGCCTGTTATATACTTAAAGCATTAATCAGAAATTTATTATCCGGCCTGACACCATGTTAAATTTACAGCCAGAAAGATAGAGGGAACAATTTCACAGTACTGACCTTCCGTTCCATTTTACCACATTTTAGGAAGAGCCTAGGAAATTGATGGCATTATGTTGTTGTTAAGGCAGAGCTGGCGCATTTGCAACGCAAGGGCAAGGACGTTTTTTGTTTTTTTAAAAAAAAATCTGCATCCTCCATGTTATTGAGACGGGTCCAAGTCATCCAAACTGGCGTATTGGCTCGAGCTTTTGATGAGCCTCGTGTCATTCCCGCTGTGGAATATGACCTATTTTCATTGGTGGTTTCCGAGCTGAAGAGGCCAGCTGCAAGCGTACCCTGGAAAATATGATTAGCCAATAATGGTGCACTCGGGTCTAAAAAAGCAGTTGCAATAACAGATTGGCCCATTATGCTTCCACCATTGGCTGAATGAGGATTTATTCTAAACGAAGAGCAATTTCCCTCCTTCACTTAGAGAGGTTCACAAAAATTGGGAGGCAGAGAATAAAATATCTGCAGTGATAAGACGTTTCGGAATGACATACATTTCCATTTTCCGTTTCTAAAGCACTAGCCCAATATTATTTAGTTCTAGAAATAACTGTATGTATATCTATAGATACTGTAGATAGATAGATAGATAGATAGATAGATAGATAGATAGATAGATAGATAGATAGATAGATAGATAGATAGATAGATAGATAGATAGATAGATAGATAGACAGACAAGATGGATGGATGGATGGATGGATGGATGGATGGATGGATGGATGGATGGATGGATGGATGGATGGGTATAGATGGATGGATGGATGGATGGAAGGACGGACGGACGGACGGACACAGCCAGACAGATGGATGGATGGACGGAATGACAGACAGACAGATAGACAGAAAAGATGGATGGATGGATAGAAGATAGATAGATAGAAGATAGATAGATTAGATATAATCTATCTAATCTATATCTATTTTAGGCATGTACATATAAATGCACACAATAGTTCTAAATGATAAATGTGATATGTATCACTCTTACAGCAGGTATGAGTGTTGATGAACATTGTAAGTTGTGCATGCAATCACTGTATGCTTTATTTATTGTGGGTGTATTTGTTAGTTTGTATTTTTAATAATCACCATTACATTTTTTTAGTGCTGCAGATATAAAGTTTGATAAATCAGCAAGTGGAATACAGGTAGTCCTTGGCTTACAACAGTTTGCTTAGTGACCGTTCAAATTTACAACGTCCCTGCAAAAGAAATGTGACTTACGAACTTTTTTCACAGTTACGACCTTTGCAGCATCCCCATGGTCATGTGATCAAAATTCGGACGCTTGGTAACTGGTTCATATTTATGACCTTTGCTGTGTCCCGGGGTCACATGATCCCCTTTTGCGACCTTCTGACAAAGTCAATGGGGAAGCCAGATTCACTTAACAACCGTATTACTAACTTAACAACTTTCAGGGATTCACTTAACAACCGAGGCAAGAAAGGTCGTAAAATGGGGCAAAACTCACTTAACAACAGAAATGTGGGGCTCAATTGTGGTTGTAAGTCAAGGACAACCTGTAGGAAGCAATCACGGTATCTTTTTCAGTAATACCAGCATGGATGAAAG
Organism: Diadophis punctatus similis; assembly: GCA_023053685.1. Taxonomy (NCBI): domain Eukaryota; kingdom Metazoa; phylum Chordata; class Lepidosauria; order Squamata; family Dipsadidae; genus Diadophis; species Diadophis punctatus. Next base: position 80,066,727 of record JALIGW010000004.1, on the reverse strand, counting down.
CCAAACCAAGTCACCTTTCTCTCCCCTTTCAGATTACTTCTCTTGTAACACTGCAACTGTTAACCTTGATCGGCCATGATGATCAGTTTAATGGACCAAGATACAAATGTGCGGTTTCCCTCGATTTCATCAGAGCCATTTCCAGGTAAGCTTTGTCCCTGACTTCTAATGCTATGTGTGCTTTTGTCGAGTCCTGGTCCGGTAAAGCAAAAGGAGTGGCTGATCCAGCAGGTTTACTGAAACCCAAACTAAGGTCCGTAGTAGAAGTAGTAGTAGCGCCAGGCGCACCTAATGTTAATCCTACAACAATAGTTGTAGCTGTTGGACCCAACATCCCAAAGTTAAGGCCTCCAGTTGAGCTCGGGGTGCCTCCGAAAGAGAAGCCCCCGCCGGTGCCCACAGCAGCCGCGGTAGCGGAAACCAAAGTCCCGGCTCTGAAGGAGAAGCCCGCCGACATGATGGCGGTGGCAGCGGCGGTGGCAAGACCTCAGCCACAGGGTCTTGCGGTTCGCCCAAGGGAGCAGCCCGAGGGGCTCTTCCCACAGCCAGGGCTTCAGCTGCCTTTGCACGGCTTTTTAATAAGCGAAAGAAAAATAATTAAAAGTCACTTAAAGTTGTGGCGCTTGGCATTTTCTTCCGACTTCCGGCCATTGACCGAAAAATCCATCCTAGGTTGGCTAAGAAGGAAGCACGGCTGTAAAATAATTGTAAAATATAGCCACCAACCTGTAATTGAGTAGCAAAGCAAGAACCTGATTAGGATCTAGCAATCTGCATGACAATTTAAGATATGCTGATGATACAGTTCTGCTTGCCAATAAGCACGAAGACCTTCAGCTCCTTATCAATAGAGTCACAGAAATATCTGAAAAATACGGCTTGAAGCTTTAACACCTCAAAAACCAAGATCATGGTCATTTGTCAGCAAAGAACCCATTAATTTACCACCGATAACTTCGGAAGGAATACCACTAGAAAAAGTTGAACGGATCACGTACCTCGGTTCTAATTTACATGAAAGCTGGAACATGACCACTGAAGTAAAAACAAGAATAGAGAAAGCTCGAACAGCATTCTTCAAAATGAAAAAAGTCTTCTGCAGTCACGACATAAGCCCAAGACTGAAAATCAGGCTTGTCAGATGTTACATCTTTTCTATCCTGCCCTACGGAGTGGAGAGTTGGTCTCCGACAGAAAGCCACTTGAAGAGACTAGAAGCATTTGAAATGTGGATTTACAGACGGCTGTTACGTATAAACTGGGTTGACAAAATCACAAAGGAGGAGGTGATAAGCCGCCTGGGAAAGCCAAGGGAAATCATCAAAACCATTAAAAAAGCGAAAGTTAGAATATTTTGGACATGTGATGCGATACCTGGAAAAATGTGCCATACTTCACTTAATCCTCCAGGGAAAGATTGAAGGCAAATGAGGTCCAGGCAGAAGAAGAACATCATGGCTTCAAAATCTTAAGGGGCTGGTTTGGACAAAACTCAACAGCACTTTTTTGTGCGGCCTTTGATAAAAATAGGATCGCCAACATGATCACCAACGTCCGATGACGGATATGGCACAAGAAGAAGAAGAAAGAATCTGCATGAGATCGTATTCTTGGATTTTGAAATGTAATCGCTTTTGTCAGCAATGGACTAGGTCAAAGCAAGTAGATTGAAGCTTGATTCAAATAAAAAAGAGGTGTTCAGATCAGTTGAAAAGTAGATCAGAGAGTATCAATTCAGGCTTGAATTGGAAGTGGTTATATTTTCCTGGATTACAGGTAATCCTCAATTTAGAACCACAATTGAGGCCAACATTTCTGCTGCTAAGCGAGATAGTTAAGTGAGTTTTGCCCCATTTTACGACTTCTCTTGCCACAGTTGTTAAGTGAATCATTGCAGTTGTTAAGTTAGCAACACGATTGTTAAATGAATCTGACTTCTGACTTTGCTGGTCAGAAGGTCGCCAACGGGGATCACGTGACCCCGGGACAATGCAACCGTCATATAGATGAGTCAGTTGCCAAGCATCTGGATTTTGATCATGTGACCATGGGGGGGATGCTGCAACAATCATAGGCGTGAAAAATGGTCATAAAACGCTTTTTTCAGTGCCGTTGTAACTTTGAACAATCAGTAACTGAACTGTTGTAAATCGAGGACTACATGTAGTCAGGTTCTCAGTTTTTCATACTTTTTTAAAAAAAAATAATTTTATTTATCTCCAAAGTCAAAATACGAAATTGGAAGGAAAGAATAGCAATAGCAATAGCACTTAGACTTATATACCGCTTCATAGTGCTTTACAGCCCTCTCTAAGCGGTTTACAGAGTTCAGCATATTGCCCCCAACAATCTGGGTCCTCATTTTACCCACCTCAGAAGAATGGAAGGCTGAGTCAACCTTGAGCCGGTGAGATTTGAACAGCTGAACTAGCAGTCACTGAAGTAGTTGCAGTGCTGCTTTTAACCAGTGTGCCACCTTGGCTCAGTAAGAAAGAACAAGCAAACAAACATCAACTTTTTCATACTTTTGATTTTGATTTTATTTTGGCAGTGGCCAGGAATACATCTGTACAGCTAAGGCTTGAATTGTCCACTGCATTTGTTCCTGAAAATATTGGATTTGGCCATGATGACACATGCAGTAGTTTTAGCCTGCCGAAACAATTGCAGTGTTTGAACAGGATACAATGTGACACTACCTTTGGAAAAAAAAAACGTTTAAAAACTTCAACAGATCCAAAATGATGTGGCTAGACTTAAAATGAAATTAAGATACTCCCTTTTTAGAACTTTTTCAGTGGTCCATTGAAAAACATTGAATCAGCGAACACCTGGAAGCAAACAGAGTTATAACCAAAAGAACAACATGGGTTTGTCAAAAACAGATCATGCCAGACTAATCTTATTGCATTCTTTGACAAAGTGACAAAATGAGTGGACCAGAGGAATGCTGTCGATCTAATTTACTTGGACTTCAGTAAGGCATTTGATAAAGTAGACCATAACCTACTACTAGATAAAGTAGAAAAATGTGGGTTAGACGGCATCACTACCAGATGGATTCGTAACTGGCTGACCAACCGTACTCAACATGTAGTGCTCAATGGAACTGCATCTACATGGAGGGAAGTATGCAGTGGAGTACCCCAAGGCTCTATTTTAGGCCAAGCTTGCTGCTTCTTCACTGTTTTTCTCCTGGCAGACAAATGCTTCCTTATTCCAGTAAATATTTAGCCTTTCAGCAGGCGTCCTGCTATTCTGTTTTAATGCTTTCTTTATAGTCGAAGTGTTATTTATGCTTTTACTTGCGAATTTGATTTGTTCTTTCCCCCACCCCACCCCCCACAGTGTTGTTTTTAATATGCCTTTTCGTAGCGGCTTTGAGCTTCCTTTCCGTGGAAAAACAGTGAATCAAATCTTTAAATCTTGCTGATGTTTAGATGATCAGACTTTCTCTGATCAGGCATCGCAACACTCACAGTCAGGAAAACATTATTTCATCTCTTCTTTTCCCGAGTCGACAGTTTTGAAGTTCAGGCGATATAAGCGTTTTCAGAATCCCAAGTTCAGAAAATAGTATTATTTTCAGCTAAGTGTGTGAAATCTTTCCGTAAGAACTATCTTTATATGAAGCACAATGCCATTGTGCACTCTTCGAATATGATTCAGAAATAGTGCTAAATATTCTTTTTTTAAAAAAATCATTTTAGCCATGCCCCCTTTTTAAAAAAAATCTTTCTTGTAAACTAAAATGAAAAGCATTCACTTCGAGAATTGACCCTTTAAAACAACTCACAACCACAACTGAGCCCTGTTGTGAAGTGGGACATTTATTAAGTGAGTTTTGCCCCATTTGGGGACCTTTCTTGCCACAGTTGTTAAGTGAATCACTTCAATTGATAAGTTAGTAGCTCAGTTGTTAAATGAATCTGGATTCCCCCTTGACTTGGCTTCTCAGAAGGTCACATACCCACACCCATTCCCTCACACACACCCCCAGGCTGCTCCCTGCGCATATGCACACCCCCCCACCCCCACGCAAAGGCCTTATTGAAGCCTGGGACGGTGCAAAACAGGCAAACCGGAAGTTCGGAAAAACGCAATTCCAGTTTGCCCTTTGGGCTGTTTTTCGTACTCCGGGGCTTCAGGAAGTTTCCCTGAATCCTCCGAGTGGGAAAAACAGCCCAACGGCAAACCGGAGGTGCGTTTTCCAAACTTCGGTTTTGACGTTTTTCGCATTCCGGGGCTTCAGGAAGCTTCCCTGAACCCTCCGGAGTGTGAAAAACAGCCCAACGGCAAACCGGAAGTGCATTTTCCGAACTTCCAGTTTGCCCGGTTTGCCGTTTTTTGCATTCCGGGGCTTCAGGAAGCTTCCATAAACCTTCCGGAGTGCGAAAAACAGCCCAACGGCAAACCGGAAGTGCGTTTTTCTGAACTTCCGGTTGGGCCGTTTTTCGCATTCCGGGGCTTCAGGAAGCTTCCCTGAACCCTCTGGAGTGCAAAAAACAGCCCAACGGCAAACCGGAAGTGCGTTTTTCCGAACTTCCGGTTTTCCCATGGAGCTGACATAGGGCAATGCCTCGCGTGCCTTCCGATATGGCTCCGTGTGCCACCTGTTGCACGCATGCCATAGGTTCGCCATTACTAATCTAGGCCTTACATCTTGCCCATGTTATGGCATTCAGGTTTTATGAATAATGCCCTAAACCGAATAAACTTCGTAACTGACACTTCAGGTTGAAGCATATTAGAAGCTTTCCTGTTTTAGTATTAATTTCGCAGACATGAATTATTTTTGAAACGTGATCTTAAACAACGATGCCGAAACTGGAACGGATGGCTTTGAAAAGCAGAGACAATTCATTTCATCGTTAAAATTACAATGCCTTGCTTTTTTTTTTGCAATGATATACTTCTAAAAAAACACCCTTTCGTTCTTGGGTTTCTTCATTTTTGTATATAAAGGCAACCTCGGCATGGAATGTTAATACTGAAAGATCAAAATTAATTTCAGAAGAAAGGGGGGAAGGAATCTTTTTACTCTTCTAAAGGCATCCTCCTTTTTTTTCTGACAAAACACAAAAATACCATCGAAGTTGTTCTTGGATTGTTCAAGTTTCGTCAAAAGGCAGGGGTTAACCGCTGCTAAGAATGGAAGAATGCAGATTGCAAATTGATGCAGATGAAAGGAGTTATGCCGTACATAATGCTAGAACAGGTGGTTTGGAAGAAGACCAGAATGTTCAATAGCAAACACGATTGCTGTTTTGCATCTCCAAACAGCGAGCTGTGTTTACTAGCTTTTTTTTTTAATTCCTTTTTATCTGGAGCTAAAATTATTATTTGGCTTAAATTGAGGGTAAATTTTTGAATCTGAAAACCAATTCAACTAGAAAACTAGGTATCATTCTCAATATGCTTCTGAATAAGTTATACATCAGCAGGAATGCTTTCTCTTCTTCTCTTTCTCCCTTCCTTCCTTCCTTCTTTCTTTTTTCCTTCCTTCCTCCCTCCCTCCCTCCCTCCCACTCATAATGGTACATGCATATTAGCATATCTGTCACTCAGTAAGCTAAAATAATAAACTTGGCACATCATTTCTTTGATTTGCATTCCTATCATCTTTTCAAACAGAGAAGACGAATTACAAAATCAAACTATGTCGTATCTGAAATATTTCCAAATTACATTCTACCAAAAGGGGCTACACAGTTTTTTTGGAGGAAATGTTGTTAAGAACAAAGCAGTTTAACTTTTGAATTCATAGGGGAAAAAGAAAACGAAAAGTAGTCAAAACCCATATAAATATGACTGCTTAAATTAGATGAAGGCGTCCTATACCAGAAATACTATTTTATAAGGACAGACCCAGTCAGCCTGTTTAATTTTTCTCAGCATTTAACTTCCATCCAATTTCTTTGTCAACCTGCAATTTAAAACAAACGAACATTTAAATAGAAAATGTACATATATGTTGATACAATATATAAATTTCATCTGCTAAGCACCTGAATTTTGATCACATGATCATGGGGATGCTGCAACGGTCATAACTCTGAACAATGGTCATAAGTAACTTTTTTCAGTGCCATTGTAACTTTGAACGGTCACTAAATGAACTGTTGCAAGTCGAGGACTATCTCTACAGTGTTCCCTATTCTGGTGATATAATATTGCCAGACACGTTCCTTGCGACTACAAGGCAAGGGAAGAAAAATAAAGAGAGAATCAATCTGGGTTTAAATGTTAGGGCATGGATCTCATTTCCCAAGAAAGAAATGCATTTCATTTCCCAGTCAAAATTTTACAATGACACTCCTACCATCAGCAATCCCTTGAATTCAAGACATATTAACACATCTAGAAATAATGCATAGACAGACCTAAGGACGGGCAACATTTCACAAGTGCATTGAGATGTCTACCAGAAGGTCAGTGTATGAACATTTCAATCTTTAATACTTAGAATTTTGATACTCTATCGAAATTAGTTTAATTATGCTTTTACTCGTTCAGTTCAGTTATTCAGTTATTCACAGGAGCACTATATTCCAATATCGCAGGGGCTGCCCCAAAGAAGAGGGAGTCAAGCTATTCTCCAAAGAACCTGAGGGTAGAACAAGAAACAATGGGTGGAAACTAATCAAGGAGAGATTCAACCTGGAACTAAGGAGAAATTTCCTGACAGTTGGAACAATTAATCAGTGGAACAACTTGCCTCCAGAAATTGTGAATGCTCCAACACTGGAAGTTTTTAAGAAAATGTTTGATAACCAATTGTCTGAAATGGTATAGGATTTCCTGTCTGGGCAGGGGGTTGGACTAGAAGATCTCCAAGGTCCCTTCCAACTCTGTTTATTCTATTCTATTCTATTCTATTTGTTATAATCAAGATCACCTGAAGTACTAATAGCATTTTATAAAGCCTTAGTAATATCATATTTAGAATATTGCATCTATTTCTGGTCACCATATTTAAAAAAAAGATGTTCAGACTGTGGAAAGAGTGCAGAGAAGAGCAGCAAAGATGATTAGCGGTCTGAAGGCTAAAACCTGAAGAACGGTTGCAGGAATTGGGTATGTCTAGTCTAGTGAAAAGAAGGACATAATAGCAATATTCCAATATCTCAGGGGTTGCCACAAAGAAGAGGGGATCAACCTATTTTCCAAAGCACAAGAGGGCAGGACAAGAAACAATGGATGGAAACTAATCAAGGAGAGAAGCAGCCTAGAACCAAGGAGAAATTTCCTAAAAGTGAGAACAATTAACCAGTGGAACGACTTGCCTCCAGAAGTTGTGGGTGCTCCATCACTGGAGGTTTTTAAGAAGATGTTGGATAACCATTTGTCTGAAATGGTATAGGGCAGGGGTGTCAAACTCGCGTCGTCACAGCGGCATCACATGATGTATCAGGACTTCCCCCTCCTTCGCTAAACCGGGCGTGGGCGTGGCCAGTGCGTGACGCATCCGGCCTGCGGGCCACGAGTTTGACAGCCCTGCTATAGGGTCTCCCGCTTGAGCAGGGGGGGTTGGATAGAAGACCTCTTAAGGTCCCTTCTAACTCTGTTATTTACTGCCATTCCTCGGGGCGTGGGAAATGATTTGATTACACTGACCATTGTGTTGACGTTTTCAGGACCGTGAACTTCGACATCACCAAGTATTTATACGACTTTTTGTGAAGACGACCCCGTGGGCGCTGCAACGGCGGCTGAGGCGAACCCCGTTGCTGCACCCCATCGTTTAGCCATCCGGGAAGGAAAGACGCAGGGCCTCTCTTGGATTTGTCCAAAGCAGGTGCCGACCCATCGTGGAAGAAGATGAAAACGCTCTCGTTGGTCTGGATGGATCTGTTCAGGGAAGGCTTTACCTGATACCCTGGCGTATTGGGAACAAACGTGTTAATTACAAACAGCAGGGACTACGCACAATCTGTTCCCCTCTTAATTATTTTATTTCAGCAACGAGATTGCCTGAAACCCATTTGACAAAGATGTTGCTTTGTGATGTGTCCCCTGCGTTTTGAACCTGGCGGCAGGCTTCTACGCCCAGCCTTTACACTTCCTCTCCGTGGGAGGTGTTTGCATTTGTCTGCCACAGCTGTCCTGACCTCAAGGCGCCATTCAATGGAGTGCCGCATACAATAAATACACAGTCAACCTCGTGGATGCTTTTCTTTCCTTTCTAGATCTTAGCCTACTGACCGTAACTGATTCCCCTTTAAAAAAAAAAGGATTTTATCTGCTCTTTAACTTTTCACGAAATGCCTAGTGCAGTGATGGCGAACCTATGGCACGGCGCATGTGATTGCCCGCCAGCTGATTTTTGGCTTGTGCGGAGGCTCTGGGAGGGCAATTTCGGCCTCCGGGATGGTGGGGGGAGTGTTTTTGCCCTCCCCAAGCTCCAAGAAAGCCTCTGGAGCCTGGGGAGGGCAAAAAATGGGCCCACCGGGCCCACTGGAAGTCGGGAAATAGGGGAGTGAGGGGGGTCACGCACACATGTGCAGGAGGGTGGGGCAAGTGAGGAGCTTTGAATTATGGGTTTGGGCACGCACGCGCATGCAATATCACACACATGCACTATTTTGGCACCCGAGGAAAAAAAGGTTCGCCATCACTGGCCTAGTGTTTACAGCTGCTAAGCCTATTTTATGAGAAGTGAGAGGAAACCCTGTCTCCTACTGGCATTGATGATGTTACCTAGCTTGGGTAATGAAACGTCTGCAAGGTAACAGCTGAGCTCAGAGGAGGAGCCTTAAGGATATTTACATTCTGAGACAAGAGTTTGCTTTGGTAGAGGTAAGGTAAGGTATTTTCTTAATCTAAAAATACATGGAGATGTTAGGGACTGTGCAGTGTTTGGGATATGTAGCACTGCAGGAGGAGGTAGGAAGGAGGCACCCAGCCCTGCAGCCGCCTGCAGATCCTGAAATCTTCCTCTTATACACTCCTGTTGGACTTCCAGGGTATCCAGGTGTGGCTGTTCTCCTAGGTCACGGGTCTCCAAACTTGGCACTTTTAAGACTTGGTGGAGTTCAACTCCCAGAATTCCCCAGCCAACATGGCTGGCTGATGAATTCTGGGAGTTGAAGTCCCTAAGTCTTAAAGTTGCCAAGTTTGGAGACTCCTGACGTAGATCGAACAGGTAGGAAGTTACCTCAGGTAGACTTAAGACTTAGATTTAGAATCACTTTATTGTCACTTTGAATGTACACTAATCGGCATCCATTAAAATGAAACTTCGTTGCATACAGCTCTCAAAGGGTCTCCACCTCCAATATACTCCACATAAACACGACTAAATAAATATAAACAAACAAATAAACAAATACAAAACACCCAGCTGCTGTGGCCTAGAGGTGGAGCTCTTGCCTCACAATCAGGATGTTCTGAGTTCGATCCTAGGTAGAGGCAGATGTAGGGTCTCCTGCTTGGGCAGGGGGTTGGACTAAATGACCTGCAAGGTCCCTTCTAACTCTGTTAAGAAGAGCCGAGGTGGCGCAGCGGTTAGAGTGGGGTACTGCAAGCCACTTTAGCTGACTGTGATCCGCAGGTCAGCGGTTCAAATCTCACCGGCTCAAGGTTGACTCAGCCTTCCATCCTTCAGAGGTAGGTAAAATGAGGACCCAGATTGTTGGGGGCAATATAAATATACATTGCTTACTGGTGTAAACCGCTCAGAGAGTGCTTGCACTGTGAGGCGGTATATAAATCTCACAAATAAATAAAATAATGCATATACCCACATATATTACATGACACAGAAACAGCACAATCTAGTTCGGATGTATACATGTATAAGGCGAGAAAAACGAATCTTGCGAGTTTACCAGACGGATGGCCTAGGCCAGTGTTTCCCAACCTTGGCAACTTGAAGATGTCTGGACTTCAACTCCCAGGATTCCCCAGCCAGCGAATGCTGGCTGGGGAATTCTGGGAGTTGAAGTCCAGACATCTTCAAGTTGCCAAGGTTGGGAAACACTGGCCTAGGGGAACAAAGCTGATACAAACTCTAGTAGCCCTGCAAGAAATACTTCAAAACTTTGTACTATCATCATTTGTTCTTGAATGGCAAAGTCGTCCTCTGAAATCTGGATGGGGCAGGACAGGAAAAAATTCATTTCTACAGAAATCAGCTTTTCAACAAATAACTCCAGTAGTTTCTTTTTAACCAGGGCTACCAGCAGTTTCTGGAGCCCAGGATGCTACCTTACAAGCCAAACCTTGGAATAATCAATAAGAGGGGTCAAAGTTTTGAGTTTTATTTTTCAAGCAAAAAAAGTACCGTAAGTTGCTTTGAGAGAATATTTTCACTTCAGGCAACAGGATGGCCGAGATCCCCATTCCAAAACCAGCACTCTGGAATCTAAATAGTCTGAGCAAAGAGGAATAGAAAGGAAGGAAGACTGGAGCAGATACAAAATTGCTTTGAGAGTACAAAAAACAAAGACAAAACGTTCTTCTGCCAAGTTTACTTTTATTTATTTATTCTGCCACCTCCTGCTCTTGAACGGAGAGATGTTCTCGTCACCCGGAAGGATAGAACAGGAAATCTTAAGCAGCACCAAACAATATTATTTGCAAAACTAAATACCGTATTTTTCTGAGTATAAGACGCACCTTTTTCCTCTCTAAAAGTGGCTGAAAATTTGGGTGCGTCTTATACTCCGAATGTAGCTTTTTTTTCCAGCCGTAACTAGGTGCTAACAGATTTTCCCAGCTCTTACTAGCTTGCAGGCTCTTTCATTGTTACTCTCTCAGAAGAATGTTTTTCCAGCCCTAAGTCTTTGCAGGTTTTTTTTCATTGCTCTACTTGCTCCAAAGAAGGTTTTTTCCAGCCCTAACCAGGTGCTAACGATCTTCCCAGCTCTTACTGGCTTGCAGGCTCTTTCATTGTTACTCTCAGAAGAAGGTTTTTTTAAGTCCTAACCAGGAGATAAAATAATGTGCTGAAGCTGCTCTGAATAAGTTTTTTTTTTAGCCCTAACCAGGTGCTAACGATCTTCCCAGCTCTTACTGGCTTGCAGGCTCTTTCATTGTTACTCTCTCAGAAGAATGTTTTTCCAGCCCTAAGTCTTTGCAGGTTTTTTTTCATTGCTCTACTTGCTCCAAAGAAGGTTTTTTCCAGCCCTAACCAGGTGCTAACGATCTTCCCAGCTCTTACTGGCTTGCAGGCTCTTTCATTGTTACTCTCTCAGAAGAAGGTTTTTTCTAGCCCTAACTAGGTGCTAACGATCTTCCCAGCTCTTACTGGCTTGCAGGCTCTTTCATTGTTACTCTCTCAGAAGAAGGTTTTTTTAAGTCCTAACCAGGGGATAAAATAATGTGCTGAAGCTGACCAGACTAAGGATGCTAGCCAGATGAATACCTGGTAGGCAGATTGTTTTCCCCTATTTTCCTCCCCAAAAACTAAGGTGCGTCTTATACTCTGGAAAAATACGGTACGTTCTTTGCCATCTTCAGCTGACTGATTCCTCTTTTCCTAACTTCCTCGTTTCCCTTTAGGCCTCATTGAAGAGAACAGCGACTTGATTTGGGAATATTTTAGGTATCTCACTTAGCCAGGTGGTCCTTGACTTATGACCACAACTAAGGCCCAAATCTCTGTTGCTAAGTGAGATAGTTGTTAAGTGAGTTTTGCCCCATTTTATGACTTTTCTTGCCACCGTTGTTCAGTGAATCACTGCAGTTACCCAACACGTTCGTTAACTGAATCCGGCTTCCCTATTGACTCTGCTTGCCAGAAGGTCGCGAAAGGGGATCGCATGACCCCGGGACACTGCAAACTGTCGCAAATATGAGTCAGTTGGTCAAGCGTTTGAATCTTGATCACGTGACCACAGGGAGGCTGCGGCGGTTGTAAGCGTGAAAACCGGTCATGGGGGTCTCTTTTTTTTTTCAGGGCCTTTGTAACTTCGAACGGTCACTAAACGAACTGTTGTAAGTTGAGGACCACCTGCATTCAAAATTAAGATTCCCCAAATTAAGAAGGCCACATGTGAGAAATTTGGCATGCCCGTGGTTCTTGTGTAGGATCATCTGCCACTTGTCTGCCCCAACAATACACGAGCACACAACAGATACAAACTCAAAGTGAACTGCTCCAAACTTGACTGTAGAAAATACGACTTTAGCAACAGAGTGGTAAATGCCTGGAACTCACTACCTGACTCTGCGGTTTCGTCACCAAACCCCCAAAACTTTACCCTTAGACTGTCCACTGTTGACCTCACCCGATTCCTAAGAGGTCAGTAAGGGGCGTGCATAAGTGCACCAGCGTGCCTACCGTCCCTGTCCTAATGTTCCCTCTTATCAGTACCCATCTTATGTATATAAACAATTTATATCTATATATACAGTGAACCCTCGTTTTTCGCGGGGGTTACGTTCCAAAAAGAACCTGTGATAGGCGAAATCCGTGAAGTAGTAACCTTTATTTTTTTTACAATTATTATACAATGAAATACTCCATAATACATTGAAACCAAAGAACAAAACCTTTTTACAGGCCCAAGCATTTGTTTAACAAATAAATACACGTGAGTCCAGGGGTGAAATCCTCCCGGTTCGCTCTTACCTGTTGGTCGCCGCACAGCCCAACAACCTGGTGGCGTTCGCGGCACGGGGCTTCCCCTGCCCGCTTCCCCCGCCCGCCTGTACGCCGGCATCTGCGTTCTTTTGCCCTCTGCGCAAGCAGAACGCTTTGCGCATGCGCAGAGGGCAAAAGAACGCAGATGCCGACATCCAGGAGAGACTGTTTAACCAATCAGAATGCAGAACACAATGCACGATGCAAATCCGTGAAGCAGCGGGACCGTGAAAAGTGAACCGCGATATAGCAAGGGATCACTGTATTACCAATACGTACTTGACAAAAATAAATAAATAAATAAAATAAAATTGTCTAGTCTGCGACTCTTCCTCCTGTCTTCCAAGGCCATCCCCCCCCCCCCCATGCCACATATAACACACTCAAAGTGGGATAAACTGATCCTGGTTATTCATGCTTGAGAGCTCTGGGTTTATTAGTTTGTTGATTCATTCGTTTGTTTTCTTCGCTGAGAAATAGGTTTGTTTATTTTTTTTTAAAGCTTACTAGACTGAAATGAACACTGCATCATTAAAAAAAAAATAAGCTGTGAATTCTTAATCCAAATTCTGTTTCAGATGGAATTCCCATTCGTCCATTCATCCAGCTAAAATATTAAGCACAGAATAGTTACAGCACATCATGGAAGTGTCGTCACATATGGAGGAGCTTTGAGTTGGCCTGGGTATGTCTAGGGGTGACATGATAGCAGTGTTCCAATATTTGAGGGGTTTGCCGCAAAGAAAAGGGGGTCAAGTTATTCTCCAAAGCCCCTGAGGGCAGGACAAGAAGGAAGGGATGGAAACTCATCAAGGAGAGATCCAACCTAGATCTAAGGAGAGATTTCCACACAGAACGATTAATCGGAACGGCTTTAGAAGTTGTAGGTGGTCCAACACTGGAGGTATTTAAGAAGAGACTGAACAGCCATTTGTCTGAAATGGTATAAGGTCTCCTGCCTGAGCAGGGGGTTGGACTAGAAGACCTCCAAGATCCCTTCCAACTTTGTTATTCTGAGCTTGGTGGGCATCCACTCAAAAATCTGGTGGAGAATATCAGTGAGCAAGTATGAGGCTATATAGAGAATATATACTGTAGATAATAAAATTCCTGTTCAAGTGTATTTCTGGAGTTCATTGTAGAAACACAGTAAAGGTGAACTAAACCATTTAGTCACAAGCATTTTTGTCACATGAGAAATTGGTGATATGATACCTGAATGCCAAAGAACTCTTCATTTTGGAATAAAGAAACTATGAATTATTTGGTGATTGAACATTTGCCATACTGCTGAGTTTAATTCCTAACAAAATGTGATTAATCCGCCCGATGCTCTCAAGTGAGTTGTAATTTTCAGCTAACTGCTGTTTCAGGCTTGAATTCAGCTAAACTAAGAATATCTTGGGTTTATTTTTAATGCACGCAGGATGTAAACAGGAATAATTTTATAACTGACTAGAATCCTAATTCATTATTTGTAAGTATCACAGACACTGGCCCACGAATTCCCAGAAGGGAAAGACGTAGGAAGGGACATCAGTTAGCTGAGCAGAAAACTTGAAATCAACTATATTTTAGATTTTATTTTTAAAATTATACTCTGCTTCTACTTATTTTAACAGTTAAGGTGGCTTACAACAATGTCAATAAATAGAAAACAATGCAATAAAAATGGAAAGCGGTATTAAAATCAGTCATTTTGTGTATATAAATTGGATGGATGGATGGATGGATAGATGTAGGTAGGTAGGTAGATAGATAGACGATAGATTGATTGATTGATTGATTGATTGATGATTGATAGATAGACGATAGAGAGAGAGAGAGAGAGAGAGAGAGAGAGAGAGAGAGAGAGAGAGATAAAAAGGGATAGATAGATAGAGGTAGATAGATAGATAGATAGATAGATAGATAGATAGAGATAGATAGATAGATAGATAGATAGATAGATAGATAGATAGATAGATAGATAGATAGATAGATAGATAAGAGGGAGGGATGGATGGATAGATAGAGGTAGGTAGGTAGGTAGGTAGATAGACGATTGATAGATAGATAGATAGACGATAGAGAGAGAGAGAGAGATAAAGAGGGATAGATAGATAGAGGTAGATAGATAGATAGATAGATAGATAGATAGATAGATAGATAGATAGATAGATAGATAGATAGATAGATAGATAGATAGATAGATAGATAAGAGGGGTAGATGGATGGATAGATAGATAGGGATAGGTGGAAAGATAAGAGGGAGGGATGAATGGATAGATAGATGTAGGTAGGTAGATAGATAGACGATAGATTGATTGATTGATTGATTGATTGATTGATAGATGATAGACGATAGAGAGAGAGAGAGAGAGATAAAGAGGGATAGATAGAGGTAGGTAGGTAGGTAGGTAGGTAGGTAGATAGATAGATAGATAGATAGATAGATAGATAGATAGATAGATAGATAGATAGATAGATAGATAAGGGGTAGATGGATGGATAGATAGATAGGGATAGGTGGATAGATAGATAGATACACATACATACATACATACATACATACATACATACATACATACATACATACATACATACATACAATGAGATACTATAGACAGACAGATATGATCGTGATAGATAATGATATAGATAAAATAATAATAATAATAATAATAATAATAATAATAATAATAATAATAATAATAATAATAATAATAATAATAATAATAATAATGAGATACTGTAGACTCAGACAGTTGATAGATTAATCTTCCAGTGATGAATGCCTAAATTATCATTTACCTGAACAGGCATAAACATGTTTGTTTGTTTTCCTTTTTTGGAACTGCTTTCGCTTGTTTTCTTCCTGTTAACTCACATCCGTATTCGCATTCTTTGAAAGGATTTGTTGTGAGCCGCTCAGAGTCCCTGCGGAGTTGAGCGGCATAGAAATGCAAATAATAAAATAAATAAAATTATTTATTTATTTATTTTATCAATCATTCTTGTATGCCGCCCAACTCCCGAGGGACTCAAACTTAGGCATTGGGTGCAATGAGGCTAAAGAGACTTTTGCTGTGGAGACTTATCCATAAAATGAAGGCATCCAGTATATAAAGTGACATGCAATCGCTCATTCTCCAGACTTAATTAAATCCGTGACAACTTGGCAATAAAGTTATAGAGTCTCTTCAGGTTTTAAACTCTCATATTTTTTTATTATAATACCCACGGTAACGTATCAAACAGACTTCTGGGAGGCGACAGTCAAAAGAATAATGGTTACCATTAAAAATAACGGTCCTTAACTCACTGAAAATGATCCCTATTTAACTTGAAGCAATCATTTTGAAGTTGCCTTCCTTAAGTTATTCAACATTTAACCTGTAAGTCCTCAACGTATGGCCACAACAGAAATTGCCAAGCGAGACAGTTGTTAAGTGAGTTTGGCCCCATTTCACGACTTTTCTTGCCTCCTTTGTTAAGTGCATCACTGCAGTTGTTAAGTCAGGTGTGTCAAACCCGATTTCATTGAGGGCCGCATCATGGTTGTGTTTGACCTTGGGGGGGGGGGGGCGGGTATGTGTGGCCAGCTCAATGTCACTCATGTCGGGGGCACCTGTGGTGACTGAGTGCTCTGCCAGAAAAATGGGCTCCCAAGCTTGGTTTTCGGCTATGACGGCCTCCTGCAACCCTCTGCCAGCAAACATGGAGCTTGGGAGTGCCGCTTGTGACCCTCCTGGGCTCCGTTTTCGGCCACGACGGCCTCCTGCAACCCTCTGCCAGCAAACATGGAGCTTGGGAGTGCCGCTTGTGACCCTCCTGGGCTCCGTTTTCGGCCACGATGGCCTCCTGCAACCCTCTGCCAGCATAAATGGAGCTCGGGGATGACGTGCGGAGCCCTCCCGAGCTCCGTTTTCACTGGCAGAGGCACCGCGGGCCGGTCTTTAACTGTTTCCAGGGCTGCCCCACGGGCCAGTTCTAAGCACCCCACGGGCCGGATTCGGCCGCCGGGCCTTAGAGTTTGACACCCCTGTGTTAAGTCAATCTGGTTTCCCCATTCACTTTGCTTGTCAAAACGTTACGGTGTCCCCGAGGTCACGTGATCCCCTCCTGCGACGTTCTGAGAAGCAAAGTCAACCAGGATTCACTTAGCAACTGCAGTGATTCACTTAACAGCAGTCGGCAAGAAAATTCATAAAATGGGGCGAAACTCATGTAACAAATCAAATCTCACTTAGCGACATAAATCCGGGGCTCAGTTATGGTCGTAAGTTGAGGACTAACTGTAAATAGTTTTCTTTTTAAAAATAATAATAATAATTGGCTGCTGTCCTTCAGAACCAGGTTTCCCAATGATGCTGTCTTATGTTTTCTTGAGCCATGGAGTTCTCGTCCCTTTCTCGGCATCTAAGCAGAGTTCATCCTTCTTCCGTCATGTTCTTGAGGTGTTGCCTCACAGCAGCCATACCTGAGCTCCTGGACTGCATGCAACCCTCCAAATCACCCAGCCTTACTCCGGCAAGATAGAATAAAATAGAATAACAGAGTTGGAAGGGACCTTGGAGGTCTTCTAGTCCAACCCCCTGCTTAGGCAGGAAACCCTACACCACTTCAGACAAATGGTCATCCAACATCGTCTTAAAAACTTCCAGTGTTGGAGCATTCACAACTTCTGGAGGCAAGCTGTTCCATTGATTAATTGTTCTAACTGTCAGGAAATTTCTCCTTAGTTCTAAGTTGCTTCTCTCCTTGATTAGTTTCCACCCATTGCTTCTTGTCTTGTTCTCAGGTGCTTTGGAGAATAGCTTGACTCCCTTTTCTTTGGGGCAGCCCCTGATGATGAACAGCAACACAACGTGCTTTTCCTGCCCGGTGATTGAAGCAACTCTTAAGTGTTGGTGGAGAACGTAGATAGTACTCTTCAAATATTTAAAAGGATGGAGCACAATAGAAGGTCAATGGGTGTCCCATCATTCCAGTGGAATGGAATAATGCGTTTAATTTACAAGGGGGGAAAAAGATTCCAACTGAATGCTTGATTTAAAAAACAAAAAACAAACCTTCCCAGCAACAGGATCAGTTCAAGAGGGACTCAATTACTCTGAACTTAAGTTTCCTCACATTGGATGTATTGCTGCACTGAATTGGGAGTTGGATTTGGTGCCCCCCTTCGTGCCAATTGTACCGTTGTAAGATTCAAAATTTACTTCTTTTATCTGGTACTTTTAGGAAGTTCATTTCACTTGGCCAAAATGACCCGTTCCAACTTAATCCATCTGTGAAAGCTACAGTTTTCCTGGAAGGTCACATTCACCAATCTTTTAATCTTTAGCAATAAGGATCCTTCCTGAGTTCTAATTTTTAATCTGGATTAAATCTGGAACTGAACACACTCAAAACCGTAGAAATGGTGGTAGACTTTAGGAGAAACCCTCCCATCCTACCACCTCTTACAATACTAGACAACACAGTATCAACAGTAGAGACCTTCAAATTTCTAGGTTCCATCATATCTCAAGACCTAAAATGGTCATCTAACATCAAAAACGTCATCAAAAAAGCACAACAAAGAATGTTCTTTCTGCGCCAACTCAGGAAGCTCAAACTTCCCAAGGAGCTGCTGATCCAGTTCTACATAGGAATCATTGAGTCTGTCATCTGTACTTCTATAACTCTCTGGTTCGGTTCTGCAACCCAACAAGACAGACACAGACTTCAGAGGATAATCAGAACTGCAGAAAAAACAATTGCTGCCAACCTGCCTTCCATTGAGGACCTGTATACTGCACGAGTCAAAAAGAGGCCCGTGAAAATATTTACTGACCCCTCGCATCCTGGACATAAACTGTTTCAACTCCTACCCTCAAAATGACGCTATAGAGCACTGCACACCAAGAGAACTAGACACAAGAACAGTTTTTCCCCGAACGCCATCACTCTGCTAAACAAATAATTCCCTCACCACTGTCAAACTATTCACTAGGCTGCATTACTATTACTATTAGTTTTTCTCATCGTTCCTATCACCCATCTCCTCCCACTTATGACTGTATGACTGTAACTTGTTGCTTGTATCCTTACAATTTATATTCATATTGATTGTTTCCCGATTGCTTACTTGAACCCTATGACAACCATTCCTGACAAATGTATCTTTTCTTTTATGTACACAGAGAGCATATGCACCAAAGACAAATTCCTTGTGTGTCCAATCACACTTGGCCAATAAAGAATTCTATTCTATTCTATTCTATTCTATTCTATTCTATTCTATTCTATTCTATTCTATTCTATTCTATTCTATTCTATTCTATTCTATTCTATTAAGACGCACATTTTTTAAAATGGCAATGATGAGGTTGTTATCCAGTCATTTCTGACTCTTCTTGATTCTATTCATCTGTCTTGATGATTCTTCTACTGGGGTCTCTCCCCATCTCTTCCAACACAGTATGTCAATGAAGACTCAATCATCAAAGTCCAAAATATCTTTAAAAAAAGGTTAAAACCATGGCAACTGGACCAAAGTTTGTTAATCTGAGATGTTTCGTTACTCATCCAAGAATCTTCATCAATCAAAAAATTTCAAAAATGAGTTCGAGAGTAAAAGAGCCGTTAGATTATATTAACTCTCCCACACCAACTTCTACTTACTTGGATGACTAACAAAACATCTCAGATTTGCAAACTCTATTCCAGTTGCCACGATTTAACCTTTTTAGATACTTTTGGCCTGGATGATTGAGTCTTTGTTGACATGTTGCAATACATTTGGGGGGGGGGGGAGACCCTTGCAGTTGGTATTTCAAAAGCAGTGGTGGGTTCCTACCGGTGCGGTCCACTCTATAGCACCGGTAACGGCCCACTGGTGACATCACAGTACTGGTGCGGTCGGTTGCCGGTGCCTGGGCGCCGCCATTTTTTTTTTTTAAAAATTAATTTTTTTAAAAAAATTTCTTCTGCACATGCCCAGAAGCCGAGTTTCCGGCACTGCTCATGCGCTGCCTTCCTACCCCACAGTGAGTCCAAGCAGGGGAGGATGGCTGAGGGAGCGTGTGAGACGCTGAAAGAACGGGCGGCAGGAGCTATCTCAGTTCCCCTCCCTTCAGCAGTCCGAGAAGCCACAAACGCGCGGTGATGATCCCAGGCATTTTCGCACATTCGAGGCTTCTCGAGCTGCTGAGGGGAGGGGGAACAGGCGGCAGGAGCCTAGGATCATCGAATGGGGAGAAGCATTCAGGCCGGACGGACCCTCCTAGAAGAACCGCTGCCGCGGTCTTGCTGCTCCCGCTGCGGGGGGCTGTGTTGCGGGTGGGCAATGCTCCCCTGCTTCTCTGGCCGCTGCCAAGCTCCCGAGGCCCACGCCCACCCGGTCACATGGCTGGCAAGCCACACCCACAAAATAAGCCACGCCCACAGAGTGGTAGTAAAAAATTAGGAACCCGCCCCGGTCAAAAGTTAGTACACTCCACCGACTCTCTGCCTATTTGTTTTTATTTTTGACTGATGAGTAACGAAGGATCTCAGATTAACAAACTTTGGTCCAGTTGCTATGGTTTTGATTCACATCCTCCAATCTTGCACTAGTACTTTGAATTGCTCTGGTTGGGGTCAGCTTTGACGGCGTCTAGTCAGTGGTGGGTTGCTGTTGGTTCGGACCGGTTCTCACGTACCGGTGGCAGAAATTACCACTCGCTCGGCGAACCGGCAGCAATGGTCGGCTGTCCACGCCCCCGAACCGTTATTTTTCTGCATGCGCAGAGGGTCATTTGCGTGACATCATAATGTGATCCGGTAGGGAAGGTTGATGGAACCCACCCCTGCGTCTAGCCACCATGTTCTTTAGTGGCCTGGTTTTAACTCTTCCGAGAATAAAGGGTCCTTTGGTGCTCTCTGAGCTTGCTGGTTTTCTTGCAGACGTTTCATTACCAAACTAGGTAACATCATCAGTGCTAGTAAGGAATGCGGTTTGCTCTCAAGTTTATATTTTGATGACTTGCTGATCTATGTGAGTGAGGGCAGTCTTAGAGATTTTTGTTTGGGCTGTTTATGGATAGCTCTTTGGCAGTTTCTTGATTGGGGTTTTGACGAAAATTCTTTAATTTCACAACATATAGACAGATTTAACCACAGTTTCAATTGGGAAAATGTGACCATCCTAGATCAAGCCAAGTCCAAAAACGCCAGGGAATTCCTAAAAGCCTGGCACTCTGACAAATCAGCCATCAACAGACACATAGACATTAACAACGTCTATAGACTATGCAAAAGAGACAATCAGCCAGCCCAAAAGAGTAAAAGACTCCAGCCCCTCTCCACCAATAATCAGCACCCAGATCAGCATAGATTAACTCAAAGGTTAACATCAGACCAACCATCAAGTAAACAATACCCCAATCAAAAAACTGCCAAGCCAAACCAGCCCAACCAAAGAATCTCTTAAGACCGTCCCCACCCACACTGACAGGACAAGACACCAGAATATAAACTGACAGCAAACCACACTCCTTGGCACTGATGATGTTACCTAGTTCAGTAATGAAACGTCTGCAAGAAAACAAGCAAGCTCAGAGAGCACCAAGGACCCCTCATTTCAATTCTGAGCTAGAAATATTCTCCTTTATTGCCTCTGTCTCTGTTTATTTAGAGTAGAACCTCTGGTCATGACCATAATTTGTTCCATAACTTTGGTCGCAACCTGATTTGGTCCTGACTCGAACCTAATTTTGGAAATTTGGCGCTTACAAAAAAAATGGCGTGGAAGGGGAAATCGGCTGTGGGAGAAAAAATTGTGAATTTTTTGGTCGGAACCCAATTTGGTCATGGTTAGAAGCGTTCGTGACCAGAGATTCTACTCTATCTATCTATCTATCTATCTATCTATCTATCTATCTATCTATCTATCTATCTATCTATCTAGCTATCTAGCTATCTAGCTATCTAGCTATCTAGCTATCTAGCTATCTAGCTATCTAGCTATCTAGCTATCTAGCTATCTAGCTAGCTATCTAGCTATCTAGCTATCTAGCTATCTAGCTATCTAGCTATCATCTATCTAGCTATCTCTAGCTATCTCTCTCGCTATCTATCATCTATCTATCTATCCATCTATCATCTATCTAGCTATCTCTCTCTATCATCTATCTATCATCTATCATCTATCTACCTCTCTCTATCATCTAGCTATCTATCTCTATCTCTCTATCATCTAGCTATCTATCCATCTATCATCTATCTAGCTATCTCTCTCTATCATCTATCTATCATCTATCTACCTCTCTCTCTCTATCATCTAGCTATCTATCTCTATCTATCATCTAGCTATCTATCATCTAGCTATCATCTATCATCTATCGAGCTATCTCTATCATTTAGCTATCTCTCTCTATCATCTATCTATCATCTATCATCTATCTACCTCTCTCTATCATCTAGCTATCTATCTCTATCTCTCTATCATCTAGCTATCTATCATCTAGCTATCATCTATCATCTATCGAGCTATCTCTATCATTTAGCTATCTCTCTCTATCATCTATCTAGCTATCATCTCTCTCTCTCTAACATCTATCTAGCTATCTAGCTATCTATCTAGCTATCATCTATCTAGCTATCTCTATCATCTCTCTCTATATATCATCTCTCTATCATCTATCTAGCTATCTCTCTATCATCTAGCTATATCTATCTATCTATCTATCTATCTATCTATCTATCTATCTATCTATCTATCTATCTATCTATCTATCTATCTATCTATCTATCTATCTATCATCTATCTACCTACCTAACTACCTAACTACCTACCTACCTACGTATCATCTACCCATCACCTATCTATATTATCTACTATGTAGCACTGATGATGTTACCTAGTATGGTAATGAAACGTCTGCAACAAAACAAGCAAGCTCAGAGAGCACCAAGGACCCCTAATTTCAAACCTGAGCTACAAATATTCTCCTTTATTCTTCCAAGCGTGATTGCTTTCTCCAGTGAATTTCCCCGCATGACACGACCAAAATAAGTGAGACACTGTTTTGTGATTTTGTTTCAAATGGCATTGTTCCTTATCCTCCTCCATAATGGCGACTAGTGATGTAACTGTGGCTCAATTCTGCTTTGGTAGGCTTTCTAACATTCTTCAAAACATTAATAAGTAATTTTGTTCCTACCCTCGTAATTCAGATCTTTTTTTTTCCCGGTCGAAAACCAGCTGAATGAGGGAGTTTATTCCTCCCAAGAGGTGCAGTAGGTCCATTTTGATACACAACTCTAACAGGCAAAATGGGAATAGCACAACTGATGATAATGCATTTATAGATCTGGGAGGTTTACCCTATAAACAACTGTCTGGTGAGGTTTGATAAGTCAGAATTGCCGCGTTCATTGTCTTTCCGTCTCCGTGGATTCATGCACAGGAGGAGAAATAATCCCATTATCAATCATCAGAAAATAAATATGCCACAGCAGGCATTCATATGGCTTGCAGTGATATGCTGGAGCTACGGCCACGGACAGTGCCACACAATTCATAATCCTGGACTAAATGGCTGCTAAGTTAATAGAGTGCCAGATAAAAGGAATGTTACACTAGATACAGCTACCGTCTTCCAAAGCTGCAGAGAGAGAGAGAGAGAGAGAGAGAGAGAGAGAGAGAGAGAGAGAGAGAGAGAGAGAGAGAGTCATTTTTCAAATAAATTGGCATTTTATTTTATTTTATTCAAAAGATTAAAATACAAAGCACAAAAGAAAAACAACAACAGATACAAAATAGAACTAGACAAAAACATTAAAAATGTGAATTAAAAAAAGACAACACGTATATTATCCCCTTCCCCCACCCAATTGAACACTAACAAATCTTATTGCAACAATAATAGTCTGGTATTGCAAAAAAAAAACCTTGCAAAACAGTCCCAAAATTTATACACTTCTGCTTATAAATACGATACGGGTAGACCTCGACTTACAACGGTACGTTTAGTGACCGTTCAAAGTTACAACGGCACCATAAATAAAGGGAAGGGTCTTACGACTATTTCTCACACTTATGACCATTGCAGCATTTCCATGGTCACGTGATCAAAATTCAGCCACTTGGCAATCGATTCACATTTATGATGGTCCCGGGGTCATGTGATCCTCTTTTACGCCCTTCTGACAAGCAAAGTCAATGGGGAAGCCAGATTCACTTAACAGCCATGTTATTAATTTAACAGCTGCAGTGATTCACTTAACAAATGTTGTCAAAAAAAAAAGTCATAAGATGGGGCAAAACTCGCTTAACAAATTTCTCACTTAACAACGTAAGTTTTGGGCTCACTTGTGGTAAATTCTGAGGACTGCTTGGTATTTACAACAAAGACTTTGGAAATGACATGCAACTGTTGGGAAAGTTCCCAATTAAAAACTTAAGGAAAGTTTTCATTATTAAGAACCAAATGAGGGTGTTTGATCCTGGATTGATCGGAGATAATAATCAGGGTGATTTATGGTTAAATAGGAAACTAGATTTTCTACGAGTAAATTACAATAACAGACTGGTAACCGTGTGCTTTGATCTTTTAACTTTGCTGTTCTTTTAACCTGTTAACTATTTTTTCTTTCATGCATCCAGTGTATGACTGATCAATTGGGTTGCAAATAGATGTAGAAGCTTATAAATGGACATTTTTAAAAGGTTGGGGAAAATGTTGAGCGTTTTGAAGCCGGAGGGCCGTTAAAATGCGACCTGTCAAGCCAACTCCCTTACATAGCAGATTGGCGCGAAGGAACCCATGAAAAATGGTAAGATATTCGGGTTAATATTCTTGGTTAAAAATCTCATACGGTTCCATTTTTTTTTTAAAAAAAAAGGCTGTGCAATTTGATTAATGCCACCTGCCTCTTTGTAACCAAGGTACAATTTTGACTTTCCCTTCACTACCCTCATCTGAAGTTCAGCAGGCAATTTATGGATATTACCTATCCGGGGAGGCTTGGTGAAAAATACATCTTTTTGAATGGAGCTGATTTAGGTGCGGTAGGTAAGGAAGGAATTTAATGCCGGGGTGAGTGCGTAATTTCGATTGATTGATGTTCCGACCCTGGGCTGTTGGAGTTTGCGTTTTGTTTGCGCAGCACAAGGCGTGAACATACATTCGAATTATATCGTATGAATCTTACACCAACACTTCGTGCTACCAGTTTTGCAATACCGGGTTGATGAAAAATATAACAGCAACCAAATAACAGACTAACAAGAGTTGGAAGGGACCTTAGAGGTCTTCTAGTCCAACCCCCTGCTCAAGCAGGAGACGCTATACCCGTGATGGCGAACCTATGCCACGCGTGCCAGAAGTGGCACACACAGCCATCTCTCCGGACACGCCAGCTGTCGCTCGTTGCTCTTCCTGTTTCTGGTGCTCCCCCCGCGTGCGTGCTCCCATTTCGGCACTCAGTGCCAAAAAGGTTTACCAGCACTTCGTTATACCATTCCAGACAAGTGGCTATCCAGGGTTTCAAGAGCTTTATTATTATATACATTCACAATACGCCAATTGTAAAATTGTGACTATTATGCCATTATATAAAAATTAGAGAATTAATTCTGTTCTGGTAGAACAAGATGTACGGGCCTAAGCATCACATGCATTATGATATCACACAGATGTTGTGTATTGTGTAATTTGCATCCAACATAACCTAACACATACTTATTAAATAATGGCATGTGCATGAGGATGCAGAACAGAACAGAATAACAGAGTCGGAAGGGACCTTGGAGGTCTTCTAGTCCAACCCCCTGCTCAGGCAGGAAGCCCTATAACATTTCAGACAAATGGTTGTTCAATCCCTTCTTAAAAACTTCCAGTTGATGGAGACAGACAGACAGACAGACTGTATTTTTCGGACTATAAGATGCACTGATGTATAAGACGCATCAAGATTTTGAAGAGGTAAGTAAGAAAAAAAAAGTTTTTGCCCTCCCCCAGCCCCCAGGAGCACTCTGCAGACTTCCCAAACCCTCTGCGCACCCGTTTTCACACGGGGCGAGGCTTCGGGAGGTTAAAAATGGCTGTATTCAGTGTATAAGACGCACCAACATTTCCACCCACTTTTGGAGGGGGGAAGTGCATCTTATACTCTGAAAAATATGGTAGATATATATAGATATATATACAGGGGTGGGTTCTAACTTACCTCGGTACTGGTTTGCTTCCTCCTGCGTCGTGTGGGCGCACCGCATGGGCGCGCATGCGCAGTGCCAAAAAATCCGGAATTTTTTTTAAAAAAGCTGAAAACAAGATGGCGACCGCATGCACAGTGCCGGAAACTCGGCTTCTGCGCATGCTCAGAAGAAAAAAAATTTTTTAAAAAAATTCAAAATAAATTAATTAATTAAAAAAAAGATGGTGGCGCCCACGGACTGGCACCGACCGAACCGGGTCCGTGACATCATCGTGATGTCACCAGAGGGTCGCTACCGGTTCGGAACCCACCCCTGTGTGTGTGTGTGTGTGTGTGTGTGTGTGTGTGTGTGTGTGTGTGTGTGTGTATCTATATCTATATCTATATCTATATCTATCTCTATCTATATCTCTATCTCTATCTCTATCTCTATCTCTATCTCTATCTATCTCTATCTCTATCTATCTATCTATCTATCTATCTATCTATCTATATCTATATCTATATCTATCTATCTATCTATATATATATATATATATACACACACACACACACACACACACACACACACATACACACATACACACACACACACACACACACACACACACCTTTGAGCGGTTGTGTATTCTCACAGATTTCATGGATGACATATTTATTGGAAATACTAGTGTTAATCTAAAACTGAACCCAAGATGTAAGTTTTATTTATTTAAGGATTACTAATTACCTCATTGATACTAAACAGACACCTCTGTCCTTGTAATGACTGTTCCTGTCCAGGAGTGAATTCAGGACAGGAATGGCATCCGATTGATTTATAGCAACGTCGGTTGAAATTGGTTGAATATTGGTTGAAAGAATAATTGAAAATTTAGGATAGTAGCCCTAAAAATCAGGTATTCTTTCCCACCAATTTCTCTCTCAAAAAAATCTGTCTACGGCATAAGAACTGTTTGTGTTTATTTTCCTATCTATGAATCATAAACTTTACAAAGTAAGTGGCAAGGTTCTGTTTAACTCGTGAATCAATAGGTCTTTTGCATCCTTGAACTGCAATGTCAACAATGAATGATTGCTTAAAGAGTCTCAAATATTACAGATAAATTCTGGTTTACATTTCACATCTGTGCCAACACTTAGCATACAGTATGTCTATTTATCAGGAATATCTATTGGATTTAATACCTGTAATCTTCAATCTGCGCTTTCCTGAGATATACAAGGATGAATGTAATCAGTTTAAAATGTTTGATGTACAAGATTAAATGTAATTCTTATGGAATGGCAATTCCAAAACAGCGGTAGAATTTTAAAATAAAATTAAGCGCCTTTCAGATTTAATTTTGAACTTTCGATCAGCTGTTTGGATTGGTATACATTCCACCCATTTAAGTTTTCAAGATTGTTTTGTGATACGGAAGTATGAAATTCTTATCAATGAATTTACAAAATAGAACCGATTTTTATCATTTCAAAGCAGAGATTTACGTCTTCCCTAACACTATTATATTAAATAGACTCAAATTCTTCTTCACGAGAACTATGCAAAATAAGTACCATTTGCAAGTCAAATGAACCTCTAAGAATTTAAGATGGGAAATAACGCAGCCTGCCAGAAATGAAAATTTCCCAATTTCAAATTTTTTTAAAAAAATCAAAAGGGGCATTAAAAAGGAAGCGTTTTCTCTTCGGTACAGATGCCTAGACATTTATTCATTTCCCAAAATTAAAGCGATGCTCCGATTCTATGACTTGTGACTATGAGTTCACAACTCATAAATTAGCAAGTCCTTTCTCACTTTCTGAATTAATATCGGCTTGTAACCCTTCCTTCGGTGCGAGACTGGAGAACGTGTAATTTACAAACATTGAATCAATATGGCTATTCGACTGAATAAACACTACGTGTTGGGTGACACCAATGAAGTGTAGCTTATTGTCTGTTCTTCGGTTTGTCTAGAAAGGTTTTATTGCTCTTTGCAGATCTGATTTATGATTCGGTTCCTGCTAGAAACTTCACAAAATCAATAGCAAGGGCGGAAAAAAGAAGAAAATATAAAAACGTTATTCGACACAAGGTAGTCCTTGACGTATGAAGCCAAAATTTCCATCGCTAAGCCAGCCAGTTGTTAAGTGAGTTTTGCCCCATTGTGCAACCTTCTTTGCCACAGCTGTTAAGTGAGTCGCTGAAGTTGTGAAGTTAGTAACACGGTTGTTAAGTGAATCTGGCTCCCCCACTTACTTTGTATGTCAGAAGGTCACATAAGGGTATCACAAGACCCTGGGACACGGCAACTGTCATAAATATGAGTCAGTTACCAAGTGTCCGAATTTTGATCACGTGACCATGGGGTCGTAAGTGTGAAAAATGGTCATAAGTCACTTTTCAGTGCTGTTGGAACTTCAACTTGTAACTGAATGAATGATTGTAAGTCAAAGAGTACCTGTATAATATTAAGTAAGGATTAATGGGGATGGCCGAAGTAACTACTGTGTTGGTTGGTGGCAGCATAAGTTTTCCTCTGATTGAGAGTTGGCAAATTTATTGTCTGATGGATGCCCAGGTTCCAAGAAACAATTTTGCTATGTCTTCTTAAAACCAACTTAGTTTCCAAAGCACCAGAGGGCAGGACAAGAAACCATGGATGGAAACTAATCAAGGAGAGAAGCAACCTGGAATTAAGGAGAAACTTTCTAACAGTGAGGACAAGTGACCAGTAGAATGGCTTGCCTGCAGAAGTTGTGGGTGCTCCATCACTGGACGTCTTTAAGAAGAAACTGGACAACCATTTGTCTGAAATGGTACAGGGTCTCCTGCTTGAGCAGGGGGTTGGACTAGAAGACCTTCAAGGTCCCTTCCAGCTCTATTCTGAGAGAGAGAGAGATGATAGATAGATAGATAGATAGATAGATAGATAGATAGATAGATAGATAGATAGATAGATAGATAGATAGATGATAGATAGATAGATAGATAGATAGATAGATAGATAGATAGATAGATAGATAGATAGATAGATAGATAGGCAGGCAGGCAGGCAGGCAGGCAGGCAGGCAGGCAGGCAGGCAGGCAGGCAGACAGACAGACAGACAGACAGACAGACAGACAGACACACACACACACACACACACACACACACACACGGATTATTTTCCATCCAACTCTTTTCCCCAAATAATAGGTATGCACTGTTGCATTATCTCAATTCAACCTATGACCCATCCATCTCTAAGGCAATTCTTTGTGCTTCTCAGATTAAAAGGGTAGGGTTGGGAAAATATGTGATTTCCACAACCGAATCAACAGTAGCAATAGCATTAGCACGTAGACTTATATACCGCTTCACAGTGCTTTACAGCCCTCTCCAAGTGGTTTACAAGAGTCAGCCTATTGCCCCCAACAATCTGGGTCCTCATTTTACCCACCTCGGAAGGATGGAAGGCTGAGTCAACCTTAAGCCAGTCAGGATCAAACTCCTGGCTGTGGGCAGAGTTAGCCTGCAATACTGCACTCTAACCATTGCGCCACCAGGGCAATGCAACAATTCTTTAGTATCCTGGTTTATCAAGGGAAAGATTTAAGATGGCAAATGGTATAGAAATAAAGGAATATTGATCGCAATTGTGCTATTCAAAACAGTTAATTAAAGAAGATTGGAAATTGTGTTATGGCGAGTTTTTACTTTGGTTCAAGTTTTTTGGGGGGGTGGTTAAAGATTTTGAAGTTTAAGCACAGAGATGGTTCATGTATATTAAAGTTGTGGATATACTGGTTATCACACAGCAGGGTTGATCGATGAAAGGGGGCAGTACTGTAGAATTTCCAGTTATAAGGGGCATTTCTAGGGGAAATTTTCCTATGTCGTTGCATTTTGGGCTCACCCCAAGCATGTCCAGTAATTGCTGGAACTGTTTTGTATCCATCTCAAAGTTTATTTATAAAGGTTTGGGAAACATTTGTAAAACCTGAATCTCTCTCTCTCTCTCTCTCTCTCTCTCTCTCTCTCTCTCTCTCTCTCTCTCTCTCTCTCTCTCTCTCTCTCCTTCTCAGTCCCTCACTCTCCATCTCTCAGTCCCTCTGTCCCCCCCCTCTCTCCTTCTCAGTCCCTCACTCTCCATCTCTCTGTCCCCCTCTCTCTGTCCCCCCCTCTCTCTCTCTTTCTCTGTCTGCTTCTCAGTCTCTCACTCTCCATCTCTCTGTGTCTCTGTCTCTCTCTCCCTCCCTCCTCTCTCTCTCACTCTGTGTGTCTCTCTCTTTGTCTCTCCCTCCTCTCTCTCTCTCTCACTCTCTGTGTGTGTCTCTTTGTCTCTCCCTCCCTCCCTCCTCTCTCTCTCTCACACTCTGTGTGTGTGTGTCTCTTTGTCTCTCCCTCCCTCCCTCCTCTCTCTGTCTCTCCCTCCCACCTCTCTCTCACTCTGTGTGTGTCTCTCTCTCTCTCTTTGTCTCTCTCCCTCCTTCCCTCCCTCCTCTCTGTCTCCCTCCCTCCTCTCTCTCTCTCTCTCTCTCTGTGTGTGTGTCTCTCTCTCTCTCTCTTTGTCTCTCTCTCCCTCCCTCCCTCCTCTCTCTCTCTGTGTGTCTCTGTCTGTCTGTCTGTCTGTCTGTCTGTCTGTCTGTCTGTCTCTCTCTCTCTCTCTCTCTGTGTGTGTGTGTCTCCCTTTCTCTAAGTAAGCAACTTACTTAGTCATCTTGAGTCAGTGAAGCTTTTGCCAGTTATTAAATGTTGCGCTTCTGGAGTGAGGGATTTATTGCTCTGCCTGCATGAAGCCCGACATTTGGCAGAATGAAATATGCTGAAAGAGCTTCAAGACAGAGCGGCCTTCCCTAGCGTGGTTCCCAACATCCCAACGGACGACGACTTCTCAGACTTACGGATCCATTATATGCAGCCGTTGAAAAGATCGATAGAGGCAAATGACTTGGGGAGCTGATCATCAAGACTAAACCCAGATTGGGATTGTTGTTGTTAGTTACGAAGTCGTGTCCGACCCATTGCAACCCCATGGACAACATTCCTCCAGGCCTTCCTGTCCTCTACCATCCTCTGGAGTCCATTTAAGCTCACGCCAACTGCTTCAGTGACTCCATCCAGCCACCTCATTCTCTGCCGTCCCCTTCTTCTTTTGCCCTCAATCGTTCCCAGCATTAGGCTCTTCTCCAGTGAGTCCTTCCTTCTCGTTAGGTGGCCAAAGTATTTGAGTTTCATCTTCAGGATCTGGCCTTCTAAAGAGCAGTCAGGGTTGATCTCCTCTAGGACTGACCGGTTGGATCGCCTTGCGGTCCAAGGGACTCGCAGGAGTCTTCTCCAGCACCATAGTTCAAAGGCCTCAATTCTTTGGCGCTCAACCTTCCTTATGGTCCAACTTTCACAGCCATACATTGCAACTGGGAAAACCATAGCCTTGACTATATGCACTTTTGTTGGCAGGGTGATGTCTCTGCTTTTTAGTATGCTGTCTAGATTTGTCATGGCTTTCCTCCCCAGGAGCAAGTGTCTTTTAATTTCTTGGCTGTAGTCCCCATCTGCGGTGATCTTGGAGCCCAGGAAAATAAAATATGTCACTACCTCCACTTCTTCCCCATCTATTTGCCAGGAATTGAGAGGGCCGGATGCCATGAACTTAGTTTTCTTAATGTTGAATTTCAAGTCAACTTTTGCACTCTCCTTCTTCACCCGCATCAAGAGGCTCTTTAGTTTCTCTTCACTTTCTGCCATTAGAGTGGTATCATCTGCATATCTCTGCAGATTGGGAATTATATATATATAATTAGAAGAACTGATAAGGGAAGAGAGCCTGTGGCCTAGAGGTTAAGCTGCTGCCTTACAGGCAGACTGCCCAGGTTCAAATCCCAGTAAGGGTATGGCTATCTGATGAGAGCTAAATAGCTTGAAATAGATCTATAATGATGGAACATCCTCAAATGTTGTAACTTCGAACGGTCACTAAATGAACTGTTGTAACTCGAGGACCACCTGTATATATTTGCCCTCAAGCTGCAGTCATTCCTCACGAGGCCACATTGTACAGATATATTTTTTGGGGGGGACATCAATGGAGAACAGTCTTTTCTCTTGTGTGATGCCCCATCTCTATCATGTGCCAACCTTGTTACAATTGAGGGTTGCAAGTTCTATTCGCCGTGGCACTGTCAGCGTGGCCCTGGTATGTGAGGATGCTGCTGTTGCCCACAGGTGGGATTTTATTTTGCTCTCAGAGTTTTTATTTCGTTGCATTTTATATTGCCACACAATCTATTTTTAATGTTATCTATTGCCTGGGGATGCTTTCCATGACAGGCTGACTATAAATATTTTAAAGAAACAACGAACTAGTAGCACAGCGGCTCTTCCTTTTTTGCATAGAAAGAGTTAAAAGCGAGAAGCCAGGAACACAAGATTCAGAGTTTCAAGCCCTTGTCCTAAATTTATGACAGATCCAGCATGGACCAAAAAAATCCCAAAGGGCAGCTTTCCCTGAAACACAAAACAACACGGGACAAATATTTATTTTGAAAAGGTGTTCAGTACATTTATTATTATATACATTCACAATATGCTAATTATAATTTGAGACCATTATGCCGTTATATAAAAGGTAGCTATTAATTCTGTTCTGGCAGAATAGGATGTATGGGCCTAAGCAGCACATGCATTATGATATTACACAGATGTTGTGTATTGTGTAATTTGCATCCAACATAACCTGACAGATACTTATTAAATAATTGGCAGGTGCATGATATAATGGCAGGTGCATGATGATGCAGAACAGAACAGAATAACAGAGTTGGAAGGGACCTTGGAGGTCTTCTAGTCCAACCCCTTGCTCAAGCAGAAACCCTACAGGATTTCAGACAAATTGTTGTCCAATCTCTTCTTAAAAACTTCCAGTGTTGGAGCACTCACAGCTCCTGGAGCAGGGGTGGGTTCCACTTACCTTCGCCACCGGTTCGCATCGCGATGTTTCCTCGTGCAATTCTGCTTCCGCGCATGCTCAGTAGCTATAATCAGCCCGAAACACAGCTGAGGAGCTGATCAGCTGTGCTTCGGGCAAAGGAATAAAGGTCAGTATAAACCCGGGGGCGGGCGGGAGGGCCCTTTTTTAAGCAGCAGCAGAGGGAAAAACTTCCAAACAGTAAAAAAAATCCAAAAAAAAGATGGCGGCGCCCACGGACCGGCACCAACCGAACTGGATCCGTGACGCCATCGTGACGTCACCAGCGGGTCGCTACCAGTTCGGGCGATCCGGTCCGAACCGGCAGGAACCCACCCCTGTTCTGGAGTTGTTCCACTGATTAATTGTTGTAACTGTCAGGAAATTTTTCATGAGAGAGAGAGATAGGGGGAGGGAGGGAGGGAGGGATTGAGAGAGAAAGAAAGAAAAAGAAAGAAAGAAAAAGAAAGAAAGAAAGGGAGGGAGGGAGGGAGTGAGGGAGGGAGGGAGGGAGAGAATGAAAGAAAAAGAAGGGGAGGGAGACAGAAATGTCTCATTTAGCAGCAGAAATTATAGACTCAATTGTGCTCATAAGTTGAGGACTATTTATTTATTTATTTGGCAGTTTTTCTATGCCGCCCTACTCCCTCAGGACTCAGGGCGGCGTACAACATTTTATGAAACTCCAAACAAATACTACCTGTAATGTACAGTATATAACATTTTAAGAAGTTTAATAATATCCAGTTTTCCGTCAGAAGAGTTGTGGGAACTTGCAAATTAATCAATGTTTAAAGTGTGTTGAAAGAACTTAACTTTAATGGCTTCTTACTGAATCAAATCAAAGATCCGTTCAGTCTCACAAATGACTAAACAGATACCTTTTGGGAAAGATGCAAGATGGATGAGAAAGTGTGTGTGTGTGTTGAGACTCAGATAATATATAGCTATTAAGGATCAAGAGAATAGTAATCAGGCAGGTCGTATATCGTTTAACTGCCAGTGATAATCTTATCTTCCACAAATTTGTCTAACCGGCTTCTGTAGTTGCCCAGATAATCCATCACTGCATCGTGTAGAAATAAATTAAAGAATTAAATTTAA
The DNA here is from genome assembly GCA_023053685.1 of Diadophis punctatus similis. Lineage (NCBI taxonomy): Eukaryota > Metazoa > Chordata > Lepidosauria > Squamata > Dipsadidae > Diadophis > Diadophis punctatus. Next base: position 80,032,931 of record JALIGW010000004.1, on the reverse strand, counting down.
TGCTGCTCATACAAAGAAGTATATTTCATTTCATTTGGAATCCAGTCCCCATCTGACTTCACTGAAATGATTTCAGTTCTGCTATCGTACAGTCAGCTCTCCCTGTTCGCAGGATCTGTATTTGAGGATTTGTATGTGTTTTGCAGGTGACGGTTGTGAAATTTATCAATGCTAAAAATTGGGCTCGTGGGATTGATCCTGAATGATGGTGGACTAGTCTTGCAATGAGCATCATCCTTAGAAGGACCATTTGTGACCAGAATAGAATAGAATAGAATAAAATAGAATAGAATAGAATAGAAATAGAAATAGAAATAGAAATAGAAATAGAAATAGAAATAGAAATAGAAATAGAAATAGAAATAGAAATAGAAATAGAAATAATAGAAATAGAATGAATAGACTAGAAATGAAATAGAAATGAAATAGAAATAATAGAAATAGAATGAATAGAATAGAAATAGAATTCAAATGAATAGAACAGAATAGAACAGAATAGGAGAATGGAATGGGAATAGAATTGAACAGAATTCAAATGAATAGAATAGAAATGAAATAGAAATAATAGAAATAATAGAAATAGAATGAATAGAATAGAAATGAAATAGAAATAGAAATAATAGAAATAGAATGACTAGAGTAGAATAGAATAGAATGAATAGAATAGAAATATACCGTATTTTTCGGAGTATAAGACGCACCTTTTTCCTCCCTAAAAGTGGCTGAAAATTTGGGTGCGTCTTATACTTCGAATGTAGCTTTTTTTTCCCAGCCCTAACTAGGTGCTATCTATCTTCCCAGCTCTTACTGGCTTGCAGGCTCTTTCATTGTTACTCTCTCCGAAGAAGGTTTTTTTAAGTCCTAACCAGGGGATAAAATAATGTGCTGAAGTTGACCAGACTAAGGACGCTAGCCAGATGAATACCTGGTAGGCAGATTTCCCCCCCCCCTATTTTCCTCCCCCAAAATTAAGGTGCGTCTTATACTCCGGTGCGTCTTATACTCCGAAAAATACGGTAATTCGAATGAACAGAACAGAACAGAACAGAATAGGAGAATGGAATGGGAATACAATAGAATAGAATTCAAATGAATAGAATAGAATAGAATTCTTTATTGGTCAAGTGTGATTGGACACACAAGGAATTTGTCTCTGGTGCATATGCTCTCAGTGTACATATAAACACGGTATGTGGTTCTGTGTTAGGCTATTTGTGCTTAAAACTGTAAATGGTTGCATAAGTGTTTAGGCGCTGGTAGAAAACATCCAGTGATAGTTGGGCGAGAGTAGAGATTTTAGCTGAATTTTACATTTCTGCAGGAAGTGTTGACATATAACCTCTTATATGAAAAACTGACTGTAATGCTGAATACTGAACTTACCTGTAATGCCATTTGGGATAGATTATCTAATTAAATAAGGATATTGGAGGTGGTGACCCTTTGAGAGTTGTATGCAACGAAATTTCATTTTAATGTATGCCGATTAGTGTACATTTAAAACGACAATAAAGTTATTCTAAGTCTTATTCTAAGTCTAAGTCTATAACATTATTATTAAGTGAAAGAGAGAAAATATGTAGGGTATTAAATAATTTCCTCAAAACTGCAATGAAGTTAGACTTTATGTGTAACTTTATTGTGTATTGTATCCGGGTTTTTTTTCCATCCACGGTCCCGGATTAGCAGAGCTTGCAAATTCAAACTCTTGTGAAGTTCTGGGAAGATACTTAACTTGGAAAAGAAATCTGAAAAATGAACAAATAAAAGACAAAGGAGAAACGGGTGGCAATAACAGAGAGAGCTTTTGAATCAGCCGGATTAACAGAGAGAGAAATGAATAGTGGCAGATAAATCTTTAGAAATGCTCAGATTAATTTTTGCAAAAATCAGAATCCTTCCAAAGTCTCTGCCTTATTCGTAAACTTGTCCATTCTTTTTTTTTTAAAGGATATTATTGGCTGCACAGCAAACATCTCCATTGGAAGCATCTGGGGCTGTTTTACATGCTGCAGAGTTAGCAGGTGGCGTATCTGAGTATCTCTCAATCGCATATTCCTTTAAGAGCGCCAAGTTTTAGGTATGTTTAAAGAGACTCACACGCTTTTCCCAAGACAGAGCATTAATCCTGGAGAATATTAACTTCCCCAACGATATGTCGACAGCATCTTTTTATTACTCTCATTCCCTTCCTCGGAATACCACGGATGCATCCGGGAAAGTGAAGTGTGCAAGCATTTGGGGGCAATGTTTAAAACGGAATGGTGTTGGTAAAGCTACCTAACATTTGTCGGCGCTGTATTTGGCAGTCGCGAGTGTGTTATTAGTCTGTTGTGTGTGCGAGCGCTGAAATTCATGAAAAAATTTTTTTCCTAAAGCAAAAAAAAAGCTTTTTTTTTTTTGTATTCGTGGAGACCGAGCCAGCTTGAATCACAAGCTTTCCAAGAGCTCCCATTAGACTTTCTGGATTAGAACCTTGAACAGGAACTTCACCCCCGGATGCCCGATTAAAGTCCTACGTCGAACTGTGCCTTTTCACCTTCTCATCCAGTCTTGTCAAAAATAATTGTGCATGTGTGTGTTTTAATTTAAAAACCTTCAGTCAACTCAGCTGGGAGAAGCTGCGAAACATCTCAGCAAAGTTGCAGCAGGTGAGCATCTGATGGTACTGATTTGGCCACACATCCAGGTAAAACAGATGGCCTTGCGTTCCCCTGGGCCTGGGGTGTCGAAGGCACATCAGATGTACGGGAGCTGGGCCAGAGACGGCAGCCTGCAGACTGTGAGAGGAGAGAGGAAGAGATGAACCAGCCAGGATGAAGCGGTACATCACTATATTCTTTCACCTCTGAGAGGAAAGGAGAACTTCGCTGTGGCGAGGAGAAGATCCAGAGATAACCCCCTAGGTCAGTGATGGCGAACCTTTTTTGGTTCGCGTGCCAAAAAGGGGGGGGGATGCGTGGGATCACGTGTGCGCGTGCCCACACCCATAATTCCATGCACCCCCGCGCATGCGTGTATGACCCCCCACTCCCAGCATGCAATGGCACACCCATTTTTTGCTCTCTCCAGGCTTCTAGGAGCCTGGGGAGGGCGAAAACGGCCTTCCCCACCCCCTCTGGAGGCTGGAAACAGCCTGTTTCCTGACTCCCAGTGGGCCCAGAAGGCCCGAAAATCAGCCGGCCGGCGCACACATGCGCGCCGGACCTGAGCTCGCGTGCCCACTGATATGGCTCCGCGTGCCACTTGTGGCACCCGTGCCATAGGTTCGCCATCACGGCCCTAGGTGGTGTCACCATACCACATCCAACAATTGTAGCAGCCTGTCATCCCCCCTCCCACCCTCCCTTTGCAATTGCATCAAGTTGCAAGCCTGGCAGAGGAATAACAAAGCAACATTAAAACCTGGAAGGTGGTCTTTTGAGTCTGTCATCTGCACCTCTATAACTCTCTGGTTTGGTTCTGCAACCCAACAAGACAGACACAGACTTCAGAGGATAATCAGAACTGCAGAAAAAACAATTGCTGCCAACCTGCCTTCCATTGAGGACCTGTATACTGCACGAGTCAAAAAGAGGGCCGTGAAAATATTTACTGACCCCTCGCATCCTGGACATAAATTGTTTAAACTCCTACCCTCAAAACGACGTTATAGAGCACTGCACACCAAGACAACTAGACACAAGAACAGTTTTTTCCCGAACGCCATCCCTCTGCTAAACAAATAATTCCCTCACCACTGTCAAACTATTCCCTAGGCTGCATTACTATTACTATTAGTTTTTCTCATCGTTCCTATCACCCATCTCCTCCCACTTATGACTGTATGACTGTAACTTGTTGCTTGTATCCTTATGATTTATATTCATATTGATTGTTTCCTGATTGCTTACTTGAACCCTATGACAACCATTCTTGACAAATGTATCTTTTCTTTTATGTACACTGAGAGCATATGCACCAAAGACAAATTCCTTGTGTGTCCAATCACACTTGGCCAATAGAGAATTCTATTCTATTCTATTCTATTCTATTCTATTCTATTCTATTCTATTCTATTCTATTCTATTCTATTCTATTCTATTCTATTCTATTGATGCTGAACTCCTCAGTGGGCACCTCCTGAACGTTTAAAAAAGGGGGTTGTTGTTTAAAAACTTTATTATATATGCATTCTTCCAGCCCAGGTTTTACATTTGGCTCTTAATTTTGCTCCCTCTCTCTATGTTGCCTTTCCAGTAGATGTGGGTTTTTCTTTTTGTTTTGGATCACATTTGTCAAAGCTGAGCCAATCTCAAACTAAAATATGAACACACACATACCAACTCACACCCGATGGATTCTAAAGCGAATGGTTTCATTCTTGTTTATTTATTTTTATGCCATTGAGAAACCACCCTTCTCCCTCCCAGAGGGATTCTGGGCAAGGTACAAATAAAAATGTCAAAAAACATAAAAACAGATTATAACATTTTAGTTAACTTCCTGGCTGGACTTCGTCTCCAAAAGCCCCATTGCAGAGCTCTGGCACACCCCAAACCATAAATAGAATAGAATAGAATTCTTTATTGGCCAAGTGTGATTGGACACACAAGGAATTTGTCTTTGGTGCATATGTTCTCAGTGTACATAAAAGAAAAGATACATTTGTCAAGAATCATGAGGTACAACACAATGATTGTCATAGGGTACAAATAAGCAATCAGGAAACAATCAATATTGATATAAATCGTAAGGATACAAGCAACAAGTTATAAGTGGGAGGAGATGGGTGATAGGAACAATGAGAAGACTAATAGTAATAGTAATGCAGCCTAGTGAATAGTTTGACAGTGGTGAGGGAATTATTTGTTTAGCAAAGTGATGATGTTCGGGAAAAAACTGTTCTTGTGTCTAGTTGTCTTGGTGTGCAGTGCTCTATAGTGTCATTTTGAGGGTAGGAGTTGAAACAGTTTATGTCCAGGATGCGAGGGGTCAGTAAATATTTTCACGGCCCTCTTTTTGACTCGTGCAGTATACAGGTCCTCAATGGAAGGCAGGTTGGCAGTAAATAAATAAAGCATCTCTTAAATACTCAAAGATCCATTTGGACCCGTTTCCCACAGAAAAGAAAACACTGGGAGCCACAAAACCTGGGTTGGCGTGGCCAACTCAACGTCACTTCCACCAGTCACATGACCCCCTAGCCACACCTATCCAGCCAGTCATTAGGGCAGAGAGCCAGTTGTTAAAAAACACCGGGAACCACAAAACCCTTTTGACATCTCCCTCCTTCCCCCCTCTTTCTCCCTCTCTTCCTCTCTCTCTCTGTATCTATGTCTCTTCTCTTCCCCTCTCTCTGTATCTCTCTGTCTCTGCCCAGGCCGCTTCTCCATCTCCTGCTGTTGCCCTTACCTTCTCAGGCCAGGCGGGGAGTTACTGGGAGAGGAAGGCGAGGGGCAGAGCCAGCCAGTGGTGGGATCACCCAACAAAGCCACAGCAGAGGGCCCAAAGAGCCGCATGCGGCTCCGGAGCCGCAGGTTGCTGACACCCAGTATAGGGTCTCCTGCTTGAGCAGGGGGTTGGACTAGAAGACCTCCAAGGTCCCGTCCAGTTCTGTCATTCTGTTATTCTGAAATGTTGAATCAGATGGCACATCCCTATCAACAGTTCATCAGGATGCTCCACAGCCTACCCTGTCTCAAAATCCTCTTTCTATTATGATGTCCTGGCTTGCAGTTCGGCACTGCTCTATCATGAGGCTATCAAGATTGTAGCCTCATCAGATGATGGCTGTCCTCCAGCACATTCCCCCAAATTTACCACCAGTGAACAATTGTCCAAGGTTTCAATCAATACTTTGCATTGACCATTTGATTTTGAAAGGTTCCGGTGGGAATAAATAAGACCTCATTCTGCAAGTGTGAACATGGGACGATTGAGAAACAAGAGCAGAATCTGAACAAGGTATTATTATTACCTAGGTGTCTGTCTATCTGTCTGTCTTTTCTTTCTTTCTCTCTTTCCTTTCCTTCCTTCTTCCTTCTTTCCTTTCCTTCCTCCTTCCTTCCTTCCTTCCATCCATCCATCCCGGGGGTGGGTGGGTGAAAGGCAATATAGCATTTATGGATTACAATTTGAAAGAAAAAATATATGCTCTTATCCTAGAATCCTAGGGTTGCAAAGCACCTCAGAGGTCACCTAGTCCAACCCCCTGCTCAAGGCAGGAGACCTTTTTTTGCATCCTGGACAAATGGTTGTCCAGTCTATCCACCAAGGAGAACATTAGTAGCTCAGGGTTGAAATGAGGATTCTCTCCGACCTGGGTGGTTTTCTTGTGGACATTACCCAACTCGGCAACATCGTCAGTACTAGAGGGGCATGGGGTTTGCTCTCATTTGAGCCTCCCCCTCCTATCTAGCATTGATGATGTTACCTAGTTGGGTACTGAAACGTCCTCAAGAAAACCCCTAAGCTCAGAGAGCATCAAGGACCCCCCCAGTCCTTTTCTTCATCCTCCTTCACTGCCTGGGCACAAGTCCCTTTGGAAAGAGACCCATGTCAAGAAACACGACCAATCGTGGAGGGGGGCAACTTTGCAGGCTTGAGCCATGGAACCCATGGAACCCTCCCCCTCCCATCCAGACAAAGCAGCTGCCCATCAGCACAGCAGCAGAGCACACCTCCCCACCCTTGTCGCCTCGTCTTCTTCCTCCTCCTCTTCCTCCCTCTTCCTCTTCTTCCTTCTCCTCTTTCTTCCTCTTCCTCTTTCCTCTCCCTCCTCATCTTCCTTCTCCTCCTCTTCCCTCTTCCTCCTCCTCTTCTTCTTCCTCCTCCTCTCCCTCCTCTTTCTTCCTCCTCCTTCCTCTCCCTCCTCCACTTCTCCTTCCTCCTTCCACTTCTTTCTTCCTCCTTCCTCTTCCTCCTCCTTGCTCTTCTTCCTCTCCCTCCTCCTCTTCCTTCTTCTCCCTCCTCCCTCCTCCTTTTCCTCTTCTTCCTCTCCCTCCTCCTCCTCCTCTTCCTCCCTCACCCTTCTTCCTCCCTCTTCCTCTTCTTCCTTCTCTTTCTTCCTCTTCCTCCTCTTTCCTCTCCCTCCTCATCTTCTTCCTTCTCCTCCTCTTCCCTCTTCCTCCTCTTCCCTCTTCTCCCTCCTCCTCTCCCTCCTCTTTCTTCCTCCTCCTTCCTCTCCCTCCTCCACTTCTCCTTCTCCCTCCTCCTCCTTCCACTTCTTTCTTCCTCCTTCCTCCTTCCTGCTCTTCTTCTCCCTCCTCCTCCTTCCTCTTCCTCTTCCTCCTTTTCCTCTTCTTCCTCTCCCTCCTCCTCCTCCTCTTCTTCCCCCTCCTTCCTCTCCCCCCCTCACCCTCTTCTTCTTCCTCCACCTCCTCTTTCTTCTTCCTTCACAATAAAAAAAGGGGGAAGGGCGGGGCCGTTCTTCCCCCTCGGCCTGCCGAGCGCGCGCGCGCGCGCATATATGTTCGTGTGTGGTGGGGTGTGTGAGTGTGTGTGAAGTAATTTATTTCCAAGCGGAGCTCTCTCTCTCTCTCTCTCTCTCTCTCTCTCTCTCCTTTCTTTTATTCTCCCTCCTTTTTCTCTCTCCTCTCTCCCCCCCCCCGCCCGTACCCCCCCCCACAAACCGCCCCCTCCGCGTCTGTGGGGGGAGTGACAGACGACGAGCGGGCGGAGGAGGCTGGGGGGGGGGGTTGAGGCGGCTGAGGCTGCGGGACCTCTGCTGGCGCAGACGGACGGACGGACGGACGGCCAGGGAAGCAGGCGTCCGTGCGTGCGTCCGTGCGTCCCTTCGGCCGCCTCTCCCCGGCGTTTCGCCCCGCGCGCCTCACAAGTTGCCCTGGCTCGAGCGCGCGCGCAGGGCGAGGGCGCGAAAAGGGGATACACTCCCCACCCATCCACCACACCACACACACACACGCACACCCCACACACAGCTCGCCGCGCCCTTCTGGCTCGGCGAAGGTGTGTGAGGCGGTCGGGCGGTCTCTGCTCTCCCCCCTTCCTCCTCCTCTCCTCTTCCTCCACGGGGCGGGAAAGGAACGAGTCGGGCGTCTCCGGCGGGTTGCCAAACTTCGCGCGCTGCCCCCCCACCCCCCCCCCCACCCCCGTCTCTTCTTCTGCTGCTGTTCCCCTCCCGCGGTCGGCAGCGGCGGCAACTTCCTCCCCTTGCCCCCGCCTGGCGCGGCTGCTGCCCCATCCCGCGCGCGCCTGGATGAGCGGCTGGCCGGTGCGCGGCGGCGGCGGTGGTGGTGGAGCATGGCGCTGGAGCGGAGCTCGTCGGCCCCGCCGGTCCGGATTTGTCCTCCGCGGCTTCCCCTGGTGCTGCTGCTGCTGCTGATGCTCACGGCTGCAGCCCGGGCCGCCTACCCTCGCTTCTCGCCCTTCTTCTTCCTTTGCACCCACCACGGGGAGTTGGAAGGGGACGGCCAGCAAGGCGAGGTGCTCATCTCCCTCCACCTGGGGGGCAACCCCACTTTCTACGTGCCGGGACAGGAATATCACGGTAAGGTGTTGTTGTTTTTTTGTTTTTAAACCACCCCCGTTTATAAAGGAGTGCGAAGCTCTCGTGGGTCTCATCGCTCCGAGTCCCATCATCCCCGATCAGCGCGGTTTGGGTGAGGTGGGTGGGAGAAGGAGACCACCAGATTGGGGACTGGGTCTCTTTTTCTTTTCGTGGGAAAGGTGGACGCGTGTTTGGCCCGCCGTCGACTCCGAGGAGACCCCCGGGCCAACCTGATGCCCCGATGGACCCCGAGTCCCATCATCCACGATCAGTGCGGTTTGGGGAGGGTGGGGGAGAAGGATATCACCAGATTGGGGAAAGGGTCTATTTGTCGGACGCTGTTTGACCTATCGTACACTCCGAGGAGACCCCTGGGCCAATCTGATGTCCGCCAGCCGGTCCCGATGGACTCCGAGTCCCATCATCCACGATCAGTGCGGTTTGGGGAGGGTGGGGGAGAAGATCACCAGATTGGGGAAAGGGTCTATTTGTCGGACGCTGTTTGGCCCATCGTACACTTCGAGGAGACCCCTGGGCCAATCTGATGCCCTGATAGACCCCGAGTCCCATCATCCACGATCAGTGCGGTTTGGGGAGGGTGGGGGAGAAGGAGGTCACAAGATTGGGGAAAGGGTCTATTTGTGGGACGCTGTTTGGCCCATCGTAGACTTCGAGGAGACCCCTGGGCCAATCTGATGTCCGCCAGCCGGTCCCGATGGACTCCGAGTCCCATCCTCCACGATCAGTGCGGTTTGGGGAGGGTGGGGGAGAAGGAGACCACCAAATTGGGGAAAGGTTATTTTTTATTGGGATGCTTATTTGGCCCGTCGTCGACCCCCGGGCCAACCTGATGTCCGTCAGCCGTTCCCCGATGGACTCCGAGTCCCATCCTCCCCAATCAGTGCGGTGGGGAGGGGTGGGGGGGAAGGAGATCACCAGACTGGGGAAAGGTCCTTTTTGTGTGGGACGCGTGTTTGGCCCATCGTTGACTCCGAGGAGACCCCGGGGCCAATCTGAGGTCCGCCAGCCGTTCCTGATGGACTCCGAGTTCCATCCTCCCCCATCAGTGCCAATTGGGGGGGTGTATGTGGAGATCAGCAGATTGGGGAAAGGTCTTTCTGTGGTTGGAGTTTGGCGCGCCTGGCGATGGTTTTGATGGGGAGGGGGGTTTGCCGTCTGGTTTTTGTAGTCCGGGGAAGATCGGGAGGCGAAATTGGGAAAGTTTAGGGTGGCATTTCGTATGGTCTATCTATGGAGATTCTCGGCCATCCAGGTCATGGTAGTCCCAAAGGTTGACTTTTTCCTTCCTTCCTTCCTTCCTCCCCCCCTCACTTCTCTTTCCCCTTTTCCTCCCCACTGTTACTATTTGCTTTTGCAATTTTGTATTTTATTCTATAATCTAATAAAATGTTTAAATCCCAAAGGTTGCCTTTCCCCCGAACTTTTAAACTCCCCCATTGAGAAAACAGATCGCCGTGCGGTTCGACGGCTAAATTAACTGCGGAATTAACAGCCGAGGCTATTAGTTAACAAACGCCTTCAAGAAAAGGAAAAGGGGGAAAAAAACCTCCAGTTTCCTTTGGGAAAAAAGCACATTTGAAGTCGCATTGTATTCTTGCACTTAAAATACTTCTCTCCAGTTCTCCCTTTGGTGGGGACTGGAGCGTGTCGTTTGTAGAGGGACAAGTACCTTCGCCAGCCCCCTCCCCTAAACCTCAAAAATCTTAAAAAAAATAGCGCTTTCCGCCTCTAAAGTTGAAGATCTCCGCTTTGCTCCGGTTGGGAGTTTCAGAACCGCGGAGATCTGGAAGATGAAAAATAATAATATTAATAATGAGAGCGTTCCCGTCCGTTTAAGAGAACAATTCGCCTGTCTTTGGAGGTCTGCGAATAACGTTGTGCTTGTAGAGGACACAATGCAAGACCTGATAGATATTTTTTCTCGGGTTACGAAGGTAGGGAGGCTTGGGGAAAACGTTGGAGGACGAAACCCAGGTTCCGATCCCAGTTTGACCATTAGCTTCCCTTTTGTGGTCTCGAATGGCCCACCCTGAACTACCTGGGGAGGTAATTAGAAGGTAAAACAGAGGGGGGAGAAACCTCCGGAGAGCCACCTAAACCTTCTCCGGGGAGAAGAGCGCGACAAATTGTCCGAAATAATAGCCTCGGCTTGTTAATTCCGTGGTAATTTAGCTGTCGAACCGCATGGCGAGCTCTTTCTCAACGGAAGAGTTTTAAAAGGACTGATAACAAGAGTTGGGAGAATGAACTCCGAAGACGACAAACGCTGCTTGGGAATCGCCTTTCTCTTAAAAGCTGTGCGTAGATTCCCGGAGTGAAACGATTCTGCATATTGTGTTATTGTGTAAGAAGGTACATATTTAAGGGAGAAAGGGATGAACGACCCCACCCCGAGGAGAGGGTGGGATGAAATTTCTCATTAGCAAAATTGAGGACAGGGTCAGGTGCTGCTGGCTGCTTTCTTAAGCCAGTGGTGATTTCATGAGGACTTCAAGAAACGTTCAGATGGTGAGAATCAAATAGACACCCCCCCCACACACCCCTGTGTTGGCATTGCCTGTAGGTGTTTGCTGCTTGTTTTAACTGTGACATAAAACGAAAATTTAGTTTAGTTTACTTTATTGTCATTGCACCTCAAATGCCGTCTTCAGTGTACATTATAATTATAAAAATAAAACACAAACGCACATCCTTCACATTCTATACAATTGAATTGAAAACCCCTGATACTGCATTAATATTGCACTATACCAGTGGTTCCCAACCTTTTTGTGATCGAGTACCACTTGGAGGTCCCATACAGTCGCCACGTACCACCTGGTTCCAGAGAAACTAAATTCGACCAGATATCACTTTATTTCCATAATTGTACCGTTCCTTTTTTGGCCCCGCGCATCCAGCAACCGGATTCTCGGGCCGCTGGGACCAGGTGGGTGGCGTGTGGCAACAGTTGCAAATCGTTGCCAGATTATCTTGTGTTAGGCAGTAAACATTTTTGTGAAGTAAAAAATAACTAACTAAAAATCGTTCATGACCCCGAAAGTGTTCGCGTACCACCTGGAAGGCCCTCGCGTACCACTAGTGGTACACGTACCACAGGTTGGGAACCACTGCACTATACAGTAGAATTCAATATAGTGACTGCCCTGGGATAGAAGCTGTTTTTCAGCCTATTCGTCCTTGTTTTTATTGTCCTGTACCGTCTGCCAGATGGTAATAGTTCAAAAAAAAAAAAAGGGGGGGGGGTGCCCAGGATGTTTTGAACTTTCAGGATGTTTTGGACTTTCTTAAGGCAGCGGGAGCTATAAAGCTCTTCCCAAGAGGGGAGAGGGCAACCAATGATCCTCTGGGTAATGACGTTGACCCTCTGGAGTGCTGTCCCATCTGCCACTGTGCAATTGGCAAACCATACACAGGTGCAGTAAGTTAAAATACTCTCTATGGTGCAGCAGTAGAAGTTCACCAGCAGTTTTTCATTCAGTTGTTGTTTCCTGAGAAGTCTCAGGTAGTATAATCTCTGCTGGGCCCTTTTGACCAGGGCTGCAATGTGAGCGCCCCAGGTCAGGTCCTCTTTTATGGTAACACCCAGTAACTTAAAACTGGCCACTTGCTCCACTCGGTCTCCATTGATAATGAAAATGATTGATTATGGGTGGAATTTATGTATCACTTGGCGTTACAAAGGCAAGGAGAGCCTTGTATATGAATTGAATATCATGCCATGAATCATGCCAGTTAGTTATCATGCAACGGTTAGAGCGGGGTACTGCAGGCCACTTTAGCTGACACTGATCTGCAGGTCAGCGGTTCAAATCTCACCGGCTCAAGGTTGACTCAGCCTTCCATCCTTCCGAGGTAGGTAAAACGAGGACCCAGATTGTTGGGGGCAATATAAATATACATTGCTTACTGGTGTAACCCGCTTAGGGAGTGCTTGCACTGTGAGGCAGTATATAAATGTCACTAATAAATAAATAATAAATAAATAAATAAATTGACTATCAGTAGCCCAGAGTGAATTTTATCTTTTTCCTTCCAAGCCGGTTATATAAAAACTAGCCGGTTTGAGGGCTCTGTGGTGCTTGCTGAGCTTGGTAGTGGCCAGCATTGATGATGTTACTTAGTTGGGTCATGAAACGTCTGCAAGAAAACCACCGAGCTCAGAGAGCACCAAGGAGCCCTCATGTCAACCCTGAGCTACAAATATTCTCCTTTATTGGTACCAGCTGGTTCTGTTGATAGCTTCCTCTTGCAGTAACAGTTCTTCAAAAGAAAACCTGGTTTAGGAAAAGGATGTGAAAGCTAAGCCTAACTCTCAAGATTTGGAGGAGAGATGTTCAGGCTCTTTGGGTGGCCTTTGGCATACCTTCCTTTTCTTGAAGAGATAATTGCCTTTTGGTTTGGTGGGGGGGAAAAACCCCCAGAGTTGAGTGGTGCCATTTACAGGTCACCCAATAACTTCCACAAGAGTGATCAGCCACTGTGACACAAGTCCCACCCACTCCCCTTGCTGCCACGATGATTGAGCTTTGTCACTCTGTGTGACCTCAAGAAAGATAATTGATTTGACAATACATGCTGAAAGTGAGGCTGGGCTGCTCTAAAGTGGGCTCAGTGAACCAGTTCACTTTCATTGGAAGATCCCACATTGTCTGTGTTTCCCCCTTTCATATTTAAATGGAAGGGCTCCATTAGGTTGAAGTGAACTTCTCTTGGGGAAGGGATTTCTTTTCATGGAGCCGCAAAAACTACTTTAGTACCTAAGACCGTGAAAAAAACAAACGCTTGTGTTTTATCGTGCCATTCTTTTCTCCTGTTATCAATTTCTTCTTTCATACCAGGCGCATTATTATTCTCTGCCTTTCCGTCAGCGTGCAAACTGTTCAGCACTTCAGGAGTTGAATATCTCCCCAGCCGCTGAACCCAACTGACTTCCAAAAAGCTAAGCGGGGTTGAAACTGGTTTATTTATTATTTATTTATTTTGAGAGATTTATATACCGCCTCACAGTGCAAGCACTCTCTAAGCGGTTTACACCAGTAAGCAATGTATATTTATATTGCCCCCAACAATCTGGGTCCTCGTTTTACCTACCTCGGAAGGATGGAAGGCTGAGTCAACCTTGAGCCGGTGAGATTTGAACCGCTGACCTATGGATCAGTGTCAGCTAAAGTGGCCTGCAGTACCTGCCTCTAACCGCTGCACCACCTCGGCTCAGTTACTAGCTGGATGGGAGACTTAGCTTGGCAGGTTGGGAAAAAAATGCCCTAAAAGAAGGCAACAGGTACTTCAACATTCCTAGAAAAATAATAATTCACGGGCATGTCCTGGTTTTAAACACTAGGAACGAAACTCAACTTGATGGACTCTCAACATTTGAATTGTTGAGCATTGTCACCGAGTAGGCAGCTGCTATAGAGCAGGGGTCCCCAACCCCCAGTCTGTGGACTGGCATCGGGCTGTGGCATGCTTGAAACCGGGCCACGCAGAAAAAAAGTGAAGCGCCATCCATGGGATGCAGCCAGCACACAAAACTACGCCCCCTCCGGTCCACGAAAAAAACTCTTTCCACGGAACCGGTCCCTAATGCCCCCTAGGTTGAAGGCCATTGCTGTAGAGAACTCAGTAGCTAGGTGATAAAAAGAAGGGAGCCTAACACTGAGCTATTGCAATATCAAAATAAATTATGATGGTCAAAGCACATTCCATTGTCTCCAGCAATATCCTCTAACACATTTACAGAAAAACAAAACATCTTGGCTTCGTTTTCTAATTGTCAAAGGAGTGGATTCACAGTGCAGCTCTTGAGGCCAAAGAGAAGGGGACATTTTTAGAAGACCTTTTTCCTACAGATCTGAATGTATGGAAAGATTCATAATAAAACATGTTATTCCTCTTTCATTTGGAAGTTTCAACACCTGCACAACTCATTATACCCCCAATACAGGATAGGCGTTTATCCCCAAACCTATCTTAATGTATTGCAATGAAGTGGCATCCCTGTAAATCTTTATTTTTCACGTTGTGGAAATCATCCCCCTCCGGCAAACCTCAAATATCTCATTTATGTACGTATTATGTTTTTCACTCCAGCACCTCCATTTGATAAAGCAAAAAGTACTTAGTATCAGGATTCAAGTTCACCAGTGCACTCAATTCCTAAATAGGCTTATATATATATATATTAAACCTTAACTCAAAGAAGCTGAAAGGGTTGGTAGAAATGCCTGTCTGTGGGAACAAAGAGGAAGAAAGGAGTGGAAGAATAAAGAAGATTAAGTTACTATTGGTTCGTTTAACTTCTTCTGCTATTTTCTTGATCTCAAAGTTTGTGATCAAACAGTTCCAATTTGTTACGTCTTTATTAAACCGTCACATATACTACATAGTTCCTTCCTTACATTTTCGAAGAAAACAGCAGGTTCAAAAATCTTGTTCTGCACTACAGTCATATACAGGAAAGGTTATCATATAAATGTGGCAGGAGAAACCATAGGCAGATCATAGGAAAATGAAACGCAGAGAGACTAAACTGATCATTACAGGGGGGGAAATGTTAGATACTAAGCAAGGCTTCCTTGCATTTAAAACTTTTTTTTTTAATCACACCACATGTGTTAGTTAGTGTTCAGGCCACAAAAGATAGAATTGTATTTCTTGATGAACTGTAGATTAGCTAGCTTTATCACACTACATGTGTCACGGGTTAGGCTGCAAGAGGTAGTACCGCGTCTCTTGGTGGATTGTGGTTCGGCTGTTTAGTGCTGATATGTAGCTCTGAGGTTCTTTTGTTCAAGAGCATTTACATTGAGGCTGTTGGTACCTTTCTTAAGCCAGCTTTATTTTAAACGGATCCCTCTTGTGAATTTCAAAAACACAGTCCCCGAGATTTACATTTTTATCTTTCAAATTATTTTGCCCAGGCATAGAAATAGCAAGTAATGAATTCAGTTAGGGGTTGTTGGGGTTTTTTTTTTTGCATCATCATATATCATGATATGAAAGATAGATTCTATCTCGTTGGGGGATCTGAAAGCTAGTATCTCTTACTCGATAAAGTGGAGAGAATAAAGTGTATTACACAAAGCCTTCTCTGATTCATATATATATAGATGGTAAAGGAATGAAATGGACTTGAAAATTTTGGAATGTATGCACCCTAGTCCTAAAACGGTTTAATGGGATTAATCTCAAGTACATGTATGTTAATGCCACACTAAACCATTTACCTGGGAGTACAGTATATTGTACTTCCAAAGAAACAGAACAGAAAAACAGAGTTGGAAGGGATCTTGGAGGTCTTCTAGTCCAACCCTTGCTCAGGCAGGAGACCCTATGCCATTTCAGACAAATGATTGTCCAATTTCTTCTTAAAAGCCTCCAGTGTTGGAGCATTCACAACTTCTGGAGGCAAGGCGTTCCACTGATTAATTGTTCCAACTGTCAGGAAATTTCTCCTTAGTTCTAGGTTCGTTCTCTCCTTGATTAGTTTCCATCCGTTGCTTCTTGTCCAGCCTTCAGGTGTTTTGGAGAATTAGAATTGGTTTGTCATTGGTTGACAGCTGTTTTCCCCATATTCATCATTAATTGTATTGGGTAGACTTCTTAGAAACTGAATTTTAACATCTGCAGCATTACATATTGCCAATCCTTGGGTCAAATAGCACTAGAACTTAGTAGGGTTAATTTAAGACACTGTGTTGCCTACAGTGATAGACAAGATTATTTTCCCAATAATTCCATATACAAAATAGTTGAATTGTTTTGTATTGTATTATTATAGTAGTTGAATTTAGGTAAACATTGACTTTTTTTACATTTAGTTCCAACAGTGGACAGTAGCATGTTATCTAAGAAGACACAAAGAATTTTACGTATCCTCTAATATCGCACTGCCATTACATGTTTCAAATGTTCAGCTTGTGGTAGTTGCCTCATTTTACCTTATGGAAAGGCTAGCCCTCTTTACCATTGGTCTGCAATCTTCAGGTGCAAATAAAAATATATGTACATATATGGTTAGTCAAGAAGTGGAGTGGCATGGTGGCCTAGTGGTGAAGACACTCACCTCCACTCGGAAGGTTGAGAGCTCAGTCCCAGGCAGTGGCAGATGTTTTTCTATCTGGGTGCGAAGAGAAAAGATCTGCTGCGAACTCCGCATAGGCGTCAGGAAGGGCATCCGGCCAGTAAACGCTCAGCTCCATCCAGTCATCCCGACTCTATCCAGAATTAAGGGATTACATGATCGGAAAAAGGGAGTTTTCTATGTATAGCCAAGAAGTAGTTTGAAGCAAAACTAGGCAACCTTTTCATTGTCAATAATTTAACATGGAGTGGGGGTCATGAAGGTGGTAGGGCCACATTCTATATCTAGGTTGATTTGGTTTGTGTCATGCATGAAGAATAGTATAGATAGAATAACAGAGTTGGAAGGGACCTTGTAGGTCATTTAGTCCAACCCATCACCCAAGCAGGAGACGCTACCTACAACATTTCTGACAAATGGCAGTCCAGTCTCTTCTGGAGAGCCAGGACCACACACTAAGTTCCAGTTTTGGTTTATTACTCATGTCTACATGCAAGAATCTACTGTAGCCAACTAACAATCTGTACTAAATTGGTGTTAGATAAGAGTTAACAGAATTCAAGACGGTTCTATTTACATTCCATTTGTGGGAATGTAATGACTCCAGGCAGTGGTGGGTTTCAATTTTTTTTACTTCTGGTTCTGTGGGCGTGGCTCAGTGGGCGTGGTGTGGCTCGGTGGGCGTGGCAGGGGAAGGATACTGCAAAATCTCCATTCCCTCCCCACTCCAGGGGAAGGTTACTGCAAAATCCCCATTTCCTCCCGATCAGCTGGGACTCGGGAGGCAGAGAATAGATGGGGGTGGGGCCAGTCAGATGTGGTATTTACCGGTTCTCCGAACTGCTCAAAATTTCTGCTACCGGTTCTCTAGAACTGGTCAGAATCTGCTGAATCCCACCTCTTACTCCAGGTTGATTCCACCCCAGGATCTGCCTGTTCTTCTCCTACAGTTTGTGTTTTAATTGTGATATGTTATTACAGGGTTCGCGTGATAGATTTTTATTTTTATTTTACACCACTAAATAGTAGGGAAATCCGCTCTTGGCTTCCAGTTAGGCAATGACTCTGAAACTGTTTGCTGAATAAGCCCCTTGAGCTGTGGGTTACCCACTCCTGTTATAAATTTTTCAGTTGGCATAGATAGAAGAATTACGCACTGCTATGTTTGCTATTTGGGGCAACCGCTGATTTTGATCAAAGAAAATAATTCAAATGCAGACTGAAACTTACCTGAAAAAACATGTGTTACAGAAGCGATGGGGAAGAATTAGCCTGAGCAAAGATTAACTTTCAGATAGATTGAAAAGTGTAATTTGCGCTCAGAGAAATTTAATCAGGGAAGTATGAGAAAGCAATGACTGTATTTGATCTTCATAAATAAGCAAAGGAGAGAGAGAGAGAGAGAGAGAGAGAGAGAGAGAGAGAGAGAGAGAGAGAGAGAGAGAGAGAGAGAGAGAGAGAGAGAGAGATGTATAGAGTCATCTTTCTTTTCTTCTTCCAACTTGATGTCCATATTAAGAACACCTCCTCCTCCCAAGTAGTTACTAAGTGCTTTCAGCAAACAAGGAAGGGACAAGATGGGTTTTAGGGACGCTAGGTCAGGGGTGGGTTCCACTTACCTTTCGCTACCTGTGTGCATCGCAATGTTTCGCGCGCGTGCTCGCGTACCACCACGCGATTCTACTTCTGCGGATGCGCAGAAGGAAATTTGAAGCCGAAACACAGCTGAGAAGCCATCCAAACCAGGAAAAAAGCACTGATTCTACTTCCGCTCATGCGCAGAAGGACATTTCAAGCCGAAAAAAGATGGTGCCGCGCACGGACCAGGAAATACGGCACCGGAGCCGTCACGCCTAAATTGCATCATCAGCGGGCTGCTACCGGAGCGCAGGAGGCAACCCTCTGCCAGCAAAAACGGAGCTCGGGAGGACCGCGTGAGACCTCTTGTTGAATATTTTGGGGACTAAGTGACATCCCAGAAAGCAGTATATTAGAGGCCTCCCTGAGGGCTTACAGCAGTGGTTGGTGCTTACAACACCTGGGGGTCGCGACCCCTTTGGTAGTCGAAATACCCTTTCACAGGGGTCGGGAGACTTCGCCCGGACACCACCATTTGGGTTCTTTTACCCTCTGTGCATGCGCAGAACACTTTGCACATGCGCAGAGGGTAAAAGAACCCAAATGGTTCAAGGTTTCACCCCCCCCCCAAGCACAAAGCCCAGAAGCGGTTTCCAAGTAGAAACAAATAGCTATATTCTTTTTATAATTAAGGGCACTCAGTTTAGTCATCTCTGCTAATTCCATCAGAAGAACTGGAAAAAACTAAAACAATATTTTAACATGTCTTAAGATACTAAATTAATAAGACATGGGTCTTCAAAAACTGTATATTTTTCTGGCTCTTGGGGGCTAATGACCTTCCTGAGAAACTTACTTTTAAATCCAAAGATCACATTCAAGTCTAGTTTTTCCCCCATTGACACAACATGAAAAATTGGCACAACATTGTCAAACAAAGGAAGATTTTTTTTAAAAAAAATCCACCATTCTGATGTAACCACAACTGGACAGTACTGTGCCTACCTACTAATAAAAGAAATATGTAATATTCTGCTTCCCCCCCCTTGTCTCCAAACTTTTGCTGTTAATGGATGCAAATATCCATGATTATAATATGCAGAGGAACAGTAGTGAGACCGAATTATCATATTTCTGACTTAAAGCAATCCATCATGATGGTGGAGAGGTGTGTTCAAATTAATCCAGTGTTGCTGTCCAGCCTTCTTGTGTGTTTGATATTTTACGGAAAGGTGATAGAGAGTGGCTTAAAACTTAATTGTAATAGAAATTCAGTGTGTTAAAGATTGGTGTGTGTGGTGGATATGTACAAGTATAGTGATGTTTCTCAACCTTGGCTGACTGGATAATTCTGGAAGTTGAACCCAAAGGTGCTTTTTCAAAAGGCAACTGGACTTTCTTGGGTTTTCCCTTGAAAAAGTTTCACTTCTCATCCAGAACGGAAGAAGCTTCTTGGATGAGTAGCGAAACATTTTCAAGGAAAAACAGAGAAAGTCCAGTTGCTTTTTGAAAAAGCACCTTTGAGACAACCATGAGCTGGATGGCTGAGAATCTCCATAGACATCTGGCAGTTGAAGCCCACACAATCTTAAAGTTGAGAAAAATGGTCTACAACAGGGATGGCGAACCTATGGCACGCGTGCCACAGGTGGCACGCGGAGCCATATCAGAGGGCACGCGAGGCGTTGCCCTGTCAGCTCCAAGGCAAACCGGAAGTTCGGAAAAACGCACTTCCGGTTTGCCGTTGTGCTGTTTTTCGCACTCCGGAGGGTTCAGGGAAGCTTCCTGAAGCCCTGGAATGCAAAAAACGATGAAACGGACAAACCGGAAGTGCGTTTTCCGAACTTCCGGTTTGCCCGTTTCGTCATTTTTTACCGTCCCAGGCTCCGGTAAGGCCTTTGCGTGGGGGTGGCGGTGTGTGCACAACCGTAGGGGACAGCATGGGGGGGTTGTGCACATGTGTGGGGGGGAGGGAATGGGTGTGGGTACGTGCGCGTGCGCTAGCGCGCACCCCCCCTCCTTTTGGCACGCGAACCAAAAAAGGTTCGCCATCACTGGTCTACAATGTTAGTAAACACCGCAAGTATTTCCTTTTTTTTGTCTCTTGTGGGAAATCCTTCCCTCTCTTATCAGATGTGTAAGGGTTGATCATTTTCAGCTGTATTGTAAAGCCTCTTTTATATTATCTAAAGAACAGAGCTGCACGCTAGACCAAGTGACCTTCCATAGTTGAAGAAGGGAGTCAGAGAAAGTTATGAGGATATACATTATATAGGGATGTAAATCTGTCCTTTGATTGATCAGGGACACCTCACCTTTATCTACATCATTTCGTTTCTCTTTATCCAACTTGTCACTAATATAAGCCATTGTTGTAGGATTTAAACCTAACTTTCTGGCATTTTGACCTTTGATTATTTTTAGCCACAGGTGGGAGGATATTGACTCGATTCCAGATTCCAGATTTTTTTTTTTACTTTGGAAAAAAAAGAGAGTAGATCTTCTTGTTGTTGTTAGTTGCAAAGTTGTGTCCAACCCATCGTGACCCCATGGACAACGTTCCTCCAGGCCTTCCTGTCCTCTACCATCCCACGGAGTCCATTTAAGCTCACGCCGACTGCTTCAGTGACTCCATCCAGCCACCTCGTTCTCTGTCGTCCCCTTCTTCTTTTGCCCTCAATTGTTCCCAGCATTAGGCTCTTCTCCAGTGAGTCCTTCCTTCTTATTAGGTGGCCAAAGTATTTGGGTTTCATCTTCAGGATCTGGCCTTCTAAAGAGCAGTCAGGGTTGATCTCCTCTAGGACTGACCAGTTTGATCGCCTTGCAGTCCAAGGGACTCGCAGGAGTCTTCTCCAGCACCATAGTTCAAAGGCCTCAATTCTTTGGTGCTCAACCTTCCTTATGGTCCAACTTTCACAGCCATACATTGCAACTGGGAAAACCATAGCCTTGACTACGCGCACTTTTGTTGGCAGGGTGATGTCTCTGCTTTTTAGTAGTAGATCTAGAATACCCAATTCTGAAGGCCAAACCCATCTGTCTTTTGAGACTTACTTTCCAGGGTCGTTGCTTACTCAATGTTAAAGATGAGAATAAAATCTCATAGAGGCGATTTGGATCTTTACTTGGAATTCAGACAGTTAGAAATAAAACTGAGATTAAAAGTCTAATAGAAAATATTTATTTCAGTACAAAAACAATAAATCCTGAATAATTACATCTTTGCTAAGAAACATGACCGTTCAGGTCAAGAGCTAAGGCAGAAGAGAATTAATGGTGGCTTAGGAACGCACACATGCGCAAAACATCATATCACGTGTTCTGCTTGTCTTGGAATGTACCATCATATTAGGATAGGGGTGCATCACCCTGCATAGACACACAACTGACAATATTCACACCGAGACACTCAAAGTGTTGAAAAACCCATATCTGATGCTCTCAGGCATCTTTTAATGAACTATGCAACCAGATGGAATGTTTGCAGCCCCTGAAATGGCAACATGCATGCAAACGTAAGTTGTATTAAATTAGCTGAGAGTAAAGAGAATGCGAATTCTGGCCAAGAATATCAATTTCTCTTCCTTGCAAAAGAGACCTGCCCCAATTTTGACAGCTGCTCTTTGCAGAAGACTTACCGTTTTTCCCACAGCGTCAGAGGCCGTAGCTCATTAGCAGAGCCTCTGACTTGGATGGAGCAGATCCCAAGTGTCATCCTCAGCCTTGAATAACTTGGAAAAATCCAACTCCAAAACCTGGGAGAAGTCTAGCGAGCAATGAATCTTGCATGTTAGGAAGCAAGCCGCCAGGCTCGAGCCCCTTCTGCATTTACAAATTTGATTATAAATTTAATTCTTCTCAGAGGAAGTGTGGAAAGGGGCATGACTTTAGCTCCAGTGCATTTTCTTTTTAATTCCTAAAAACTTTTTTTTTTTACATCACTCTGATTCCGACTCAATACATGGCTGGACTAACTGAAATTCTCTTCTGAATCATTCCGTGTCCTTGCCTGAAAATCGCTCTACAGCCCTGAATAAGCTGGTCTAAGCACACCGTTAAGGGTGAGAATAAATCTCATAGAGGCGATTTAGATCTTTGCTTGGAATTCAGAGAGTTAGAAATAAAGCCGAGATTAAAAGTCTAATAGAAAATATTTATTTTGGTACAAAAACAATAAATCTTGAATAATTACATTTTTGCTAAGAAAATGCGACCGTCCCGGTCAAGAGCCAAGTCAAAGAGAATAATGGTGGTTTAGGAATGCACACATGCGTACAACTCATATCACGTGGTCTGCCTGTATTGGAATGTACCATAATATTAGGATAGGGGTGCATCACCCTGCATAGAATGCAGCTGCGCGAGCTGTAGTGGGTGTACCAAGATACACCCACGTAACACCTCTCCTTCGCCAGCTGCATTGGCTACCAATTAGTCTCCGGTTGCAATTTAAGGTGTTGGTCGTTACCTTTAAAGCCCTACATGGCTCAGGGCCAGGTTACCTGCGGGATCGCATCCTACCACATACCTCCCTAAGACCGGTTAGGTCCCACAGAGAGGGCCTCCTCCGGGTCCCGTCGGCCAAACAATGCCGACTGGCGGGACCTAGGGGGAGGGCCTTCTCTGTGGGAGCCCCGTCCCTCTGGAACCAACTTCCACCAGAGATCCGGACCATCCCCACCCTGCTGGCCTTCCGTAAAGCCTTAAAAACATGGCTCTTCCGGCAGATGGGGTGAATAGGATAATCAGATTCCCCCTGAATGTTGTGTTTATAATGTTTTTCTTTTTAATTATATTTTAATTTAAATTATGATTATTGTTTTTAAATGTATGCTTCTTATTCATGCTGTACGCCGCCCTGAGTCCCACGGGATTGGGCGGCCTATAAGAGCGTCTAAATAAATAAATAAATAAATAAAATAAATAGACATACAACTGACAATATTCACTACGTGACACACACAGAATTTGGTAATGCCCAAATAAATGTTAAAATAAACCCTGTCCTCCTTGGATAACACTAGTTCTTAAATTTTCTTAGCTGTTAAGAAAATTACTTTGGGTTTGTGGCTTACCAGAAATTTGGCACTAGCAAAACATTCTTGGAGTCAGATGTCCACATCAAGGCAAATTTGGAGCCCCATTCATTTGAAATGGATCGTGTCTGGGTGAAAGAATCCCAGCAGAGTGTTTGGGACAGCTCGTGTTTGGTAAGAGAGATTCTAGAACAAGAGAGTCCAACCATGGCAACTGTAAGATTTGTGGACTTTAACTTCCAGAATTTCCCAGCCAGTCATGGGGAAGGAGTGGCAAAGCCTGGGGGTGGAGTCAAGAGAGGTATCAGCCTAGAGTCGCAACATAGTCACAAATGGTCTAATTCCAACTCCTCTTGAATTCCATGAACTTGAATTCCATGAACTAGTGCCAAAATAGTGCTTGCCATTAGTTGACTAGATTCCTGCATGAGCAATAAATCAGTTTGTTTGGAACTTAACTTATGGCCTTGGTTCTTTTGCACCTAACAAGTATCCTAAAAACATCAGAACTAAGAAATGGGTAGAGCTTCAACTCACTCGTGACTCTTTTTAACTATTTATTTCTATCCTGCCTTATTACTTTACAAATAACTCATGGCAACGACCATATCCAACAAAGTTCCTCCTATTTTCTCCAGAACAACAACAACAACCCTGTGAGGTGGGTTGGGCTAAGAGTGAGTGAATGGCCCAAGGTCATCCAGCTGGCTTTTATGACTGAGGCGGGACTAGAACTCACGTTGTCCCAGTTTGTAGCTTGGTACCTTCACCAATAAACCAAACTGTAACGCCATATTCTGTGGGTACCAATGCTTGGGAGTTGAACAAGAGCCGAGGTGGCGCAGTGGTTACTACAGGCTACTTCAGCTGACTGCTAGCTGCAGTTCAGCTGTTCAGATCTCACCAGCTCAAGGTTGACTCAGCCTTCCATCCTTCTGAGGTCGGTAAAATGAGGACCCAGATTGTTGGGGGCAATATGCTGAACTCTGTAAACCGCTTAGAGAGGGCTGTAAAGCACTATGAAGCGGTATATAAGTCTAAGTGCTATTGCTATTTATGATTCCAGGATAGCTTCCTTCATTTGAAATACTGGGATTAGACAATTTACAACTACGTCGCCTCCGATCTGATCTAAATGTAGTTCATAAAATCATATACCAAAATGTCCTTCCTGTTAATGACTACTTCAGCTTCAACCGCAACAATACACGAGCACGTAATGGATTCAAACTAAATGTAAAGCGCTCCAAACTCGACTGCAGAAAATACGACTTCAGCAACAGAGTGATCAATGCCTGGAATGCACTACCTGACTCTGTGGTTTCTTCCCCAAACCCCCAAAACTTTAACCTTAGACTGTCTACACTCGACCTCTCCCCGTTTCTAAGAGGTCTGTAAGGGGCGTGCATAAGCGCACCATTGTGCCTACCGTCCCTGTCCTTCTGTCCTATTGTCCTCTTTTATCGTTACTTTTTACTTATGTTTATACAAATTACTACTATACATGTTTGACAAACAAACAAACAAATAAATAAATAAATAAATAAATAAATAAATAAATTTCATAATTTCATGTTTTCCAGATTTTTTTTAAAAAAACACTTTGGCTGGGATGTTCTTTTGTATATTTGCACTTTTACTTCATTGACTCTGAACTAGGATTTTAAATGGGAGATTTCCCAAACTTTCCTTTTTTCCATATTAGAAGAAAGATGTGGCACTCCACTCCATTATATGAAGCAGGAAAAGCGAAACCATTTTGCCTCCAGGAATCCTGTGTGCAATTAGTTATCTTTAGAAACTTAGATATCTTTGTCCCTTTTGGAGATTCTTCCTATCTTTCTGTAAACATTTCCTGCCTGTACTTGTTTAAGGGAAACTGTTTCTTGAACTTTGCTGTGGTTTTTGTGATTCCGGTTTTCTCTCACTTATGCCAGATCTCACAGGCCCTTATTTGATATCAAATTGCCTTATCACTGCAACCCCAGGAAGCATTTAAACTCTCTTGATCTAATTATGCAACCATAATGTTTTCTCCTTCAAATTAGGCTGAGTAGGAAGCATCGTACTGGCTTGTTATCTGCTAAGGCATTGGTCTGTCTTTGAACTTTGGCAAAACAAATACTTACAGCAATTAAACCAGGGGGTTTAAAACGGAGTTAAGAAGAGATGCACGAAGCTATCAAAATATTTGTGCTGATACTGTATAATTGCCGGTCTAATGATACGGTCGTTCCAAGCATCTGTTTAAATGAGGCATGTCAGAAGGACTAACATAGCTTAAAACATTTTGCATGCCGATTTGTGATGGCAATAGAAGTACGTTCATGTGTTATTCTTCCATCTGTACTAGTCTATTGTATAATAGAGATATTTTTTTTTACAATTGCCTATTCAGAAATATCACCCCGCCCCCCATGAAAATGTTGCAATGCAGAATGAGATTCCGGGAAAACTATGTCACCATTTCACAGCTCCGTCCATCTGGCCCCTTGGCTTTTTTTCATATGGCATATTTTTATTAAGATCCCCCCCCCAAAGAATGAGGTTCTCTCAAACTGGTTGATTGCTCTTTTCAACGAGTCCTGTTTTAGCAAATGAAGATGGCAAAATTTACCAACCCAGCACTCAATTTGGAGGCAATCATTGGTGTATTGGATTAGTTGATATAAACAAGGAATTTAATTAAGGTGGCACATTTGGTCACTGCCAAATTAAATCTGATGACACTGAAAGATTGCATGTCTTTCCAATCTGAAGAAGGGGTCTCTCTGAAATGACTAGAACCAAAGGCAGACCGTAACTCATTTTGTCATTATTTACTTATTTTTATTATTTATATGGTTGCTGGTGGCACATAGGTGACTTTGAGTTGCTGTGAGATTTAACAAACCCAAATCACAACTTACAGTAGCTAAATAATCTAGTCATTGTTGTTGTTCACTCAGGGCCTTAAATTTAACACTCTGAGCTCATGTATCAAATAATCTGTGAAATTCACGTTCATGTGCTAGCTTTGCCTTAGTCCTGATGTTTTTTTTAAACAAGACTAGTCTCTCCAGACAAATTTGTACCCGAGTCTTTACATCAATCAATCAATCAATCAATCAATCAATCAATCAATCAGAATACAGCTGGAAGGGATCTTCAAGGTCTTCTAGTCCAACCCTCTGCTCAAGCAGGAGACTCTATACCATTTCAGACAAGTGGCTGTCCAGTCTCTTCTTAAAAACCTCCAGTGTTGAAGCACCCACAACTTCTGAAGGCAAACTGTTCCACTGGTTAATTGTCTTCACTGTTAGGAAGTTTCTTCTGAATTCCAGGTTGCATCTCTCCTTGATTAGTTTCCATCTATTGTTTCTTGTCTTGCCTTCTGGTGCTTTGAAAAAAAAGTTGACCCCCCCCCTTCTTTGTAGCAAACTCTCAAATATTGGAAGACTGCTATCATGCCCTCCTAATCCTTCTGTTACCTAGACTAACCAAACGCAAATCCTGCAACCGTTCTTCATATGTTTTTGTCTTCAGTGTCTTTAATCATCTTAGTTGCTCTTCCTTGCACTTTCCCCCCCCCCCAAAGTCTCAACACCTTTTTTGTAATGTGGTGACCAAAACTGGATGCACTATTCCAGGTGTGGGCTTACTAAGAATTTATAAAGCGGAGTACTAATACTTCACGTGATTTTGATTCTATGCCTCTGTTTATACAACCAAGGATTGTATTTGATGGTATTTACAAAATGTACTTGAAGTATATTTTGCTACGTTCATCTTCATAGACGTTCCTCCTACGTTTATTAGACATAATTGATTAAGTGTATGCTGTCATGCTTCTTGTAAACGGCTTTTTTACAAATTGGGAACAAGACCAAGGAGACGCAGACTCCGTCTCCTTATCTTTCACTACTTTACACAGAGCATATGTGCTCCAGATCATCGTCCCAACAAGGATGTTTGGTTTCAGGCAATTAGATAAGGCTTTGCGTTTCAACTCAAAAGGGAACGTTTAAGCAAGCCTCTTGGTATCTCGTCGCAGCACAGAATCTCCCCACCACCACCATAATTCTTGCAATAAATTAAAGCTGAATTTTGCCATATTCAAATCTCATAACGAAGCTGGTAATACATTCCAGCCCCAAAATGTTTATTATTTTTGAAGCAAGATGTACGTGCATGACTAATGGGCTTCAAAATGAAAATTAATCAATGGGGGGTGGTGAGGGGAAGGAAAATACCTTTACCTTATTAAAAAAAAGCTATTTAAAACTTCTTACATTACATGAAAATCCTTTTCATTCTCCCATTTTCTAAGGAAAAAAATGATTAAAATGGGATGCGCAGAGGCCAAAAACTATTTTTTCTTGTTTTCCTCCTGTAAATTTAGGTGCGTCTTATAGTCCGGTGCGTCTTATACGCGCGAACCGGTCGTAAGTGTGAAAAACGATCATAAGTCGCTTTTTTCAGTGCCGTTGCAACTTTGAACGGTCACTAAATGAATTGTTTTAAGACAAGCACCAGCGGCATATTTGAGGAAGGACTTGCTACAGAAACCCCTCAATATCTTTAGCAGCATTAACTGAAGATCTGGTGTTTCTAGCCCTGTTTATTGATGGTCGTGAAATAATGAAAATAAATGGAGAGTTAGCGTGTGTTCATTCTCACACGTGTGCAATAGGCAGTAGTTCAGCTGAAATAGTGGGTGAATTTTTCTTCTCTGCTTTCTGTAACACTTTTAATTTTTCCTCCAAGAGCATTTTCTTAAATAAATGGCGCTTACATCCTTAATTGAGGACAACAAACTAGCATCAGTAATCAAGAACTTCATGGTTTCCCAATAAATTGATCTTAGTCCTATCCCTCTTTGGATGCAGCTACTTTGCAAAGTTTAAGAACTTGATGATGCCTGAAAAAGAAATTGGAATCAGACCAAGAACAAGTTGAAGGAGAAAAAATAAATCAACATAGGCCCAGTTCAGCAGCCCCAAAGGGATTGAAGAAACTAATTCAATAACGGGGAGTGAGCCATTTTGAAGTTGCATGGTAAAAACATGAAAAGACACAACCAATTTGTTTACAGTGAAGATGGTATAAATCTGTGGATTCTTGATGTAATTTTCTTACATTTGAGCTTTGTTACGGTTTCGGATCTCTTTGAGTAATAGCTCAAGCTCAAGCTCAAGCTAAGTTGTGCTTTTTCAACTTAGCACTTAGACTTATATACCGCTCCATAGTGCTTTGCAGCCCTCTCTAAGCAGTTTACAAAGTCAGCATCTTGCCTACAACAATGTGGCTCCTCATTTTACTGACCTCAGAAGGATCATGGAAGGCTGAGTCGACCTTGAGCCGGTCAGGATTGAACTCCTGGCTGTGGGCAGAGTAAGCCTGCAATACCGCATTCTAACCACTGCGCCGTACAGGAACCGTAGTAACACAGTAACCCCCCCCCCAAATCTCTTTGGCGAAAAAACAAAACTGGCTACGTAGCTAACTTTAAAAGCCGCTACAAAAACTTATGCTACCAGATAAAGACTGAATGCACCAATTATCACATCAAACAAGAGAAAAACCTCCTGCACACGAAATCCACCCATGCCTTCTATAATTTTGTAAACAACAAATGTAAAGACTCGAGATACATCCCACCCCTAAAAGGACCTAACAGTAAAGACTGTAATGATGAAACTGTTAAAATCAACCTTTTTAACACATTATTTGACTCAGCCTTTGTAAATAGCAATGGCTCATGCCCAATATTTCCTAGCCGTACCACAGATAATTACAACGATCTAATACATATTGACTTTACAGAAGATAACGTTGAAAAGGCACTACGCAGTCTAAAACCATCTCTATCTATTGGACCCGACGGACTATGTGCCTAGTTCTTAAAAAAGCTTTCCACTGTCCTGTCAGAACCTCTAAGCATTATTTTTGACATATCTTTCAGAACCAGCACCCTACCCAACCTATGGTCACTAGCCACGGTAATCAAAAAGGGAGACCCCAGCCTAGTTGAAAATTATAGACCAATCTCTTTATGTTGCGTCACCTGCAAAGTCATGGAATCATTCATTAACCAATCCATTACCCTCCACTTAGAGACAAACAAACTACTCTCTAACAAACAATTTGGTTTCAGAAAAATATTATCCTGTAATCTGCAACTCCTACACTGCAAAAACATATGGACTACTTCAGCTTCAACCACAACAATACACGACCACACAATAAATACAAACTTAATGTAAACCGCACCAAACTCGATTGCAGCAACAGAGTGGTCAGTGCCTGGAATGCACTACCTGACTCTGTGGTTTCTTCCCCAAACTCCCATAACTTTAACCTTAGACTGTCTACTGTTGACCTCATCCCATTCCTAAGAGGCCTGTAAGGGGCGTGCATAAGCACACCAACATGCCTACTGTCACTGTCCTAATGTTCCCCTTTATTCGTATCCATTTCATATATTAATAACCATGTTTATACCTATATCTGTTATCTAATACATGGACAAAACAAACAAACAAACAAACAAACAAACAAACAAACAAACAAACAAATAAATAAATAACAGTGATTAGAATGCAGTATTGCAGGCTAACTCTGCCCACAGCCTGAAGTTCAGTTCTGACATCTATCTATCTATCTATCTATCTATCTATCTATCTATCTATCTATCTATCTATCTATCTATCTATCTATCTATCTATCTATCATCTATCTCTCTATCTCTCTCTCTATCTCTCTATCTCTCTCTCTCTCTCTCTCTCTCTCTCTCTCTCCTTTCTCTCTCTCTCTCTCTATCTATATCTATCTATATCTATCTATCTATATCTCTATCTATCTATCTATCTATCTATCTATCTATCTATCTATCTATCTATCTATCTATCTATCTCTATCTCTATCTATCTATCTATCTATCTATCTATCTATCTATCTATCTATCTATCTATCTCTATCTATCTATCTATCTATCTATCTATCTATCTATCTATCTATCTATCTATCTATCTATCTATCTATCTATCTATCTCTATCTATCTATCTATATCTATCTATCTATCTCTATCTCTATCTCTATCTCTATCTATCTATCTATCTATCTCTATCTCTCTCTCTCTCTCTCTCTCTCTCTCTCTCTCTCTCTCTCTCTCTCTCTCTCTCTCTCTCTCTCTCTCTCTCTCTCTCTCTCTCTCTCTCTCTCTCTCTCTCTCTATCTCTTTCCATTTTAAAACATAAGGGCATTTTCCAACTCAGGCTACTAACAACGTGTCAAGATTTTTGATATCTCTTTGCAAATTCATAACAAATGAATTTCTAAAAAACTTTTAACGTCTCCATTGGTGACTGCATGGTTTGAGTTATTTTAATTATTTTGATAGCATTTTCTGTTTATTTTCATGTGGTAAGAGGTCAGTGTGGACTGTTTCCTGGAATGTTGCTTTTCTCTCAGAATGCTATAAAAATAAGCTTTCTTCATATCAGTTGGGTCCTTTGAGTGGACATAACATAACAGGCTGGCTGGAGGTTTCTGGGAATTGAAGTCTACATAGCTGCCAAGTTTGATTTAGACCACAATCCTATATCCAGTTATCTAAGTAGAAATTGTAAATTTAATACAAGCCTATAAGTTGCTTCGACAAAGTTTTAAACTCAGTTACTTATACAATGCTTTGCTTTTCTATAAAACATTTGGTGCTTAATTTCCATCACCATAATCTGGCAAAGACACTCTAACACATGTCCATTATAAGAGCTTCCTTATTTCTATGCTTAAAATAGAATAGAATAACAGAGTTGGAAGGGACCTTGGAGGTCTTCTAGTCCAACCCCCTGCTTAGGCAGGAAACCCTATACCATTCCAGACAAATGGTTGTCCAATCTCTTCTGAAAAACTTCCAGTGTTAGAGCGTTCACAACTTCTGGTGGCAAGCTGTTCCACTGGTTAATTGTTCTCACTGTCAGGAAATTTCTTCTTAATTCCAGGTTGCTTCTCTCCTTGATGAGTTTCCACCCATTGCTTCTTGTCCTGCCTTCAGGTGCTTTGGAGAATAGGTTGACTCCCTCTTCTTTGTGGCAGCCCCTGAGATATCGGAACACTGCTACCATGTCACCCCTAGTCCTTCTTTTCATGCTGTTTCTCCATTGACTTGGATTTTCCAAAAGTTATTGAACTACAACTGTTCACTTTATTCTAATGTTTCTAAATGTTGGCTCAGAGCTAATAAAGTTATATTGATGGGGTTCTGGTTTATTATTGTTTTATACCGTCCTTAGTAATGTTTGTTTTGCATTTAAATAAATAAATATTGACCCCATTACCAGTGTTTCCTCTCGTAAGCAAATTGGTTTCAGATTAGTGTTCCTGTATGATTCGTGACTCAGTGATTTAGAATGGCAGAAATGTAAGATCAGGGACAGGGTTGAAGGAATCCCCTTCATGCCATCCACCTTCCCAGGAAATATAAAGCAATGTGTATTAAGTAAAAGGAGTTAATATATTTAGTATAGATAGGCGTCCCTGCAGATTTTACTCCGCTAGTCGTTGCTGACTCTAGGGGGCGCTGCTCATCTCCGTTTCAAGGCCATTGAGCCAGCTCTGTCCGAAGACATTTCCGCGGTCATGTAGCCAGCATGACATCACGGAAGGCTGGTCCCTTCCCATCAAAGTGGTGCCCATTTATCTACTTGCATTTGCATCCTTTCAAACTGCTAGGTTGACAGGAACTGAGGCAGGTAACTGGAGCTCACCCCATTATGTGGTGCTTGGCAGGGGCGGGTTGCTCACTTACCTTGCTACCGGTGCGCTGCATGCGCATCACCACATTGCACGCGCACCCCCTTGCGCAATTTTGCTTCCACGCATGTGCAGAAGCAAAATCGCACTGAAATCTTGTGAGGGGACGCGCGTGCATGTGCGATTTTGGCTATTTTTTGCTTCCACGCATGCGCGGAAGCGAAATCTCACTGAAATCTCATGCACACACGCATCCCTTGCAAGATTTTGGCACGCTTTTGCTTCCGCGCATGCGCAGAAGCAAAAATTGCCGCAAAATTCGCAAAAAAAGATGGCGGCTCCTAGGCACCGGCAACCGACCGCACCGGGTCGGTAGCCTCTTGATGATGTCACCAGCCCGCTGCTACCGGTACGATAGAGTGGATCGCACCGGTAGGAACCCATCACTGGTGCTCAGGGTCTCAAACCTGGGCTGCTGGCTTTCCAGCCGACAAGCTCAGTCTCTTAATTGCTGAGCTACTGCGCCCCCCCCAATTTAGATTAGATATTTTTACTTTTATTTTGATTCCTTGTTTACAACTACTACCTCTCAGTAGAAACCTGTAACTTAAAGCAATACCAAATGACATACAGGTTTAGCTCAAGAGGGCCGTTGTAACTTTGAATAGCTACTAATCTAACTGTTTTAAGTGAAGGACTATCTGTACAGATAATCCTCGACTTATGACTACAGTTGATCCCAGAATTTCTGTTGCTAAGTGAGACATTTGTTAAATGAGTTTTGCCCCGTTTTACGACTTTTTTTGCCACGTTTGTTAAGTGAATCACTGCAGTTGTTAAGTTAGCAACACGGTTGTTAAGTGAAGCTGGATCCCCTGTTGACTTTGCTTGTCAGAAGGTCACAAAAGGGGATCATGTGACCCTAGGACATTGTGACTGTCATAAATACGAGTTGGTTGCCAAGCACCTGGATTTTAATCACATGACCATGGGGATGCTACAAAGCTTGTAACTGTGAAAAACGGTCAGAAGTCACTTTTTTCAACGCTGTTTGAAGTCTGTTATAAAAACATCCTCAAAGTTGGACTCTTAATCCTGTTCCTTTACGTTTCTCTATGATCTTTCAAATTGCTAGATAGCCACTCCCTCCATTTTGAAGCCTCTTTTATTCCCCTTTAGGTTTTAATTTCTTCTTTTAATCGTTATATCGGCCAAACACTCACCAGCTTCAGTACTTCTTCACTTCTCTCCAGCACAAGCGCTTAGATCTTGTCGCCCAGGCAATCCACGATCTCTTCAAACAATCCGTTCATTTGTGATCATCCCAGCTAATAATGACAGAGTCGTCTTCTTCAGCTGCTGGCCAAGAGGCTGGTGTCGGCTCCCTGAGGGGTTTGCAAGCCCCCCCAGGTCCCAGACCGGTGCCTCTCTTCTTCATTGACCCTCCAGGGCAGATCTGACTTGGAACCAATTGGTTCTAAGATCTTCAAATGGTTGAGATTCGGAAGTTCCCCACAGAGCACTGGGAACTCCGTGCCACTGGGACGTTGGCCACACCCCTTTCCTTGATGTCACTGTTTTCAACGCTGTTGACAAAATGGTCACTAAATGAACTGTTGTAAGTCGGGGACTACCTCAGTGGTGGGCTGCTCCCGGTTCAGCCCGGTTCTAAGAACTGGTAGCGCCAGCAGCGGGACGCTGCGCCCACCCGCCCGGAACGCTTCCACGCACAAACCGGTAGCCAAGGGTTTTAGAACCCACTACTGGACTACCTGTATACTCTTATGTCAGCCATCAACTCCTATAGAAATGTTTTGGAGTCATGAGAAACTATGCAGACGTTTAAGGCAGAATTTTGTTTTTAAAGAAAAAGAACAATATTTATAATAGCTCGGTTCCAAAACGCATAAGCAGAGTTAAGCAATGAAGAGATTTCATTTTCGTGTTTTCACTTGCATTCTGCATTTTTTGGAGGGGGAAGTGTTTTGAGGGCCTGGAATAGTAGATGTGGAGGCAGAATTAATTAAAGTGAAAGGGAGGCTTGATTAAAACAGGAGAAGGTGTTTTTGTATAAAATATGTTTTCTACCCCTGTAGGAGTCTTTCAACTGAACTTAGGTCTATTTTGAGAAAGCTGATTATTATTAACCATACAATTTCATATAGATATGTTCAGAATTAAATTGAGTTTCGGAATTCAAACCCTAGGAATATTTCACATCACAATCTTAATTGTGTTCTGATAATTTTGCATGAAACGAGGAGAAATGAATTTTTCTCCACATTTAAAAATATGGATGATTTCACTGTATGTTGAGTAACAAAGCAAGTCATGCTTAAAAGGTCCTTTCGGTGTTTTAATATGAACCCAAATTACTTTACTCTCTTCTTTCGAAAGAAAGAAAAATTATAATAAATCCTCTCCGTTGAAAAATGCCTTGGCAAAGGGGGAAAAAAGCATGGCCCAAAGAATAATTAAATAAGTTATGTATTTTATTTTGTCAGGCATGAATTAGATAACAGATATAAGTATAAACATGATTATGAATACATGAAATGGATACAAATAAAAGGGAACATTAGGACAGGGACGGTAGGCACGCTGGTGCGCTTATGCACGCCCCTTAATTAATTTAAGGTTAATGTTTTGAGCTGTGATATAGGGCTCTGACTTAACCAGATCTATCGCAACGTGGCTTGTTTGTGTCTCACTGATATAGCACGACCATCTACCAGTCCTGTCAAAAATAAAGCTCGCGCTATCTTAGAAATGCAATTGCCCTGCTGCATCAAAGGCAAATGAATTGTCTTATGCTACAGATATGATAAGCAACGTCTTAACCAGATAGCTGGTGATGGTTTCACTTGCTAATCAGAAAGATAATTGTTACACAGTTCTTTTAAGAAAGAAGACAGCTGCAATAGCTGTAGGAAATGTAAGCAGCATAACAAATGAAGGGCAGCACCTGGCTTCCCCAATCTACCCTACGATTGTTCCACCAGCATTATTTCTGGCCCCCCACCCCAGCCCCGAAAATTACAGAAAGATGCTTTTAATAGGATCCTCGCGGCTCACCACTTCTATCCTTGAATGCTTTCATTTACAGCTGCTTGGAAGCATTTCATTTTCAGACGCCTGTTGTCGTACATTGTGAGCTGGATTTTAGACAGCGTTTAAGTACAGAGAATCAAGGTCACGTGAAGTGCTGATACCGCTTTATAATGCCTTGGTAAGGCCACGCTTGGAATACGGCATCCAGTTTTGGTCACCACAGTGTGAAAAAAGATGTTGAGACTCTAGAAAGAGTGCAGAGAAGAGCAATAAAGACGATTAGGGGACTGGAGGCTAAAACATATTTAATTAATTAATTTATTAATTAAATTAAATTAAATTAAATTAATTGAAAGTTCTTATAGGCCGCCCAATTCTGTAGGACTCAGAATGGTTGCTGGAATTGGATATGTCTAGTTTGTCTAGTTTGATGAAAAGAAGGACTAGGGGTGACATGATAGCAGTCTTCCAATATCTCAAGGGCTACCACAAAGAAGAGGGAATCAAGCTATTCTCCAAAGCACCTGAGGGCAGGACAAGAAGCAAGAAGCAATGGGTGGAAAGAAATCAAGGAGAGAAGCAACTTAGAACTAAGGAGAAATTTCCTGACAGGTAGAACAATTAATCGGCGGAACAACTTGCCTCCAGAAGTTGTGAATGCTCCAACACTGGAAGTTTTTAAGAAGAGATTAGACAACCATTTGTCTGAAATGATACAGGGTTTCCTGCCTGAGCAGGGGGTTGGACTAGAAGACCTCCAAGGTCCCTTCCAACTCTGTTATTCTATATTCTGTATTTTATTCATTGAGTATACATCATGAAATCTTCATCCCAAGTTCAGCTCTACTGCTCCTGACATCTTTTAAATGTTGACTCTCTGAGAAATTGTCAGAAGATCTCTAAGTCGGTGGTGAGGAGCAGTGGGTTGGTTTTATTTTGCTTCTTAATTGTGACTGTATGGTAGAGCTTCCTGTCTTACCCTCTTGAATATAAGCTCAAGTGCATAACTGAAAGAGTAGAGACATGCAAATCAATTTATTTGACCACTTGTAAAAGCTTCACTTATGTAGGAAGTGTCTAATTAACTAGCACGGATGATGTTCCCTAGTTGGGTAATGAAACGTCTGCAAAAATAACCATCAAGCTCAGAGAGCACCAAGGACCCCTCATTTCAACACTGAGCTACAAATATTCTCCTTTATTAGTGTCTAATCATAATAGGGTATAAAGTATTAGTGTACATCTGTGGCAGGCAAGTTAATGAATGAGATGTCCAAGATCCACCACATTTTAATAAGCAGAGAGCAAAACCCGCTCCTTCTAGCACTGATGATGTTACCTAGTAGGGTAATTAAACGCCTGCAAGGAAACAATCCAGCTAAGAGAGCACCAAGGACCCCACAGTTCAATCCTGAACCAGAAATATTCTCTTTTGTGTGTGCCGAGATCAACGTTCGAATCTGCTGTGGAAAGCTTTTGCAAATGAGCAATTCTAGCTTCCTTTTGCTAAGAAAGGTCATTTTCTGAAGATAATTTAAGCTCTTATATTTATAAGCGACTGTTGTTGTTCCACTGTATTAATTTTCCACATTTCTTAGTGTTCAGTGCTGTAAACTCAGAAGAAATATAGGAAGATGGTTCACAGCCTGAAATCAACTGTTGGGCAGACTTCAAGCTCTCAAGTAGAGGGAAGTCTTCTCCATCTGTTGCCTAATATTTTAAAGATGCTAGAGATGGAAATTGATGTACAGATAGTCCTTGACTGACCTCAGTTCATTTAGTGACAATTTGAAGTAACAGCGGCATTGAAAATAGTGACTTACGACTGCTTTTCACACTTACGACTGTTGCAACATCCCTACCGTTATCAAATTCACAGGGATCAAAAATTCAGACCCTTGGCAACTGACTTGTCTTTATGACGGTAACGGTTGCCGCATCCCGGGGTCACGTGATCCCTTTATGCGAACTTCTGACAAGCAAAGTCAGTGGGGAAGCCAGATTCACTTAACAACCATGTTACTAACTTAACAACTTGCAGGGATTCACTTAATAACTGTAGCAAAAAAAAACTGTCTCGCTTAGCAACAGAAAGTTTGGGCTCAGTTGTGGTTGTAAGTCAAGGACTACCTGTATTTTGGCTGTAATAAAGTCAATCAAATTGACCTCTGATGAATGGATTTATTAGCTGCTTTCCTTTATGCCAAAGATATTAAAGTTTGTTGCAAACATCAAAACCTGAAGCACACACAGATGACTGATTCAGCTGGATTCAATAACTTCTTTATAAACATGATAATATATATATTTACAATACCATTAGCAGAGTTCTTCTTCAATGTAGTTACAGGTAAACACAAGCAGGAGAGTTAGTTTCATTTCAGCAGAGCTCAGACAAGCACAGAGTGGACAAGAGAGCAGAGTGGACCTGGAGCCACATCCAGCCTTAAGCTTAAGCATTCAGTTTCGATTCTCTGCACAGACTCAGAAATGGTTAGCTCCTATTGGCTGACTTAGTTGCTATGCCTATTCATTGACTAACCTTGTTAACATGGCTCTCCCAGTCATGAATATTCTAACAAAAGAAATAAAAGTTTCTTTTCTGAACAGTTTTTTTTTACAAAGATTGAGCTGTTGGGAGGATCCTATAGAATTCTGGCGCCTAGTTAAGACTGGAGGAACTCCAAAGACACATCAATTATTAGTTGTAACTGGATTATAAACCTGGCTTGCTTAAGAGTTAGAAATAAACTCTCATTTGGATCTCACTCATGATTCCTGGTTCATGTTACCCACTAGTTTGAACATCAAGGGGGGGAAAATAGTCGCTCAATGTCAACTGATATCATCCCTGCTGCAAATTATGGAATTAGTTAATGATGCTGAAGGAAAACTTGTATAAAAGAAAACTGCTCAGAAGCAGAGAATGTGAGAACTCATTAGCCAGGTACATCATAAATAGACTTTTTGAAGGTCAGGTAGTTTTGGGAGAGTTTCTCTCGCTCATAACTTGAAACAGCCAGTTTTATTAATTAGTGGTACTTATTTTCTGATAATGACTCAAGAAAGGTGTCTAATGGCCCACCTTGATAGAATCATATAATTATAGACCTCAAAGTAATATATTTACAAAGCCAGTCTGTACCATCAAGGTGGTACTTTAATTTGGAATTAACAATCTTGAGGAAAGTTTGAGATGTTGGCAGCTTTTGATACATCCATGGTGTCCTGAATCATCTTCGTAAATTTGGAATGTAATATATACAGCAATCCAATTTTTTATGTGTTGGGTATTTGGAGGATAGAACATAGAAGGGACCTTGAAGGTCTTCTAGTCAACCCGCTGCTCAGTGCAGAAGACGTTATAGCATCCTAGTGAAATGATGTACATTATTTACATGGTTGTCCAATCTATTTTTGAAAACTTCCAGTGATGGAGCACCCACAACTCTGGGAGGCAAGCTTATTCCATTGATCAATTAATTGCTTTCAGGGTCAGAAAATTTCTCCTTACCTCTAGATTGTATCTCTCTTTGACGAGCTTCCACCCATTACTTCTTGACCTGCCCTTTGGTGCTTTGGAGACTAAGTCAATTTCCTCTTACCTTGTGACAACTCCTCAAATACTGGAAGACAGTTAGGTCCCCCTAATCCAGGGGTGTCAAACTCGATTTCATTGAGGGCCGCATCAGGGTTGTGTTTGACCTCAGGGGGCCGGGGTGGGTGTGACCACAGTGGGTGTGGCCTGCTTGATATCACTCATGTTGGGGGCGCCTGTGGCGGGCCGAGCGCTCTGCCAGCAAAAACGGACTCCTGAGCTCCATTTCCGGCTGCGATGGCCTCCTGCCTCCGCTTGCGGCCCTCTCGAGGTCCATTTTCGCTGGCAGAGGGTTTCAGGAGGCCGTTGCAGTCAGAAACGGAGCTCAGGAGCTCGTTTTCATTGGCAGAGACACCGCGGGCCGGTCCCTCACTGTTTCCAGATTTAAGCACCCCTGTCACGTAGTGAATATTGTCAGTTGTATGTCTATGCAGGGTGATGCACCCCTATTTAATATTATGGTACATTCCAATATAAGCAGAACACGTGATATGATGTTCTTTGCGCATGTGTGCATTCCTAAACCACCATTAATTCTCTTCTGCCTTAGCTGTTGACCTGAACGGTCGTGTTTTCTTAGCAAAGATGTAATTATTCAGGATTTATTGTTTTTGTACTGAAGTAAATATTTTCTATTAGACTTTTAATCTCGGCTTTATTTCTAACTGTCTGAATTCCAAGAAAAGATCTAAATCGCCTCTATGAGATATCATTCTCACCCCAACAACCCCATGGGCCAGATCCGGCCCGCGGGCCTTGAGTTTGACACCCCTACCCTAATCCTTACATTGGATAGGCTATACATACTTAACTCTCTCAAGTTTTTCATATGATTTAGCCTCCGGATCCTTTATCATCTTTGTTGCTCTTCTCTGCACACTTTCCAGGATCTTAACAACTTTTTTGGATTATGGTGACCAGAGCTGGACTTAGTATTCCAAGTATGGTCTCGCTATTGTGGTACAAATGGTATTATCACTTCTTGTGATTTTGATGCTCTCTCCCTCTATTGATGAATCTCTGGTTTTTGTCAGTAGCCGAAACATGCTCTGGGGTTAGTTGGGATCATATCTTCATTGAATTTTTATTAAAAGATTAAGTCCTATTTTTATAACATGCTTCCTGGGTCATTGGGTGTTAGTCTGTTACCCGAACATCAAAGGACCAATTGACAGATTCAGCTAACATCAAAAGTTTAATTCAAACTAACTCAAAAGTAGATTTCACATTCAAATCTTGTTAAATGCTATTAGAAGGCCCCTTTTATAGTTTTTGATGAAAGTACTAAGAAGCGAAAGCTTCATTTTAACAGACATTATGGTCCTCTAAATATTATCCATTCTAAATCTAATAACTGTTCAAAATCTGTTCATGATAAAAGCTCAGAATAATTTTATAAAAGAAATGCGCTAAAAATTAATAAATCCACTCTGCTGAAGACATGCTGTCATGAAATATTCAGCCTTTAAAAATGCAGGATCTGATTAATTCAGTATTTTTAAGCAGCTTATGAAATTTTAATATCTATATTTTTCCTAATTGTGTAAGCTATAAACTGAATGTTGTGCTGCCAAACACCAAGGCGTTTTATTTTTACTTTCACATTCTATTTAATTAATCATGCCTTTTGTTTGTTGCTTATGCTTGTGCCTGAATCTCCATTTTATTGTTCATTGCATCATGAAACCAAAATGGAATTAATTATTAAAGATGCTCCTTGGAATACTACTTACTGTAACTCTGCACAGTTCTACTGAAAGTCTGTTTAACAATATTAATTACTTTGACATACTTTTAATGGAGCGCTACTGGTGTGTATAATATAAAACACTAGCTGATAACTCGGCATTGCCCGGGTATTTATTTATCCCAATCCTGTATTGGGGGAAAAGAAGCACAGACGTTGAAGCCTTTGTCTTTCTTATCCCTACTCCCATGCACATCATCCCTGCCCTTCCCCCTCCCATGCACTCCTCTTCCCCTCCCTTCCCCCTCCCATGCACTCCTCTTTCCCGCCCTTTCTACGATCCTGGCACCAAATCCACCGGGGGCGCCTTCTGCCAAGAGAAGGGAACATCAGGCGCTTCCCCATTGGTCCACTGGAGGGCGAACATCACGGCTGGCTTTCCAGAGGACGCTGCGAAGGAAGTGACATCACAAACAATTGCTGCGCTAGGACGCTGCACTCACTCTCCTTAACAGCCCAGGCGTTCGAGCGTTATGCTGGAACACACAGACACACAGACAATAAGGGATGCTAGGGGTATCTCCCCCCCAGTATTTGTTTCCAGAGGGTAAGTCACCTGTGTACCAAGTTTGGTCGAAATTGCTTGAGGCCAGTAGTGGGTTCTAAAACCTGTTGCTACTGGTTCACACGCACGTGCGCGACACTTCTGCACATGTGCAGAAGCTTCTGCGCATGCACAAAAGCATCCCAGGTGGGTGGGCGGAGCCTCCCACTGCCGGCGCTATCGGTTTGCAGGACCAGACCGAACAGGGAGCAACCCACCGCTGCTCAAGGCGTTCCAAAGTTATGCTGGGATACACACACACACACACACACACACACATATATATAGAGAGAGACAGACAGACAGACAAAGAAGCGATAGCCATTACGATCTCTGGAATGTTTAAAATTTTACACTCTGACGAAGTCAACAGGGGTTGACGAAAGCTTAGCAATTTTAATAGTAGTTTTAAATAAAATTTTAAATGTTCCAGAGATCGTGATGGCTATCGCTTCTTTGTCTGTAACTATGCCTGGAACTCGCATTTTTAGAACAATTCTTATATATATATATATATATATATATATATATATATATATATATATATATATATATATATATATATATATATATATATATATATATATATACACATACATACATACATACATACATACATATATATTATATATTTATATTTATATTTATATATATATATATATATATATATATATATATATATATATATACATACATACATACATACATATACAGTATATACATACACACACACACACATATACATACATACATACATATATGTGTGTGTGTGTGTGTGTGTGTGTGTGTGTGTGTGTGTGTGTGTGTGTGTGAGAGAGAGAGAGAGAGAGAGAGAGAGAGAGAGAGAGATACTGGCTTTTATTGACATATTCGCATTCACCAATTAAGCTGCAGTTCTGTATTCATCTATATATGAATGCTTCCTCCCAAACATAGCAGGACTGTAGACACAACAGAAAATATTTAGTATCTTCTCCCAGGTGGAACGGAAGCCATAGTCCTCAGCCATTCTGTTTTATCCTCATGATGTCTCATGGGAACCCAGGCTGAGAACTGGTGAGTGGTTTGTATTAGTAAGGGCTGCATGAATATTCTCCCATGTATGCATCCTGAGAAAGATTTTAAGCATACTAATCTTTAATCATATTGCTATTTTAGTTGCCTGGTTGATGAAAGAGACAC